>CM040242.1:64136801-64175538 GCA_022545495.1 Chrysanthemum lavandulifolium
GATTTTAGATCTTATTTTGGAGGAAGAGTTGCATTTGGGAATGATCTAGTGGAGGTAGAATTCTGGAAAAGGAACCATCAAGGCGGGAAGCATAGATTTTGAGAATGTTCGTTATGTGAAGGAGCTCGAGTTCAACCTTTTATCGATTATCTTAGATGCATGACAAGAAGCACCACAATGTTATTCAACGACATAATGTCTTATTCTTTCCCCGAGTTCAAGCTTGTTGATGATAACTTGGTAACACTTAGAGTACCAAGAACTAATGATGTGTACAGTCTGGATATGAAGAGTCTTAACTCTTCTGAAAGAGCAACATGTTTAGTAGCAAAGGCAACACTTGAAGAAGCATACCTATGGCATAGAAGATTAGGTCATGTGAATTTCAAGAATATCAACAAGTTGGTTAAAGGCAATTTAGTTAGAGGTTTACCTTACAAAACATACAAGAATGATCATTCATGTTTGGCGTGCAAGAAGGGTAAAAAACACAAAGCTTCATGCAAGAAGATTGAGGAAAGAACTATTAGAGAACCTTTAGAGTTCTTTGCACATGGATATGTTTGGACTGTTTACATTGCAAGTTTAAACAAGAAGAAATCTTGATTAGTTGTAACGGATGATTGCGATGGATTTAGTTGGGTCTTTTCTTGGGATTTAAAGTTGAAACCTTTGATGCTATTCATGATCTTATAATAGCCTTTGAAAACCAATTGAGACTCAAAGTAAGAGGTATTAGATGTGATAATGGGATGAATTCAAGAACAAGCTTATGGATGAATTTTGTGCCAAGAAAGGAATCAAGAGGGTTTAGCATTGCTAGAACTCCACAGAGAATGGTGTTGCGAAAAGAAAGAACGAACATTGATAGAAGCGGTAGGAACAATGCTTGTAGATTCTCTATTACCTATTCAATTTTGAAATGAAGGTATGTAATCTTGCTTGTTATGTGTTGAATAGAGTATCAATCACTAAACTTGAGATGAAGACACCTTATGAGTTGCTTATAGGAAACAAACCTAGCATACGTTTTATGAAACCTTTTGGATGTCCTCGACTATTCTCAATACTATTGATGCTTTGGGAAAATTTGATGGCAAGTCGGATGAAGGATACTTATTGGGTTATTGTACCAATAGTAAAGGATTTAGAATGTACAACAAGGTTACCAAAAGGTTCAAGGCATCTTCATGTTGAATTTTAGAAGATCAAGAAAATCAAAGGGTAAAGGTCTTGATTGGATGTTTGATCTTGATGTTTGACTCCTTCAATGAACTATGTTCTGTTAGAGATGAAAATCAAGTTGTTCACAAAGAAGAAGATTTGATACATTGTTCATGGAGTAAATATTAGACTGATATTGTTCACGATGAAGAACCTATATCTATTAAGAAAGAAAATCTTGATGAACCAAAGTCCACATTGTCGATGAAGATCAAGCTCTTCAAAATGAGCTTAATATGATGCCTTTTCAAGAAACAATAGCACAATCTTATGATGATGATCAAAGAAGAGCTTATGAAGAAGCAAAGAAAAGGGTAAGTCTCAGATTACTCTCACGATGCTTTAGATCACGATGCTTTGGATCAAAATCTTCTTGCACCAATTGACGATGCCGATGATTTGAATGATCCTAACATGCAGGTTAGATGAAGCGATGATGAATTAGATGATGAAGGTATTTTCACAAATTCAATGAAGGGTGATTTCACAAATTTAGGTGATGATCTTGAAGTTCCACAGACTCCTACATTAAGAGTTCATAAAGATCATCCCTCGGTCAAATCATTGGACCTTCTACTACTGGTGTACTCACAAGAACCAAAGCTAAAGGTTTCTCTAAACCACATAATGCTTTACTTAGCCGTGTATAAACAAAACATGATGAATCATAAGGATCAACAAACGTGTTTATTCACTTGTTTTATCTCTCAAGAATAACCTATGACTGTAGCTCAAGCATTAACTAAAGAGAGTTGGGTTGAAGTCATGCAAGAAGAACTTGTTGAAAAAACAAGATCCGAAATCAACTAGAGTCTATAATAACAATGATTGATCGAATGCACAGCGGAATAATAAGAACACAATCAAAGTTACCAACAAGGTTTTTTCTAATAAAACTATGATCCTCTATGGATCTTTTCACCCTCTCTAAAGAGGTTTTTCTTGAATGTTTTTGTGGAAAAGTTATTCTAATACATAAGATCTAAGTTCCTTTTATAGACAAGGAACACTATTCCCTTTATTGGGAAAAGAACAAGCATGCAACTAAAGTACAAGCATGCAACTAAAGTTGTTTTGTCCCATACACATGCCCATGCTACCTTGGGCAGTACAATAATAAAGATGGGCTAATATATAAATAATCTGACGCATGCATATCCTACTACGCCACACGGTGGGCCTACTACTTATGAAATATAGCAATGAGATACCAACAACTGCCAGAAACCCGTACTTCACTACTTGTTGATTCCATGTCTTGATGCTTGATGGATTCCACGACTTGATGCCAATGAATCCTTTGCTTGATGCCAGTACTTCACTACTTGATGAGAATAAATTGACATAATTCCTACTTTATGCGTTTATATTACTTGGTGAAACTCTTCTTGAGAATCCATTGTATCTCGTTCGGAATATCACGGTTTCACGAATTCCCAGAGAACTTCTTGAATTCAAACTTCAAGGCGTTTGGGTACTATGTGATCTACGGATGGAAAGAAATTCATTGGTACACGATGGGTTTCGAGTTAAGAGAGATGAAAGAGGAATGTCATCAAGAACAAAGAAAGATTAGTTGCACAGGATATAAACAAGAAGAAGGTGGACTATGATGAAGTGTTTGCTCTGTAGCAAGGATTGAAGCCATTAGATTATTCCTTGCTTTTGCATCTTATATGGGCTTTCATGTTTATCAAATGGATGTCAAGAGTGCCTTTCTTTATGGAAAGATTACGAGAGGAAGTTTATGTCGAACAACCTCACGGTTTTGAGGATCTGCACATCAAACAAAGTCTACAAAGTTGTTAAGGCTCTGTATGGTCTTCATCAAGCACCTAGAGCTTGGTATGAAAGACTCTCCACTTTCTTATTGCAACATGGTTACAGGAGAGGAGCAATTGATAAGACTTTGTTTATCAAGAGAGACAAGAAGGATATCATGCTTGTTCAAGTCTATGTAGATGATATTATCTTTGGAGCTACAAAATAGTCTATGGTGAAAGAATTTGAGCAGCTCATGCAACATGAATTTCAAATGAGTTCCATGGGTGAATTAACTTTCTTTTTGGGGCTTCAAGTTAAACAATCAGGCTGGAATCTTCATTAGTCAAGACAAGTATGTCACTGACATTCTTAAGAAGTTTAACTTCGATACTATGAAGCCTGTCACCACACCCATAAAAGCTATCAACTCATTGGGAAAGGATGAAGATGGAAAAGCTGTGGATGTTAAGCTTTACAGATCAATGATTGGCTATCTTATGTATAGCGCATCTAGACACGATATCATGTTTCTTTGTATGTTTGTGCAAGATATCAAGTCTCACCCAGGTCTCTCATATGAATGCGTCAAGAGGATTTTAGTTATTTGAAGCAACAACCTAAGTTAGGGTTGTGGTATCGAATGATTCACCTTTTCACTTGGAAGCTTTTTCGGATAGTGATTATGCGGTGATAATTATGATGAAGATCAACCACCTGAGGATGCCAATATCTTGGAAGAAAATTAGTTTCTTGGCAATGTAAGAAACAAACCATTACAACAACATCATCCTTGAAGGGAATATGTTGTTCTTTGCAGTGTTGTGAACAAGTATTGTGGATGCGAGAATCAACTCTTGGATTATGGATTCAATTTTAAGAATACTCTATCAATATTGACAATGAGTACAATTTGCATTGTGAAGAATCTAGTTTATCACTCCAAGACCAAGCACATTGATTAGGCATCACTTTATTCGAGATTGTTATGAGCATAGGCTCATTAATGTTGTCAAGGTCCACACGGATGATAATGTGGTGATCTACTCACAAAGGTTTGATGTTTCAAGATTCAATCATTTAGTGGTGAGTATTGGTATGATTAACTATTAAGCTACAATTAAGGGAGGACTTATTAGTTAGTTAGTTAGTCCTATGCATTGTTTGAGGGGAGGCAACATAATGCTTTTTGATGATTTAGCCATTGAGAAGAAGAGGATGGAAAAGTACTGCTTATTGTTTATCTGAAAGTACTGCTTACGTGGAAAGCACTGCAGTCTTGTCAACGTTGTTGGGAATTCTGTGAAACCGTGATATTGCTGAACGAGATACAATGGATTCTGCTGAAGAAGAGTTTCTACTGAAGTAATATAAACGTACAAAGTAGGAATTATCTTTGAATTTATTCTCTTGAAGTAGTGAAGCGGTGAAATCTTGAAGCGATGGATTCTCATTGGAAATCTTTGAAGTCGTGGAATCTTGAAATCTTGAAGACATGGAATCTGCTGAAGTAGTGAAGTACGGTTTCTGTTGAGCGATGTTGGTATCTCTTGAAGCTATATTTCTGCTGAAGTAGTGAAGCAGTCACCGTGTGGCGAGTAGGATATGCATCTTTTGTATTATTTATATATTAGCCCATCTTTATTATTGTCTTGCCCAGGTAGCATGGGCATGTGTATGGACAAAACAACTTTAGTTGCATGCTTGTACTTTAGTTGCATGCTTGTTCTTTTCCCAATAAAGGAATAGTGTTCCTTGTCTATAAAAGGAACTTAGATCTTATGTATTAGAATAACTTTTCCACAAAAACATTCAAGAAAAACCTCTTTAGAGAGGGTGAAAAGATCCGAAATCAACATGCTTGTACTTTAGTTGCATGCTTGTTCTTTTCCCAATAAACGTATTGTTCCAACGGTCAAAAGATGGGGTAAAATTCAAACAACGATAACTTTATTAATTGGGATGTGATTTTTTAAATCTTACCTATAAATAACTACCCTCCGATTTTCCCTCTCATCTTTATACTTATCAATCTTCTCCTTATTTTTCTCATATTCACCTTAACCATTTCATACATTCTTCTACAAGCAATGGCAAATCGAAACACAGTTAGTAAGCATAACATGGTGGCTAACTTAGATAAAACACCATCTAATGTCGCTTTTCATGACATAATTGATTTCCTCGCTAGATCGTCAATCAATTATGCTCTTTTGGTCGAACCTGATATCATTGAACCCTGGCTTCAACAATTTTGGGCAACTGCTAGATCTCATATGCAAGATGATGAATCATATATTCAGGCTAAGGTTGCTGGGAAGATAGTTAGAGTCAGTGAAGCCATCGTTAGGGAAGATTTATTGTTTAATGATGAGGAAGGGGTTATTCGTTTTGACAAACAAGTGCTTTGGGATACATTAAGAGATATTGGGTATGAAGGATCTCTCACTGAAACAACCTTTAAGAAACCCTTATTTAGTCCACAATGGAAATATCTAGTTCATGTATTGCTTCATTGCTTAAGTCCCAAGAGTACTTCATGGGAACAATTTGGGTCAAATATCGCCTCTGCCTTAGTGGGATTAGCTACCAATCAACCCTTTAACTTTTCCAGAATGATTCTAGATGGTATGCTCTCTCACATATCTAATGGTTCACCGTTTCTAATGTACCCAAGATTTGTTCAATTATTCTTGAACAAGCGACAGGATGAGCCTAAACCTTCAGCTTGCTACGGTTGTAGTCCTTCCACCCAGGTATTTACTTTCATGGCTAGAAATAGTGACAAGTTTTCGGGAGGATACACCATTAACATCTCATATGATGGAGGTAGTGCAATCTGTTAGAGATGAAGCTGCTTCAAGTGAAGATCATGAGCCTTCAGTTTCAAGGGAAGATCTTGCTTCTCAACATCACGCTCCATCCCGAACACGAGGTGCCTCAACACACTGCTTCAAGGGAAGGTACTGCATCTATGCAAAGTACTGCCCATGGTGATTCAGAACAAGAGGTCAACCCACCATCATCTCCCAATGATTATACTTCCACAGATGGGTCTCAAACATATGGAGGAGATGAGGGAGATATGGCTACTGAGGGTAATATTTTGGATAATTAGGCTTTGACACGGGAGTTATTGAGGTTAAACAAAGATTATGAAGCTCAAGCTGCACAACTGATGAAGTTGAACAACAAATTTAAAAGATTGAAGAACTTTTTCTGGCCATTAGTTTAACATCACAGATTGTGGGTTCAATCTCAGAAGAAGAAAGGAAAGAAATTTAAGAAGACTTCAAAGGGCAAGAAGGTTCACAAGCAGTCTTAATTCCAATTGGGGAGGATATTGGAGCAAGAGAATTTGAATGAAGATGTTGAGCCTCATGCAGATACAGATGCTCAAACTTATGAAGAAGCTGACACTGTTGATAAAGAAGATGAGAAAATTGAGCAAAGCCGAGCCTCAGTCTTGAGCCTCAAACTTGTGTACAAAATCTTGGTGATCAAGGTCTTGATGCTCAAGGTCTTGATCAAGTACTTCTCTTCAAGGAACCTTTAGACAAGAGCTCATTACACAAGGACCACAAATTTTGAAGAAGAAGTTGGTCCTTCAGCATCTTACAAGAAGAGGAAGGCGATACATCCAAAGTAGAACACACTGCACTCGATGATGAGGCTGTTGCTCGGATATTGCAAAACATGTCAAGACAAGAGGTGTTAGTGTCCACGGGTTGAAGAACAACCTCAGTCTTGCAATCATCTTCTCGACCTATTTTAGATCCTAAAGACAAAGGAAAAGGTAAGCTGGTAGAAACAAAGAAAAGAATAAACACTTTGGCGAAATTAAGAGCTATTGAGTGGCTAAGAATAAAGAAGGCGCTAGGAAGCTACAAGTTGAATTGAATCTTGAAGTTGCTATACTAGAGAAAAAACCTAAACCGGTTATACCTAGAAGACCTCGAGTATTTCTAAGGAAAGAAATGCAATGATGGCTTATCTGAAGGGTAGATGATATCTTTGGATTACACAAGTTCAAATATTTAGAGATGAAAGATTTGTATGATCTTTGTTAGAAGCTTATCAAAAGGAAGTGGTGGTATTATTCCTTTTGATGATGAAAAACAGAATGAAGATGCAAGAAATAGGGTTTAAAGAGAAAAGAACAAGCGATGATGAGCGACCATAAAAGAAGATACAATTGAGAGCAGATCTGATTGATGGTGAGGGATTATTTAAGAGTTGTTGACTTTGAGCATCCTAAGTCTAAAGATGTTCTGATAAAGAAGTCTAAGATGTCTACATTTGAAGTTGTAGAATCAAAGGATGGAGGCTATCTTATGTTCCATAGAAGATGAAAGCTTTAGAGTATTTAATGCGCTATGGGATATATTACACATGATAGATAGAGGATCTATTTCACCTATATCAACTAGTGCAAGAGTATTTTGAGCATATTCCATCAACCTGGAGTTGGCTTAGTCTTCTTTGGGAGATCTTATAACTATCTGGGAGACGGAAGAAACAAGCAGCGATGCAATCTGGAATAACCAAGAAGATTGGGAGATTACTAGTGGAGATTCTTTGAAGAATCGAGTGCATGTTTTGGAGTTAGAAGATGGGACCATGATTCACATGCTAGCGAGAAAGAAGATATCCACTTATAAGAGATCTTATGAGAAGAATGCTAGATCATGGTATGGAAGTTGAAGAGGAGAATAAACGACCATTATGGCCGTTGAATTGTTTATCAAATGGACAACTATGGTGATGATGATGCATAAATCTTGGTATGGTTTTAATTATATAAATTTTGAAAAATCGATACTTTATTCAAAGTAATCTTGAACAAACGATACTTTATCAAAGTCTTGCTTGCGGACAAAACCGATTAATAAATAAATAAGCAAACTTTTGTTAAGTGCAAAATATTTTGAAACAAAAGTTAACAGCAATAAATGGTTTTGAGATGGTTTAAATTGGTAAAAGTGCTTTGCACTAACACTAAAAGGTTATCAGTCCACCATGTCTAACAAAGGATGGCTAATCCATGAGCAAGCAGCTCTGTAAAGATATCTCAAAACCGTTGATGGTTGACAACTTGCCAATAAGTTGTATGGTAATCAACTCACCATATCTGCAATAGTGAAGAGTTGGCTAGCCCACAAGAAAAATGGCTTGTGGTAAAGGGCGTGGAAAAACCATTTGTATGGTAATTAGTTCACCATGGTTGCAAGAACTAACTAGTCCAAAAGTGCGGCTTTTGGTAAAGACTTAACAAATCCGTTGATAGGCGATGATTTGCTAAAAATCATATGGTTATCAATGTACCATAGTTTACACTTAAACATTGGTTACTCGAGTTAATGGCTTTGGTAAAGAGACATCAAAATCCATTAAATTTTCAATGATTCACCTCTCACAGGAGTTAACACACTGGAAGTGATGAGAATAGTATGAAACTTTATAATCGATGTACAATTTGCCATATATTCTTGAGAAGTGAAAAGATGAAGGTTCTTGATAATTCTTTGAAAAGGAGTGCTTATAAAGACTACTTTGATGATGATAATACAAGCATAAAGAGTACAAGACAAATCGAAGATAAAGACACGATCTTTCCTTGAAGACAAAGATGTTAAAGATCTGAGATACAAAGGAACTTGAAATCAAGCAAGTAGAATTCAAGTTAGGGAGGATTGTTGGGATACAAAGACAAAATCTTGAAGAAAGTCAAAGTGTTGAAGAAAGTCAATCTTGCTTAATGAAAGTCAAAATCTTGCTCGTATCAAAGTCTTTAAAGCTAAAGAAGCGCAAGATCGTTTATGGAAAGTTATGTTTATCTAGAACATTCTTAGTTTAGAATTAGTATTACTTGTCGTACAAGGATTGTAATTGTAAACCAACTAGAATACTCCTTATGCCTATAAAGGGCCCTAGATTGGCATTAGAATCGTAACATTAGAGAATATTAGAATCGACTTACATGCAAGTTCGTTATTAGAGTTATTAGGGTTATTAGTGAATACATGTATCAGCGGGTTCAAAGTTTTAATATAATCATTGAAGTTTAAAGTTATTCTTCTTAGCTTTATTGAAGTAGTTTCCGCATACTTAATAGAGTAAATTCATTGTTTCATTGTTAGTAACTTAGGATTTATCCGAGGTTGCTAAGCCCTTACAAGCTACATAGTTAGTTTGGTTAGAGTATATCGATCCAACAAAGGATATCAATATCCTTTGACCCAATACAAATCTATCTTATACATCGACATACCATATCGAATGTACACCTTAGGCACCTTTCATTAATGCCTTTGACTCGACTTCTAGGCACCCTTCACTAATGCCTTTTAACTCTACTTCTAGGCACCCTTCACTAATGCCTTTTGACTTGACTTCTAAGCACCCTTCACTAATGCTTTCAACACGGACGTTTGGCACCTTTCACTAATGCCTTTACTTTGACTCTTCGACACTTTTCACCAATGTCTTCGTCTTGACCCTTTAGACATATTTCACTAATGTCTTCGACACTAAACTTCTAATGATAAAGAAGAGAACTATCAACAAGATACTATTTGTAGTCTTGATGATGAAGAAGCTAGGCAACCCATGGACTTGAGCTTGCTCGACTTCAAGAGGTGGTGATCTCGCCTTTAAGAGGAACCTAGAGAATCACACAAACACAAAACTACATAAAAAGATCACTTGGATCTGTGGTTAAAGAGTTTACAACTCAAAGAGAAAATATATGTGAAAGGGGTGATTTACAATGAATAAATGGCTCACTATTTATAGAGAAAAATGTGCTACTGTTCCACAGATCCCTTACTTGAGGGATCCGTCCAGTGTAAACTGAGGGAACCGTGGGACGCTCCTCTTTGCCCGTGGGTTTTGGGTCATGGGTCATGGGTTATGGGTCATGGGTCCTAGACTTTAGACCATGGGTACCCAAGTAGATACAATGTATCTAGTAGGTGCAATGCATCTAGTCCATGGGTCATGGGTTAAATCCATAGGTCATGGATAATACCCATTTATGACTTATGCATGATGTCATGCAATGGGTTATGGGTTATGCTCCATGGGTATGGGTCATGGACTTTGGGTTAAACCCAACTACATTCAATGTATTTGGTCAATGGGTCAAATACTTAAACTTCTACCCATTATATTACCCATTATAATACATACTAATTATGTATATATCTACCAAATATGTAAACACTAGTTGTTGTACATATGTATTACTAAATCATAAAATCACTATTACTTGTTTAGTGTTTTATGTGAAAACGTAAGTGTGTTAGTAAACTCTTGGCTCAAAACATTTACGTATTTTATTTGTTTCGTTAAAATGATTTTACGTTTGTTATCGACAAAACATTAGATCGTAAAATATAAATAAACGTTTTTACGGCTTATTTGTATTAACACATATAATCAGATATATATCATCAAGCACGCAACGGAGACTTAAACAAATATTCATAATTAATTAACCTAAAATTAAATCGTAAGTGTACCTTTTAGCAATCCAAGCAAATCAAAATCACCAAAATCACAAACCCTAATTAGGGTTTATAAAAGTCAATTAGGGTAAATTAAATCCAAAAGGGATTTAAACCTATGAGCTTGTACACACATATTGGTAGCGATTGGATGCGAATGCTAGTTCCTTGAATCACAATAACTAACCAAAACACTTTAGTTTATGCAAAACAAATCGTATGCCTAGGGTTTAGGGGTGTCGATAGGTTATGGACAAAGACGAAGGAGAAGAGAAGTTAGGGTTAGCTAATGAGAATCAAAGAGTACTTTAGAATGAACACATGCCATTGTATTTATACTAGGTAAATTTAGAGTCTAAGTTAGGGTAGAATACCCCTTCTAGAACCCTTAACCGATCGGCCCTAACAATCCATAAGGATTCTAGAACCTTCTCATAGCCTATTTTCATCTCTAGTCCTTCCATCTTTTATTTAACGACCATTAGTCACTTTCATTAAGTACTTAACGTCCGTTAGTCATTATTGTAAATTAATTAATTAAATATAACTAGTATGTATTAATTATTAAACATCTACTATCATCATAAAGTGTTCAATCCCATAGTCTCGTGCTCGAATCCGGTCATACACATATAAAATGTGTCCATAAACTAGCATCTCCACTGGACATATCTTAATATGTGTAATGACATTGGTTAGCGTCTAGCAACACAATCGATGCCCCAAAGCGACCACAGTGTGGTTTCCTGGAAAAACATTTTAATGATTCATCATTATACTTATCATTTTGTTACTAATACCAAATTAAATATGGATATGGATCTTAGTCATTCTATTATTTTAACTATTTTGTTTCTCGTTATATCTGATTGAACAAGATTACCAAATCATCTGAACATATTCCAGATAGATCTTGGGTATGGCCATACAAACATCTTGTCGGCCCTACTAGGGGCCCAATAGTATTAAAATTTAAAACAAACTTGAAGGAACAAATTCTTTCTCGACTACAAGCAAAACCCATGAATTTCACATCACTTCTGAAAATAGCCATTATTACCAACTGTTACGTATAGTGTTAGACTATTTTACAAAAATGAGCTACACCCATGACAGTTTCCTGGTATCTCAAGTCTGAGGATAACTATTCATGATTTACTTGATAACAAAGATCCATAAAGTACAATCATGTAGTTGGGATCAATCCTATATTCAATTCATTGAATATCATGTGAATTTGGCATGATTACCCATCAATATACATAAGTACATTCTAACCAAAACTCAGATTTATCTTAATTCAATCATATTCTCATATCATCGATTGACAATTGACTATTTAGAATAACATAAGTTATTAACGGATTTAAACATGCAAATATATGATATAATATATTAAAAATGAAAAATAAACATAACTAATACTTTGTTTTACTAAAATAATATTTGTTTAATACATCCTATACCCAAATACATAACCACAGATTTACATGAAACTAATAGCTAAACGAAGTCCAATGCTATTAGCATGCTGAGTAAGCTTTTCCTTAGGTAAAGCCTTCGTCAAGGGGTCAGCTAGATTGCCATATGTGTGAACTTTGAGTAGATTGATTTCACCTATTTCGACTTGTTCTCGAACATAGTGATATCGTCTAGGAAAATGTATGGCGCCCTTCATGACTCCAGGTTCATTGGATAATGTAATTGCAGAAGAATTGTCTCAATACATATTTATAGGTAAATCAATTGAAGGCATAACTCGAGCCCTGAAATGAATTTCCTAATCCAAACATCTTCCATTGCAGCTTCTGAAGCAGCTATGTACTCAACTTCTATTGCAGACATCGCAATTATACTCTGCCTCTTGCTCTTCTAGTCTACTGCTCCTCCATTGACTACAAAGACATATCTCGTCTGAGACTTCGTACCATCTTTATGAGTTTTCGAGGTCGCATCGCAAAAACCTGTAACATCAAGCTCTACCTCTAGATTTCTACCATACACTATAAACATATCTCGAGTAGCCCTTAAGTACTTGAGAATGTTTTTAACATCATGCCAGTGAAGATCACCTAGGTTTTGTTGATATCGACTGGTGACATTCTGTGCAAACGCCACATCTTGCCTTGTGCATCTTACTATATACATGATAGATCCTACAACCGAAGCATAAGGAACTCTACTCATGCGTGCCACCTCAACATGTGTTGAAGCACATAGTTTGCTACTTAAGCTATGATCTACTTGCATTGGAAGATATCCCTTTTTGGAATTCTCCATCCTGAATCTCTTCAAGATTTTATCAATGTAAGCACTTTGACTTAATCCAATCAACCGCCTAGATCTATCTCTGTAGATCTTGATTCCAAGAATGTATGCTGATTCTCCTAAATTCTTCATAGAAAAACATCTTCCAAGATATGACTTAACCTCTTTTAAACTTGGAATATGATTTCCCATGATCAATATGTCATCGACATACAAGATAAGAAAGTAACATTACTCCCACTAGCTTTATGGTATATACATGGCTCATCGAGATTCCAAGTGAAACCAAACTTTTTTATTTCCTCATCAAATCTCTTATTCCATTGCCTTGATGTTTGCTTCAATCCATAAATGGATCTTTGAAGTTTGCATACACGCTTTAGAAATTGTAGATTCAAAAACCCCTCAGGCTGCGCCATATAGATATCCTCATCGAAGCGACCATTTAAGAAGGCGGTTTTGACATCCATTTGCCAAATCTCATAGTCATAGTATGTTGCTATGGCTATAAGAATCCTAATATCTCTAATGTCTGCTACAGGAGAAAAGGTCTCCTCGAAGTCAATCCCGTAGGTTTGAGTAAAGCCTTTAGCTACCAGACGAGCCTTATAGGTGTGTACTTTACCATCCATGTCAGTCTTTTTCTTGAAGAGCCATTTACTTCCAACGACTCTAGCGTTAGGAGGAAGGTCTACTTCAATCTAGACTTCATTATCTTTCATGGATTGCATCTCCCCATTCATTGCGGCTTTTCATTTATCCTTTTCAGGATCAACCATGACATCTTTATAGTTAGCGGTTCTCCAAGATCCCATAAACTATATTCCTCAACCTCTACATTAAGACATAGATGTTCAGGAGCACGTACAGTCCTTTCAGACGTACGAATGGAAGTAACTTCAGGTGGAGGTGCAAGACTTTCGGGCTCCACTTGAAGTTGGCTAGTGTTTTCAAAAGGTGATGTATCTTCTTGATCATCTTCCAGATCATAAACTCTCCCACTAAATTCTTGAGATATGAGATTCCTTTGAAGAAAATCTCCATACCTAGCCAACATGACTTTGTTTTTAGGTGCGGAGTAAAATAGTAACCCATTGTTACCTTTGGGTATTCTATGAAGATACATTTCTTTGAGTTTATCGGTGAGTCGTTTAACAAACGCCTCACAACCCAGACCTTTAAGTAAGACAAGTTGGGAGCTTTTACATACCATAACTCGTATGAAGTCTTATTAACCTTCTTAGTTTGAACCATATTTAAAATGCGACTAGTAATTTTCAAAGCATAATCCCAAAAGGATAAGGAAAGAGTTGTAAGATTAAACATTGATCTTACCATATCTAGCAATGTACGATTTCTTCTCTCAGATACACCATTTTGATGTCTAGTTGTCCAATGACTAGAAGATCTATCACTCGTTACTTTATCTTATTGGGAGACTCACCAATATCATGGAAATCTAAGAAACAAGCATTTTCTCTAACTCATTGTGAAGTGACTTGGTTGGTTAGTCTGCTAAAAGATTTGGGTATTAAAGATTTGAAGCCAATTGATTTGTATTGTGATAACCATGCAGCTTTGTACATAGCTGCTAATCCTGTGTTTCATGCATGAACAAAACACATAGAAGTTGATTGTCACTATGTTAGAGATCAGATTAAGGCTGGCAACATTAATCCCTCATATTTTAATACAAAGTCCCAAGTTGATGATGTGTTTACTAAGGTGGTTTTAGTGGATCAACATCTCAAGCTTCTGTCCAAGTTGGGAGTCTTTGTTCCATCCAACTCACAACTTGAGGGGGAGTGTGAAAGTACAGGGACTTAGTTAGTCTATCTCAATAATATGGGGACTAAATGTGACATGTTGTATAGTTAGTTATTTAGTCTTCTCTCTATATTTGTAAATCGGCAGTGATGGATCTAGCCACTAAACTAAGGTAGTTCCTTAACTTGAAGACAATAATATCAATGTACTAATTTAGCATAACTAATCGGGTCATATAACTCAACATAACTAATCAGCCGGGTACAATTTAACATAAGTACATTATTATAAAATATAAAAATGTTTGGACATTGTGTTCAAATGAACTTGTTTTACCATACAAAGCTTTTAAATCCAACTTTTACAAGATCATCTAATCTACCCGTAACAAGTTTTGATCTTCAGTACAAAAATATAAAGAATCATATTACCATTTTAAACTTTGTTCATACTAATTATTATAACTATAAAATTGTGATATCATATCAATTAGTAGCTAAATTTCATCATTTTAGTTAGACAAGCAAAAGATTTTAAGAGTACTGTAGTATTAAAGAAAACAAGCAAAACAATTGAGGTTTCAAAATTTTTGAAAAACTAATACTAATGTCTTTACTTTTCTAAAATTGTTATCATCACGTGACACTATGACAGTACACGTATAGCATTTTCTTTCTAAAATTAACTATCTTATCTTTTTACTTCAACTTCTTTCTATGGTAAACCACCCACCTCCCTCCATCTCCATTAACAAGCTTATATAAAAATTCTCACAACCAGAACTGTTTCCTCCATTAAATCTCCTTATTTCGAATTGTTTGTCACCATTGTTCACTCGTTCGAACTCGAAGGTGGTTCCCGGTAGTTTTTCAAGGTAGGTCCCAAAATAACCTAACACATAGCTTCTAAATAACGTGGATCTGTAAATCGGTTAACCGCCACATTGATTCAATCAAACTCATTTTCACTTTCTCTCTCGTTTCATTTTATCATGTTTAGGACTTAAAAAAAAAAAAAAAGCAACTTTTGTTAGTTTTGTACTCCTAATGTCTTAAATTTGTAGTTTATTATATTATTTTAAGATGTTCAAAATTATTTTGCACTCTAATTAATTTCAACCAATTAAAATAAACTAGAGATTTAATGTAATGTAGCACTTTTGATGAAAGTATTTTGCTTATACAAATAATATTGTGACAGGAGAGTATTTATTTAAATTTAGAATTTTAGTATATACAACTTTTAATAAATAGATAAATTACTAATCAGAAAAATAAAGCTCTTTGGTGTCTCCTGTGGAAGTGTGGATTACACAAATAACAACTAAAAACCCCAGCCCAAAAAATGGTACCAGATAAAATCGCATTCATAAGCTTTAACTGATGCCAAAATCTCAGAAATTTCTTAAGCCTAAATCCATTGATAGACTATTGGAAGTCATTCAAAAAGGATGTTCTAATGAGTTTTAGGTGATGGCTCTTTCTTTCTAGTTTTCAGTCTTGATTACAGACAAAGTCATATAGCAATTTATTTGACGTTCAGTGTACTTTTACCAACCGCGATATTATTGTAGTGTAACTTCTGCTTTTAAACAGGAAAGCAAAATGCATTATTAGTTCTCTTAAACTTATATTTCTAATAAATTTTCTACTAGATTATACGAGCATAACAGATAAAATTTGGTGCCACAATTCAAATATTGGTTACAGTTCAAAAACTAAACCACAGACGACCAGTTTCATAGTTTGCAAACACAATAGTTTGATCACATTAATAAAACGAAAATAATAACTTCAGAAGCTTAGATAACTACATAGCAAAAGCTTCATCTATCAACTTGTTCCCACAAACAGAAATGTTCACCACGGTAACCAGCTGATCATGTCTTCTCCTGCATTTTATAAACAAAATATAAAATCTATACATAAATCGGAGATTTTATAAGACAGAATCAGTCACACAAACTTTATTAACATCACTGTCATATGGGATATCAAGTCAACAAGAATCAAACGACAATTTGACCCGTGATGCCAAATTAAAATATGTAACTATTACCTTATACTACATTTGATCCGTGATGCCACCCTATTTCACTCCGCTTGATGCTTGAACCATTGCTGACTCAAACAGGTCGAGTTTTCAACATATCAGGCTAACACCAATAAACCTAAAGATGGAACAATTTAAATATAAAATACAATGTACCTATAGAGAGGCGAACTTGGAAGAAAGGTATTCTTGGTCTTCCAGAAAGATTTGAAGATTCTTGGTCTCCAACAAGAACTCGACTGCTTCCTCATCAAACTCCACCAGAAAACCCAACCGGATCAGTTCTGAAAGCCCGGGAACAAGCTCTTCATTCTCCCAAATCACCCCATCAGCTATCACTTCACCGAAATGAGAAGCATATTCCATAAGATGCTTGTAACCAGAGGACCTATCCAACTTCTGCATAAAGAACTTCGAATTCTGCTTGTCCCAACGTATCATTCTCTTAGCTTCAACATTAAGTACATCTCCAGAAGAAAGAGAAATACTGTATTTAACCGTCATTGGTTCTGAAGTCTCGAACGCTTCGACTGCAAGTACACGGCTAGCCACTTCATGTCTCCTTTCTGCCTCAAATTTTAATTTAGGATCAGCAAGAAAGCCAAGAATGAGTTTAAACAAACCCTTTGTTACAATCTTTTCACTTGGATTCACTGGTTTGAATCAATGTGATCAACATCAGATATGATTTTCTGAGCAGAATTAGACAAAGTGCGGACACCTAGTTTGCTGTAGATATCCACAAGCTTCAATCTGGTCAGAGATTTCGGACTTGGCTGAGGATACCATACAAATATCGGACGAGAACAAGTTTGAAAAAGACCCATCAGAAAAGATCATCGCCAATTAGGATGTCACACTTATCAATTAGAAATCTTATCAGAGGTAGCATCCAAAACAGGGAGTTTCGATAAGTTCTTGTTGAATGTTTCTTCTGTTCCTTTGTTCCAGTTACTAGCCACAAACTCCCAGAAAGCACAACATTCAGTATTTGTTATCTGACGTCCTGAACTTTCCCATTTCTTCCACAGTATGCAGTAATCATCAACTGAGGATGAATTTTCACATGAAAACACTTGCAAAAAGTTGAAAATTTTCTTCTCATACTTTAATTTCTCCAAAACATGCAACTCTTCATCAAATAGATCGTTCTTGTCATGAAGAACACAGCCGTGAGGATCAACCCATTCCCGTTATCAGTTCCTCTTGGGATCCAGATCTTTTGTTGTCATCGCCTGCAGGCTCCCACTTTTTCCGACAAATAATTATAAATTCGATTAATTGTTTGAAATTGGAGTGACATTCGAGATAACTAGCAAGCACTTTGCATCCACTGTCAACCTGAGTTATTACTCCTACAAGCTTAAGTTCATCTTTGTAGGATCCGATTTGTGATCCATAAAACTCTTCATCAATAAGCGGACCATCACTGCGTTTCAAGAAAGATTTCCAGTCCGAAGAGAATAGCAAGCACTCCTCCGGACACTTGTATCAAAATGAGTTTTCAACCACTTTTTCTTGGACAGCTTTTCACGAAATTTATCACGACTCTCAACTTCTTCCAGTTTCTTGACACAATCAAACAATGCAAAACACTTAAAGGAGTAATGCTACTGGTATCCTGAGGTAAGTAAAGCCTGTCAGCCACAAACTTTGCACCATCTTTGAATTCAGTAGTAACGCCTAGCAGCTTCAGTTCCTCATGATAATCTTTAATACCAATTCCATAATAATTATCACTGTCATCAATGAGCGGAAGCAGTGATATTTGAGAAATGGGTTCCCAATCTGTTCCAAATAGAATGCAATCATTTGGTGATCTGTAGTCACCAAGTTTTGTTCGTAGCCATTTCTCTTTCCGTATGCAGCTGGTGAGTTCTGAAGGAAATTTAACCTTCATTTTCTTCATCTTTCTGTAACATTCAAGAAACATAAAGACATTTTCTTTTCTGATGGATGATGACAACGCCTGCTGCTTGAAAGTGCGAGTAAATTCTTTACTGGCATCCTCAAACTCCACCTTTACACCGATTTTTCTAATTCTTTGGACATAGAAAAGACAGGCCACCCATAGAACTTGTCATCAACAATCGGAAATGACGTAAACACCTTTAGAAGACAGCCCCATTCTGAGTCGGGGTTCAACAAGAAACACTCAGATGGGCATTTGTACCCCAAATTTGTCTTCAAGCATTTCATGCTTTTGAGCACTTTCACCACCTTATCTGATGATCTCAAACTTTCTATGCACCTTAGCATCAATAAAAAAGCATCAGATGGTAAGAAAGTCAATGAAGATGAGGACTTCAGGTGGTCGAAACAAGCTCGTAACAGCTCTTATCAAATTCAGCAACCACGCCAAGCAGTTCAAGTTCTTTCTTGAAAGAAAGTATTTCACTCCATAATATTCTTGATCAATGAATGGAATATCACTTATTTGTGAAGCAGCATTCCAATCCTGACTGTACAAAACAGAATCTGTAGGACTCATATCACCTTGAGATGTTCTAAGCCATTTTTCGTATTTGATACTGTTGATAAATTCCTTAGTAGGAAGATAATTTTGTCCCAAAAACTGAATAAACTTCAGTATCGAAAGAACCTTATATCTAGTAAGCTCTGAAGAAGCTGCAATAGACATGAGACGTGCACCAATGAATTCACATGCCTCTTTGTCTTCAAACTTAACACCAATTACTTTAAGCTCCTCTTTGTAGTTCTCTATATCATCTCCATAAAACTCCATATCCACCAACGGGATATCAACAAGCACCGATCCATTCTGAAGAAGAAGTCCAATTGAAGAGTCTAGCATGAATGACTCTGAAGGCGGTCTGTACCCTGAAGAGCCATTTAAAGTGATCTTTAGCCAGCTGCAAGTTTTATGGATGTCAAAACCTTTCTGGTAAGCCAATTCTTGATGTCCTTAAGTTGTATAGCCACCGTAGAAGCAATAATGTGTTTGGTTTTGTTAGAGGGGAAGACAGAGTAGGAATTGCAGCATTTGGTGGAGATAAACAAGGGACATCAGAAGCTCCAACATAATCTTGAAGAAACTTAACCAGATCTTCACCAGATGTTGCAACACCAAAATAGCTCGCACGACGGGCATAGTCTTTTCCCAGCTCAACGTAATTTTGTTGTCTCCAAGGATTTGAACCTATCAGCTCCACCCATTTGCTTCCGTTAGCAGGTACTAGAACCCCACTTCTGCTTGTAGTTACCCGCCCGTAGTTATCAACAATCGGCATGTCACTACAAAGACTTTCAACCTCATGTTCCTGCAAGTAGTTTTTCTTCAGGGAGTTGTGAAGAAAATGAGCATAAGTGATAGCTAGCTTGGGGTCACTACTTATTGAAGAGCTAAGATCCTTGGCATACTCATACACATTGAGAAATTTAACATTGACCTCATCTTTTAACCACTTCTTTAGAGTTTGCTCCTTTGAACATGATCGTATAGCTTCTTGTGTGTCTTCTAGAAGAAAGAACTGAGCATTTGAACCATGGAATTCCGTGTTGCAGTTAATCAGCCATGAGATGTGATCAGAACCCGCAGCAAGCAGCTTGTTTGTACATGCACTGATTTTGAATAGAGCCACCTTGCTATCAAGTCCAACATACTTCATAAGTGGGATGTTCTTGATATTGCTGTTGTGAAACGAGGAGCTCCACTCTTCTGCTATGAATACTAGAAGCCGTATATACAATTCCTCTGAGACGCCCATTACAAGATTAGAACTGGCTATGCATTTTGCATACCATTCGTTATCAACATATCCGATATCAAGAAATTCCAGTATGGAACTGTACTCATCGTTATCAAATGAAGAGGCAAGAAGATACGCTTCATGAGATGATATATTTGTGAAGCTCACGCCTTCGGTTCTTGAGTCGTTCAATATGCTCCAAAATGCAGGCTTCAGCCTATAAACTTCAGAAGGTTTACGGAACAACTTTTGCTCTGTGTATGATTCACACGGAACAATAGCTTCATTCATCACTTTAGCTTTAATTCCATCCCGAACATGGTTCAGTTTTGGATGAGAAGACTCATTGATAGGTAAGAACCGAAACATACTAGAAAGAGTGGAAACAGGAGCACTTTGTGTTGTCATCAGTGAGGTAAACGCATTCTTAAATGCAGCCGGAACACAATCAAGAATACCCTGGTTCCATTTGCTATCCCACAGAATATTTTCCCTTGATGAAGCCAACAAAAAATCCGCCTGGATAACAAACGGAAAATTTGTTACCGTCTCAGTTGGTAAAAACGAATAGATGCCAGGCATGCTTGCACCTCTATTGAGTCTTCTTCGAACTGGAAAAGCCAATGTAATCACCCATTCCTCAACTTCCAATCTAACATCAACCTTATTTTCATGCTTCACGGGAAACCTTTGTTTCCACATGTGGTAGCCACATTCTGTGTCAACGTCATTGCCAGAAACATCAGCGGTAAGATGAAGCATATATGACTCAGCATCCATGTTCTTCACAGTAACTAAGTCTTTCTCACTAGAGATGGATATCGCGCTCACAGTGTTGAGCCTAGGATCTTCATTGTCTTCTCTCACTGAAAACCGTTTTATTTTAGAAAGAAATAGGAGAACTTCAGGGTGGACACTTGAAAGCTGGTCTTTAACTGGTTTGACCTTTTCTGGTTTTAGAGGCAACACGAGAGTTGTGGTTGGTAGAGAGGTAGCTGAACCATATACACTTTGAATGGCAGACAGAGTTGGATCATTTTCGACCCATTCAGGAACAATGTATCCAACATTACAGTGTTGACATGGTTTTTCGTTGAATTTGATCTGATAACCGTTGCTAAATATGTACGGCTGAGCTGTTATCAGAAACACACTCTTGAATCCAATACCTGATTACATAGTAAATAACGTATCAGAAGCAAAACACAGCTAGAAAGAAAATACAAAACAAGATATCATCATCAAATAAAAGTCTGCTATTCCATTTTAGCTCAGTTAAAACGTAATGCAACTAACTGGCCTGGCTTAAAAAAACAGTAGTAAACACATACTCATACATTTAAGTATAAATCAACACATGCTTTTTATTTTCTTTATTTGCAGCTTTACATTCAAAGCCAGTTGGCCACCAAAGTTTTTTATCCTTTCCTAAGCAGCTAAATATAACTTCTTCTTTTTTTTTTTTTTTTTTTTTTTTTTGTGAAAAATGTGAATATATGCTCTGTATAACTTACTTGCCATTAAAAAGACAAAACCTTGTATAAATGGTACAATTGTTTGATCGCATTATAACTGGTAGTTTTAACGTTATACCTGAGTGCGAGTATATAAATAATACATGAAAATTGTTGGAATAATTACTATTTAGGTCCTTGTACTAATGTAGATACTGCTAAATATAGTCATAGTTCAGAATATTTAGTTATTTACCGTATATAAAGAGAATCAGCATAACACGGAATTGATATGTACACAATAGTTTTTATTTGCACACAGATTTTCAAGTGAAAATGACTTTTATACCCTTTACCTATTTATAGCCAAATAATTCTGGGTCTGGTTTTGATTCTGACTGAAAACAATCATTTCTGATGAGCTTTCCTTATTTTATAAGAGGTCATAAACCATTTTTTTTTTTTTTTACAAAATTATAATAATTTAATGTATCTTATAAAAGGTTGAAAATTGAGCTTATTAATCGAAACTTTCTTTTTGCGTTCTTCGTATTTATGGGTCCACAAGAAATCAAAGACTTTAAATCTGCACATTGGATATTTCAATGTAGCCTTTCTCCCTCAGTCACAAGCACATAATTAACCCATCAAGTAGGAATCTATAAAACAAGTTACTAAAGATAAACGAAGCAAATTTGTGTTCAATGAGTTAACAAAGGAAACATCAAAGTGAATTGGCCCCGGTGGAGTGACGGGTAAAGCTCTCTCTCTCTCAATAGTAAATAAGATTAAGATTGCAAAAAAAAAAAAAAAAAAAAAAAAAAAAAAAAAAACTTATAATCGCAGGGAAATATATCACATAGCGTGTAATTGTGTGATGGATTTTAATAATTGAATGAAGCTTTATGTGTACAAAGTAAAACACACCGTACATATCATCACCCTAACACAAATTTGGCTAGTTTTGAAATGGATTATTTTTCTTTCTACAAAGAAGTATATTACAAATCCTAAAACCGCTTCTAAACCCAAATCCTAAAACCGCTTCTTCTAAACCCTAGTTTTTCGTCAATCGTTGGTTTTGTTGATAACTAGTTGACGTGTTCTCCGGGTTTAATCGATCGTTGGTTTTGTTGATAACCGAATGAGTTCAATAGACTCGATTTTCAATCGATCATTGGCTTTGTTGATAACCGCCGTTCTCCGTTGAACCACGTTGATCGTTGGTTTTTGTTGATAATCGTCGTCGTGGGTTATAGTTATAGTCGACCTTCGTGTTATTATACTAGTCAACTTTTACGTTTAATTTTCACTCTTTGTTTGATCGGTCGTTGGCGGTTTATAAATTTTTAGTTTTCGTTTTTTTTTTTTTTTAAGTATTATTGTTATTGGAAGTGCGGGTCCCATTAGGTTTGTGGTTAATAAAGAGGTTTTAAAATGGTGGAAGGCGTTGGTCATGGGAAGCTTAGAAACTTCATGTTGTGCAAGAAAAGTGGAACAAGGGTGGTGTTCGTTATAAGCTTATATACGAAAGTTTTTTCATCAACAGTTGTCATCTTTTTCTTTAGTTTTATTATCAATGTTTACTTCTCGAGTCTCGGGCTTTCGCGATTCCGCCACTCGAACTGCGGGGGAGTATCAGAGGTTAGATTAGTTGGCCCAGTTCCGTCTGTGGGCTTAGGGTCCATTAGGATTTAGGGTTTCATGTTTTCGATGTAACTATATATATTGCATGAATAATACAAGGTATCTCACCGGGTTTACAATGTCTAACATGCTCAACTATAAAACTTTTTTCTTTTAGGCCACCCAAATATGTGCTTGTTTTCGTTTATATAAGTCTCGTTTAATTTCTTGCGAAAATTTGTAAAGTTTAAGAATAAAGCTAACTTTATCATATCAAAACAATAAATTTTAAAATTTAACGTAAAACACTAATTAAATTATCATAAGTTACTTTTGAATTGATAAAGTTGCACTTAAATAAAAAGTAAGTAAAGTAACTCCCAATCCGTCTTCCACGGGTTATGAGTCCCAATACCATCTTCCACGGTGTATGGGGAGGTTAAGGCGTGATAGCCATACCCCTACTTAAGGTAGAGAGCGCTTCGGTTCTACTAAAAGTAGAAAAGGACATCCGGCCTTGCAAGGGTGAGGATCGAACCCTTGACCTCTGTCTCCGGAGGCAAGGTGTTAACCACTGATCCAACCTTGCTCTTTAAAGTTGCACTTAAATAATGGCTAATATTAATATTTTACATTTCAATAGTTATTTGTGTTGTTTTAATATGTTATATTTAGCTTTATTCTCATTGTTTCAAAGTCTTTCGAGAAAAATTATTCAAATTTGGTATAATAAATGGGTGTCATATAAGTAAGTTTTGATAAATAGAAATACATAAAGCCAATAATAAAAGTAAAATCACTAGCCTAAAAGCTGGAAGTCCATATCATGATGGCTTTTATTAGAAAAATTGCAAGTGTAGTTCATGAACTAGCGATGTGAGGTGTCCGGGACACTATGGATTTTGTTGCGTAGTGTTAATTTTGTTAAAAACCTCGATTTATCTTAAATGCATCGATCTCTAAAACTTGTGTTTGTAGTATTGTTTAGTTTATTCTTAGTGCCCGTGTCGTTTTGTGTCACAGGTTCGTCGAACCATAACAAACTCACGACTAAAGGCTATCACAAGCTTTTTCATCAAAACTAGACAAGAGTTGTAACACAAAACTTTTGGACATGGGAAAATCTATGTGAAAGCGATTGTGTGTTGAGTGTCAACAAAGCGATTCACTTTATAAATCAAACAAATGACACATAAAATAATTTGTGATTAACAAAACACTCACTACGAATAAAAACAAAATCTACGAGAAAAGCCGTAAATTTCACAAATTAAATACAAATCAATTTTTCTTAAAATATCATTAGCATTTTCTTCATACGGTGGACAATGAGCATGAACAATAACCTAAAGCAACGACTAATCAGCGATAATACCGGTGTGCATAAACATCAATCAACTATAAGGTTAATATACAAATATGTCACTAAACTTTAAAAAATCGTTTAATCACTTTTCGTCCAATAGGATCGAACCTATACTAAAGGTTTAGAAGACCTCATCCTATCCATTAGACAATGGGCTTTTCATTATGATTTTGAGTATTTTTACTTTAATATCTTTTATGTGAAAAAAAAAGAATAAAATTAGTAGGATTTATAAAAAAAATTGAATTGTATACTCAACGTGTAAAGAAATTTCATTTTGTATTTTTGTTCATTCGGGTTATTGGCTTATTGAATTTATGAAACATGACATTTTAAGGTCACTTAATTTATAAAAATTATATGTAAGCATCACTAAACTTGAAAAAACGCAACATTTATATTACTTACATGCCCAAAAATTAAAATATGACTTCTCTAAATTTTAAGTTCCCCCCAAATGAACAAAATAAAAATTTGTTATATGGATAGCGAAATATTTGTATATTGACTAGCGGCAAATAATGATAAAAAAGAGTTTATGGGTTATAAACGAAAAATAACTCACTTCCACCAGTTGAACCGGTTGAACAGATTACCGGTCGAAAAAAAGGTCAAATTAAACTGGTTTTTATATTTCTGAAACCCGGTTAGACCCGCCGGGTTTGAAGTGACCCGGATCAACCCGGTTTTCAAGATATATACATATATATACTTTTTTTTATCAATCCAAATATATATAAATTTAAATTTTGTGGAAGACCGGGTTGACCAGGTGGTCAATTAGTCAAACCGGTTAAACCAGTAACTCGATTGCTCGATCGGGTCGATTAGAGACTATTTTGATTAAAAACTAACACTATTTAAACCGAATAAAAATAAGATGGGTCATAAATGAAGAAAAAAATAAAAAAATAAAATAAACCTGAATCAACTCCATGAGGAAATGGACGTCTTTAGCATAAAGCTCAGCAGAAAGATACTTAACAGCCTTATGAAGATCCTTCATTACCCGAATCGGTCCTCCGCCTATCGAAAACTTCTCCCGTCGTATCTCCTCCACATGCTCCTTCGCAGTCATCGCCATAACAGCAACACACACAATGCACGATCAAACTTTCCTTGGTACGTATTGTTACTACTTGAGAGTGAAAATGATGATAAAGGAAAATGGACGAGTCACATTTATATAGAGAGGAGAGACATGATGTGAACAATGTGAAGAAGAAAGACGTGTGTGGTAGTTACAGTCACTGATTCGTCAATGCATAGTCAACTTCTCAATCTTTTCCAATGCTTTTCTTTTCTTTCCTTAATGGCGGGTTTTTGAATTTTCTTTTTTTACACTTTTACTCCTTGATTAAATTTGTTTGTTTCATATTAGCCCTTTTGAGTTCTACTTTTTATACTTCGGCCACCGTCTAGTATCTTATCATGTCGGACTAAGAAAGAGCATACTGACAGCGGCTAGCTCAAGTACTCTACTCGTTGATGCGGCATCAGCGTATCAACGATACTCTACTTGTTGATACGGTATCAACGACATAGAAAGTATTTTTAAATGGCATTCGACGTTTTTGAAGCTAACTAGCTGCTAACAGAGTTTTATACAACAATCAACACTCGTTTATTTTATATCGACAAGTAAATTTAACTTCGCCTATTATTAAATTTTAGATATTTTCAAAGACTATCGAGCAAAATTCTTTTAGATCTTTAATATATATTCGATTCGTGAGTTAGTTGTCTACCTATAGTGGATTGATTTGTAATGATATAAATACTTGTATTAAAGGTATGTTTGTTTGGCATGTAAATACTTTGTTCTGTATACTTGACGAGAAAACGTTTTCTTTCTCAAATAGTCTTCATATATTCATGTTTTTCAATGATCTAATAAGAATTTTGTAATAAATAACACATTATATCCATGTTAACATGTTAAATTGGATTATAGCTAAAATGTTTTTCACCAAAAGCTGCTCTTGTATATACAAGTTTGTCTAATTTTAACTACATTATAATTCATTTAGGTCATTTCTAAAGAAGTCTTAAAAAATAAGCATACACACTTATTATAAAAATAAGACTTAAAATTCAATACATTTCATTATTCAAAATTAAAATCGGATGTTTTCACTAAATTAAATACGTTTTCAAATCGTTTCAATTTCGTTATTAAAAATGTGTAATCGCTAAAAATTATCAGTAATGATTATTAAAATATATAACCGCATCCTCTGTATGAATCTGTATTATTTACATATCTCTCACACACAACTAAAACGTCAATAAAGTAGAATGTACCCACCGTAAAATTTGGTCATGAGTCTGCATGGCGCGTTATCACGAAAGCACTGCTAGTTCATATTTTTTAATTTACATGTTAATGCGCGAGTAATTCGAGTCAAACGGAAACTGCAAATGATTGAATTGAAGTTGTAAGGATTTAACAAACCATAATCATCAGCCGATTGATTAAATGTTAATTTAAAGAAAGAAAATTTCCAGAATAACATAATAGTGAAACTATTCACCTTTTAAAAAAAATAATAAAAAATATGGTCGACTGTGTGACTAGCGTGCACTTTCTACGAACGAATTTTGTCCTTTTTTTTAAAAAAAAAATCGTTTTTCTTTTCTTTTTTTTTTTCTTTTTTTTCAAGAAAAACAAAATTTAATCGCACAAATATACAATAGCCGTCAATCACACAAATAATATAAAGTCAAATTAATTTGGGGTAGCTTACACACCCCACCAACTAATTGTACTTTATTAATTAAAAAGAAAGACAAATATCAAAATATTAGTAGAATCGGACACTAGCACTCATCTATTTAAATAATTAGTTTTCTTTTTAGGTTAAAAGTGGACGATTTACTTTTCTTGTTTTTTCTGATTTTCTCATTTAAAAATTTATAAGAATAAGCTTATTGTTAAACATACTTTGAGAAAAGTGAAAGGGGTTAAAGAATGAAGGAAGCATTGGAGATTGGTAGATAGCAAAGTGCTTTGTATGGAGTTTTATTTTTGTGTCCCCATTAGATAGAATAATAGGCTTTTTATATTTTATATATGTCTTAAATGCAAATTTCCTTCTAAACCATGTATTTATCGTTTTTCAGGAACATTTGTTTGCCTCAAAATGTTTCTAAGAATCCATGGAATTTGAACCGGACATTCAACCGACGTTTCAAATAGTTTCAATTCTAGTTCAACCCGGTTCTTTTTGGTTTAATCGATCGGTTTGGATTAATCATTTGGGTTCAACCTAAGTGGCAGGTCTGGTCCGGTTTTTAGAACATCAAAGAATTAATCATTCAAGGAACGTTGTTGATTAATCTCTTATTATAATAAGAGAATATACAAAACGGACAACTAAATTTTTGAAAAGTTTTCAATTTGACAATAGGAGGGCTTTATTTTGCAACGTGTGTGAAATAAATAATCTGTATTGACCAATAAAAGTTAAAATTGCTATCAGTTTGGTCAAACTCAATTAAATTCCATCAAGCAAATAAGATATGCGTAAAAACTTGTGTGTTGATGTTGTAAAAAGAATAACTAAAAAAGAAAAGGGTAATCAATAAAAATTTAGTCGTTAAAGTTTAAAATTAATTATATTGACTTAAAAATTTTCATGCTTTTTAATAACTTTATAAATTTAATAAATACACCATAAACTTTATACCCCTTATCCTTTATATTTTATAAAAAAAAATAAAAAATTACAATATATATGTTATTGTTTGTAAATATTATTATCAATATTCATTAAATTAATGTGCATGCACGAAATTATAAATATCAATATAAAAGCATGAGTTACTGTTATATAAAATGAATACACGTATACAAACAATTCATTTTATTTCTTTTTATGCACTTAAGTAAAGATATTTGAAAAAGTATTTTTATGACTATTTGTATCGAAAATGACTCATGTTATTTTCTTTACCACTTTAACACGCATGCGTACGAGTTTAAATTTTAAATATGGTAAATCTTTATATAATAAAGAATTACGTCGTTTTGGAGTGATTTTGTCGATTAATTCTTATTGGAAAAAAAATGGGCCAATAGGAGAGCTCGATGTCATGGCATAGTAAAATCGTGTAATGTGATTGATTAATAAAAGTCGAAATTAAATTGATTTTGTAAACTTTAGTAAATTTGGTGGAAATTTGATTGATAAAAAAATACATAAAATATAGGTTTAATTTGTGAAAACAAAACTTAAAAAAGAAGGGTAATTAATAAAACTTTAGTGGTTGAATTTTAAAAAGGAAAATGATGCGAAAAGCGTGAAACTTGCTTCTTTTAAACTCTAGGCATCAAACTTTTTTTTATTGTAGCCCTAAACTTGCTTAATTTTCTATTGTGTACTTGAACTTGCCTAATCACACTTAAAGTGTAATTAACCTTCTTAAACCCGTTTTAAGTGTAATTTTGTGTCATGAAAAGGAAAATTAAGCAACTTTAGTCTTCTGATAGAAAAATTAAGCAAGTTTAGTCTTCCGTTTTTAAGTGTGATTTCGACCGTTAATTTTTTATTGCACCGCTAGTCCTTTTAAATCATTTTTGTGACCGTTATTATATTATTGCACGTTAGTCCTTTTCGCCCGTTTTTACGTTTCGTCCGTTTTGTTCGTTTTACGGTTTCGTCCGTTTTACGGTTTCGTCCGTTTTGCGCGTTTCGTCCGTTTTGCAGTTTACGTCCGGTTTCACGCGTTTTCGTTCGTTTTGCGTTTTACGATTTTTAGTTTTGCATGGTTTCGTCCGTTTTACGTTTTGCCGGTTGTTACGTTTTGTCGGTTTACGTTTCGCCCGTTTTACGTTTTATGCATTTTCACGTTTTCGTTCGTTTCGCGCGTTTTGTCCGTTTTACGTTTTAGTTCGCTTTTACGTTTTACGTTTCGTCCTTTTTGCCGATTTAAATCTGTTTTCCACGTTTTCGTTCGTTTCATACGTTTTGTCGTTTTGCGGTTTAGTCCGTTTTACGTTTCGCGGTTGTTACGTTTTTGTCGTTTTACGTTTTCGTCCGTTTTGCGTTTTCGTCCGTTTTACGTTTTCGTTCGCTTTTGCGTTTTACGTTTTCGTCGGTTTTACGCTTCGTTTGTTTTGCGTTTTGTCCGTTTTGCAGTTTCGTCCGTTTTACGTTTTCGTCCGTTTTGCAGTTTCATCCGTTTTACGTTTCGTGCGTTTTGAGCAGTTTCGTCCATTTTTCACATGTAAAATGAGCGAAAACGTGTAAAGCGAACAAAACATGTAGAAACAAGCGAAACCGTGTAAAGCGGATGGCGTGTAAAAAAAATAGGCGAAAACATGTAAAAGCGGACGGCTGCAGTAAAATCGACTAAAACGTCGCGAAACGAAGCAGCAGCGTAATAACGGACGAAGCGATCTGCGCGGACATAAGCGTCGCGAAACGGCGTGTAAAAACGCGGCGGCAAATGCAAAAGGGACAAGCGTCGGCGAGCAAACGCAGCGTAAACGGGAACGGCGATCTAAGCGGACAAAACGTCGCGGCGAACGAAACGTGTAAAACAAATAAAATGCGGAAACGGCAATGCAAAAGCGGACGGCGTGTAACGTCGCGCGTGCAAGCGACGGCGTGTAAAGCGGACGGCGATGTAAAACGTCGCGGCGTGCAAACGAGCGGCGTGTAAAGCGAGCAACGTCTTGGCGAACGAAAACGTAAAAAACGGAACAAAACGTGTAAAGCGGACGGCGTAAGCCGGACAAAAGCGTGTAACAACCGGCGTGTAAAATGGACGAAACCGTGCAAAACTAAAAAATCGTGTAGGCGTGCAAAAAAGCGAGCGCGTAAAGCCGGACGAAACCGGTGCAAAAGCGGACGGCGTGCAAAAGCGGATGAAACCGTGTAAAAGCGGATGAAACCGTGTAAAGCGAACAAAGCGGACGAAAACATGTAAAAGCGGGCGAAAAGGACTAGCGGTGCAATAATATAATAGCGGTCGTCAAAAGCATTTAAAAGGACTAGCGGTGCAATAAAAATTAGCGGTCGAAATCACGCTTAAAACGGGTAGCACTAAACTTGCCTAATTTTCTATCAGTAGCTAAAGTTGCACAATTTTCTTTTGTGACACAAAATTACACTTAAAAGCGGGTTTAAGAAGGTTAATTACACTTTAAGTGTGATTAAACAAATCGATCTTCTGATAGGAAAATTAGGCAAGTTTAGAATTCTGATAGGAAAAAAAAGTTTGATCTTAGAAAAGGAAAAAGTGTGAGTTTGATGCTTTTCGGATCGTTTTCCATTTAAAAATTGTATAGAATTAAATGTAATATTATAAGCGCCGATGTTTTTAGTAATTTTGGATTATAACAATTACTGCTTATACTTTATACCTTTTATCTTTATATCTTAAAAATATAAGGTATATGTTGTTTTAAAATAACAACATATAAATTTGCATAAGATTATAAGCGTCAATTTGTTTCTTATATCGTTCGATAAGCGATTCATTTATTTCGTTTTAAAAGTTTAATTTATGTTGACACAAGTTTATATTTTAATACTACTAAATTCTTGAAAGCGAGAATGTAACTATCAAATTGTAAGCGGTTTCTTTAATATAAAATAAATATCGTGATTGTCTTATATGATATTTCAAGTAATTATTATTTATTTATATAAGGATATCTAGAAAAACGTTTTAAAAACTTTAAGGAATATCTTTAACTTTATCAACGCCCATTCATTATGTGTTATTAAACTTGCGTCATGTATCTGACGTAATATCGATGGTGAAATTTAAATATGCGTGATATCTTTGTCAATTAAATAAAATTAAATATTGAGTTACCTGTGAAATTTTTACAAATATTTTAACAAATTCTAATGGATATTAATGTATAATGAAAATCTCGAGCATAAGTATTAGTTGTATTTATATCACAATTTTCATCGGAAAATTCTTATATGTGTATATACTGAACTAAAATGTTAAAAATAAATTTAATTTATGTGTAAACTTTGTTGGTGCACGAAACTTATAAGTATATGCAATTACCTTTAAGGACACAATATTTAATATTAATATATAATAATTTTTAAATAAAAATCCCAATACGTGCAGAGTATTATAAATAGTTATTTATTAAAGTAATTCAAGATATCATACATATATAAACAAGTTATGCTTGTCCATCAACCATGTTTATCCTTCAAAAATGACAATTTTTTATTAATAATAAAAATTACAAGCCATATAAATTTTATAGCAATTATTTATCGGTTCATCACGATTAGCGGTGTCCGTGCGATGCGTGGCAGTCTCTGTGAAATTGTGACTATATTTTCACAGCAAATAAATGTTATTTTGTTTTAGGCGTTGGATTCAGGATATATGTTTTAGAAACTTAATTAGATTGTCTTTATGATTAAGCAGGTTGTATATTTTGATGAATGGTGAATTAAATTGTGTATAATTGTATGTGTTGAATAAAGTTTTTTAGTTTTATTTGTGCTTCAAATACTTGTAAATTATGTTTTTTTACTTGTATTTGTTTAAAAATACTATATTTGTACATTGTGCTTAAATAATTATATATATTAGAGAAGTGGTGTTTTAAATTATGTATTAATTGTATGTAAGAAATTTTGTTTTTGTAGTTTGATTTGTATTGTCTTAAAATATATTTTTTTAAAAGTCTTAAAAATTAAATATAAGAGAAGTGTCTAAATACTTTATAAGTTGTATTGATAATACAATCTTATTAATCATTTAACTTAATAAGGAATGTCTCATCTATGCTAAGAAAAAACCAGTCAATAATACAACATACATAATGCCTTTAATTAAAAGCAATCTTGTAATGTTATAAAATTCCGCTGTTCAAAATTTTTTTTATAAAAATCTAGAAATCATAGTGGTATATTTTAACCCGCTGTGAAATACTCCGTAGCTTGGTAGCACTAGTAAACATATAGCACTGATTGTGAGCAACATGAGAATACGACATATAAATAGGTTACAGGATGCAGTCATCCAACAAAAACATCTTTGATATTCCTAACTCTTGTTACAACGTACAAACTTGATAAATGGAACTGTAATTTTTTTTTTACATAAACTATATTTCCTAGAATATTTGTGATTGGTCACAATCAAACTTTTAGTGGGTGTCGGGGATTGCTTATCTTTGAGGAGAAGCAATTTTGTGTTATTTAAAGTTCTTTGATTATGGTATCCGAACTTGTTGACTTTCTAGCTGACTCATATATTGGTATGCATAAAAGTTTCTACCTTTGGTTATAAGGAACAATAGTGATTATGGGCGATCTTCGTTTCTTGTCGCGTATTTCTCTCCGACGATATAAAATTGACTTTTTTGGCGTGATGTGACCTTCATCTTTTTCCTTTTTTCTTTTTTTTTTCTAATTTTTTTATATATAAATACCCACTAAATTTTAAAAGTTAATTTTTTTCCCCAAACGATCAAATTAATTGGAAAATGTAAGAATTTGTGTGTTTCAATCGATCATGTATACGACCGAAACAAAAACAAAGGGAAAAAAAGCACTCGACCTCCACGCGACCTACATGCCACAACAAGGGCAACCTAGTTTTGAATCGGTCGACCTACTAAAGGACCGACTTACTGCGCTTAGCCTAATATACTTGGTTATAAAAAGACCATCAATGATTGGGCGTTTGGATGTAAGAGTGTTAGAATATTATTTATACTAATTCATTTATGTTTAATCTAGAAAATTTGAAAAGGGCTAAAAATGAGTAAAGTAGTTTTTTTTTTTTTTAATAAATATCTCTTATTAATACCTTTCAATGCTTTTTAAACTTTAATCTTAAATAACAACTTAAAAAATGTCAATTTAGACAAACAATGTAAACTTAAAAAAAACAACTACACGGTTTATAATATGAATGCAAACTTTTTAATAGAAATGAAAACTTTTTAATAAGATACGGTTTTTAACTTTTGAGCACAACCACATGATTTACCAATTTCGAATGGGACTTTTTATCACACGAAAATGAATAATTATCGAAAATAGTATAAATTGAGCTACGTAAGTTATTCTGTTAAAAGTCGCGCAATAATTCTGAGTTTACAGTATAATTATTTGTCATTTGTATTTAAATCATTCTCTGTGACGTTAATCTAACTAAATCTTGAAAAGGTGAAAAAACCTTTACAGTTAACGAGCGTTAAATTTTGAACCGTGAGGGAGTAAAAATAGTGATGATGGGGACTACCGCGTGAAACTCTAGATCTGAGTACTATCCACAATTTGTTTGGGAACCAACGGTGTAATTTACCTCGTTACTTTGATGATAAGATGGTGATGTATTGTGTAGTACGTTAATGATGACCTAGAGAATCTTTTTTTTCCTATGCGACGACCATAAATTTTCTCCATCCACTTGTCCAAATCTCTGTTCCCTGTATTTATTTTTGAACAACTATGTTCCCTACATTTGATTAAGAGGTTTTCCAATGATGATGGTTAGATAAGTTAATTTTATAAGAATTACAGTTTAGATCCATCGACAAATTTTAATTTACGTAGGAGTAACTATTTAGGGATGAAGCGGTCTGGGTTTTGTCTGAGATCTCGTCTAGAATAGTAGTCTGGATTTTTCCCGCGTAAATTAGTGAGTGCAGTTATCGTGCGAGCAGGATTCGGATATCGATGCGAATGTCGATCGGAAATCGGGTTTCCGCTTTATCACGGGAATTTCGATTTGTGCCGGTCCGAGTCTGAATTAGTGGTCCGATTTTTTCACCTTATTTCGTAGTCAGGTGCCGTCTGGTATTTCAAGAATCGGTGCTGGTTTGATGCTGCATCTTAAGTGCAGTTCGGTTCGGTTCCGAGATTCGGTTCGAAATGCTCATCCCTACAACTATTTTTTTCGTTTTAAAATTATTGTCAGGAGACAAGATTTACACAGATTAATAAAAGTGATGTCACTTTAATTTTCAACTATTCAAAAGGAATATTCATCCACTAAATTCTATTTTTTTACTACAAAAGTAAAGTGAACAATTATTTTGAGATATCCATAAAAGAAATGTAGACTATTATTTTGAGACGAATGGAGTACTAAAGATGTACAATTTCAACCATAGTTGTTACGATCCCAATCATGATCTTTAAATCTTGCGATTTTGCGATTTCAAAGCAAAAGCGATTGAATCCTCCTACTACTCCTCTCATTGGATTCTAAATCGAAAGATCTACTTCAAGGAGTGCTTCAACTGAAATACCCACTGTAAGGAGCGGTCATAAGGAATTCCACATCGCCAAATCAAATATCAAATAGGAAAATTCTCAAAATGCCCAGGTTCTTGACTTTATTACCCCAAATGCCCCACTTTTTTTCACTTCTCAAAATGCTCCATGGGCAACTCTCTCAATGAATATTTGGGTGTTAGGAATTAGAAATTCCGGGTATTAAAGAGTCGGTCACCCAGTATATGTAATCGTTAGAAGCTCGTAGTAGTAGTTCTTTTAAGTTAAGTAGTATTTAGTTAAGTAACACCGTGGAGGACAGACGGTCTTTACCATTGTATGCACGATCCACGACCCGATGTGTGGCGATTTATGTAAGACTATAAATACTCTCTACCTTCCAGGTAGAGGTTGGGCTCATAATAATATCTTTCACTTTCTCTCACTAAGTTCCTAAACCTCTAACTTTCTCTAGAATTCCATCTATATGCTACTTTGTGTTATGGTTTGATGTGTATGTGAAAAGTTATATCTTACAATTGGTATCAAGAGCCATGGTTAGATCATATCTTGTACATCTTTGGATTTCTAGTGGTTTTAGGTGGTTTTGAGTTTGAAAAAGTTTAGTGGTTTTGCATCATTTGGTTGATTTCTTGTGTTAAAGTTTGAATTTTGTTAGTACTTTTATGTTTAGAATCATCACAAGTGTTTAGGTTTTCATTTGGTAAGCTTGAATCATCTTGGTTGGGTTGTTTTGGATTGAAAAGTGATGTTTATATGGTTTTTCATGCTAGCGACTTAGTTCACGGATAACTTTCTTCGTAGCGACTTGCTTCACTAATTTATAGCGAGTTCTGATTTTAGACTTAGCGAGTTACATCTAGCGATTCTGATACAAGTAGTGGACTCTCCCTCACGGGTAGCGACAGTGGTAGCGACTTGCATCGTTAGCGACTTGTGTGGCAATGTGCGAAATTTTGCTAGCGACTTGAGTGTTAGCGAGTTACTACTTAGCGACTTACATCGGCTAGCGACTTGGAACTCTAGCGACTTAGCGTGGTGGCGAATTAAGTGTTAGCGACTTAGTGCGTTATCTTCTAGCGACTTAGTGCATTATTTTCTAGCGACTTAGTGCATTATCTTCAGCGACTTAGTGCATTATCTTAGCGACTTGAGTGATTGTTTACGGTTTTCTCTTGATTTAGTAAAATCCGTGAAAGAATCTATTTCCGGTTTAATCATAGAGTTATAAAATCCGTATAATCTGTTAACATGTCTACCAGCGTTCCTCTTGTCATCTCCAGCTGTTGAGGGATGTTCGGCGGTGGCTCGAGATACTCGTCCACCCATGCTTGTGCAGGAATCGACTACGATTCTTGGGCTCAGCGAATCGGTGTATTGCCTTGGAAAGGAAAATGGTGTCAACATTCTCAAATCCATTGATGAAGGACCATATCGAGTTGAGGCGACTAGAGACATACTTGATACTAATGCGGATGGTACTCTGTTTACGGAATGGGCGGACCTAAGATGTATGATGAGCTTGATGATAAGGATAAAAGAGATTTGATCACGGATATCGGGGCTTCAAACATTGTTCTTCAAGGCCTTCTAAAGACATCTACAAGTGATCAATCATAACACGGATGCTAAGGCGGTTTGGGACAATGTTAAGATGCTTCTCTCGAGTTCGAATTAACTATGGAAGACAGAGAATCCCAACTCTATGGCCAATTTGAGCACTTCAAGATGAAACCGGATGAGAATGTCTATGAGTACTATGTGAGATTTCATAAGTTAGTTAATGACATGAGGAACATCGAATGACTATGCCTAACATTCAGTTGAACTCAAAATTTGTCAACAACATGAATCCGAATGGCACAAGTTTATTCTTTCTTGTGAAGCTCACTAAAGGATTGAAGAATACAAACTATGAGCAACTCTATGCCTTCCTCCTTGAGAATGAGACATGCCATGTTTGAAAAATTGATTCTCAATGGGTTCAAAACCAACGGGGAGAAACAAGCTCGTCTAATGACTCTACGACTTTCTACTCGAACATGGAATCCTGACAAAGCATCACAAGTCATACCACTTGGGTAATGGTAATCACAAACTCATTCACGATCCTATGTACAAACAAGGCGATCTTGATGCTCACGTGGGTAGCTTCATTAATCAACTAGCTCTTCTCATTAGTCAAAACATGAATACTCTCCCACAAACCAACAACAACCTCGAGCGCATCTAACCCACACAATCAAGCCATTTGTTAAAGATGGAAGGATCGTGGTGCAACCAGATTCGGGAAAGACGATATGATCGGGGACGAGGTGGAGCGGAGAGGTTATGTTGGCAACGAGAATCGAGGAAGGAATGGTAACCAAGGTCAAGCTAAGCCCATCAAATGCTATAAGCATGGTGGTGAGGGACACATTGCAGGAACCCGCACATCTCAAGCGTCCGCGAATCGCCGTGCCTTGAGATATAAATGCTGCTGCGCAAGCTCGGGACAATGGTGCGGCTTTGAATGAAGAGGTGCTTGTTTCTTCTTGAGGCAATGCCAAGACCTATGATCACGATGTTGATGAGCGACCTATTCGGAGATAGGTCACAATCATCGAATGCCTTTCAAGTCGGTGATTGTGATGCATCGACTACGATGTGGATGATGGACCTCACAGCACACAAATTTTATGGCTAGCATCTCTCCAATGGTTTCTCCCAAGGTCTCTTCTTCACCACTAGTTGGGACATCCCATGACAAGCTCATCTCGAGGTATTAAAACTATCGATGATCTTGATGTGCAACAAATGCATGACAAAGTACAATCAATGAAACTATTGAATCAAATATTGAAGATATGGGTAATATCAATATTGTCCCATATGATCAATATGTGAAACAAAGTGAAAGTGAAGTTGTACCAAGTGATGCATCTTCTGCGATCAACAATGACTATGTTTTGATGAATACCTTGCATGTACCTGATGATTCCGTAATTTACGAACTAAATGCCTATAAAGAGCGTGTTGCTATTTATGAACAACGTGCTAAGTTTGAGTTGACCAACTCATGAAGCGGAAATGGATGACCAAGTGAGTACGATAATTAGAAAAGTAAGTTTAGAGAAGAAGTATTGAAACAAGAATTAAATTCCTTGCAAGAAAAACTTTCTAAAACACTAAACAAAAACAAGAACTTCAAGAAAATGTGAAAATGCTTAAGCAAGATTTTAATGCAAAGGAATCAAAACTCTTGAGAGATTTTTCTAATCTGAAAACTTTGAAAAACAAACTTGAGAACAAGTTGTACATACAAGGAAACACCATTCGCTCACATGGTCACTAAACATCGAGTGTTAAGCGATAAGCATAGCATTCCCTTGTTGAGGAACCCGATCGGAGGTAATTAAAAGGCTAGAAATGCTCATAGGGTGCTTTATGATGGTAATGAAATCCTTAAGCCTAGGCGAAACCTAGTTGTATTGAGTGCAGTTTGAGGAAGATAAGAAATCGGATGAAGTCACTAGGGAAAGGATGAACAAAAATTAGATGACCCTAAATGCAAAGAAAAAAATATCACTCCCCATGATTACAAGAAGAAAACTGGATTTCCTTGAACATGTTCAAGCCTCGGACATTGTTGACTCCAGAACAAGTTTTACGGAAAAAGTTTAGATAAGCGAGAAAGTCGAAAATATTGTTGAAACAAACCCTCCTTTATGGAAAATGCCTAGAGCATTGTGTATCCTCCTAATACACCAATGCATCTTGT
>CM040242.1:64175638-64234720 GCA_022545495.1 Chrysanthemum lavandulifolium
CCCCTAACTTATAAATTAATTGGCTAAAAGCACATTTGCTTGAGGACAAGCAAATAACAAGTGTAGGGATATTTGATAAGGTTTTAAAGGTACCATTTTGAGGGTCGTTTAAGTCCTTATTTGATCACTTTTGTATCCGTTATAGCTTAATATCGTTCCTTTCCACTTTTAGGTCTCGTGAAGGCAAAATCTTTGGAATGGCACTTATTTGGACGAAAAGGCGCGAATATAGAAGAAAATGGCCAAAGTCGGAATCGAGGCACTCACAGTTCTTTGAAGTTTGAAAGCGACGGTGTCGAGTGCTATTGGCGACGCCGTCCCAAAAATGTTGTGACGGCCGAACCCAAAATCGTATTTTCAAGTAGCGGCGTCTAGTTGTGGAAGAGTAGGCCGTCGCTACTCGACGGCCTAGATGCAATCCAGACGACGTCGAAGTCAAGAGGACGGCCACGGACATAAGGTGACGCCGTCGCAAGGTTAACGTGGCAAGACGAAACCCTAATGGAGGCGACACACGGCGTCACTAAACATAAGGTGACGTCGCAATTGTAATCTTATATATAGAATCCGAATTCTTCGGTCTTTGTGTGGAGAGTCTTTGGAGTAAAACCTAAAACCGAACCTAAGGTGTCTTGTACAGTATTTTAGGGTTTTAAACCCTATCTTACACCAAGATAAGTCTTTACTTCATTAATTCAATTATGTCTTTGATTATTTGTGTGTATGCTTGCATGTTCTCCATGTCCGGCTAATTTATTTGTGTGTTTGCTTAGGAAGTATGAAACTTAATTATTAAATATTGATTGGTTGTTTCTTATCTTGGTTGATTAATGATCTAGTAATGCGATAGGTCATTCGTTGTGTACTTAATGCTTGATTCATCTTTGTGAACCTTAGAATATAATTACCTGAGTAGTTGTAGGCTAAACCATCGAAAGAGCGCCTTAGAGTAGGAGTTTATAATCCCTAGTGGGTTTGTAGACAAGACCCTTTGGTAAGTTCAAAGAGTAGAGAAACGCATACCCTACAACTTTAGACTCACAACGCAACTAGGAATAAGGCGTGACACTCAACCATCAATAGGAGATAATTAAGGAGTAATACAACTTAAGTAAACACATCTTTAAACTATCATACGAGCACACATTAATTAGACATAGACTCCCACAACCTTAGTTTAGATAATTAGATAATAGTAGAGTAATCGGTAGAAATACCAACCCCCAAATCCAATACCGAGATTCGTACCTTTCCATTTTCATAAAACATAAAAAGATAAAAATAATCTTCCTCAACCTTAACCTTAGCGTAGTAACTCCTTACTAGCATTCCTATTCCCCAGAGAACGATATCAATACCCGTGGCTTACCCTAATTACTACACTACAACGATTAGGTTCATCGCCTAGGGTGTTATAAAACTTGCTCAAGAAAGGAAGTTTCCTTGACCCCAACGACGCGTGAAGCGTTATCAATAGCTACGACTTTTGGTCGAGACCAATCTTGCATTCAAATGCACAATTCGTATCCAAATGGACTTCCATTCCATCCCTATCCCACTTGTAGGTATCCATTCTTTCTTCCTTTGTTTTACCAATAAGGATTATTATTTTCAAATGCTATTTCTTTCTTATTAATAAATACTAATAAAGGTCAAGTATGGAATACAAGATGCCCGCCGAGGCTTCCCAGTGGATGGCAGTGAAGCAATCACACTTGTCTCCATGCTCCAGCTGGCCGACTCCTTGCAGACTTGTCTCATTTCCGCCAGATATATTAGCGTCTGAACATGAGGAGCCTTTGGCTGTTGCTATGGAGGCATTCAAGAGCTTAATACATCGTTCGTTGATGACATCTTGATCAAACAAGGTGTAGATCAGATTATGACAAGTGGGGGTGCGAAAAGCGGGCCGACCATCATTGAGAAACTTTGTGCAAGCTGTTGAAAGTTTACTTGATTATAGCTATCTTTGCCGTGTGGGACATGTCATTTCAAGTTGTCGCAAAGAATGCTTGATAAATTAGGTAATCTTAGCTTTCTTTATTATAACTCTTATTTTCTTGACACATCGTCAACTGTAAGTGATTAATCTTAAGTCTTGAACCTACTCTTTCAGGTGAGTCTAGTTCGTACTTTTTTAAAGGTGCCATTAAGAGCTTGGAAGACATTCAAAAGTTGATAGATGAAGATTTTCCTTACAGGAAACAGGTAAAATTTGGTGTATGAAAAACTTTTCCTTTCAGTTGTTTTCGTGTTTTAATCAACACATTAACATAAGTACTATTTTTTGTATTTGCAGTTGCATGATTGCATGGGCACAACTTTAGTCGCATTAGGGCCTGAAGCATTCTTAAAGTTTCTACCTTTGAATGTAGAAGCACAAGACATCTCGATGCCAACGTTTGGCTTTTCCCTATCCCGAAACGAGAATATAGTGGGTGCTCGGTTAAGCTTTTTCAATGAATCACGTTCGGATACGGTTCGAGTCTTCAAGAAATCCGCAAAGGTACTAGTGTTTTCTTTTTCGTTGTGGTTCTTTTCTTCTCTTTCATGCTTTATTCGAAGGTATTTGGTACTTACATGCTCCTTTGCACCAAAGATGAGGTAGAATTCATTCGGCCGGGGAGCATTGATGGACTGTATACTCTATATGGTCTTTGTTGCCTTCGTTTTGCAACTATCCTCCGGATCTTGACGAGAGTTTCAAGGATTTAGAAAAGGCATTATGCCGTGCCCTTCGAGAACAACATGATTTGCGTGAATCGCTTGGTCTGATTCTCATTCGACAAAATAATGAAGTGATTGAAGGGGAAATGAACCCTCCGGTAAGGAACTCAACATTTGTGAACAACAGGCGGTTTCCGCTACACTTGAAGTTTCACTCGTAATCTTGATGTGTTAAGGTCCTCTGACGGGAGATATTCTGACACTATCGAATTTTCATCAAGTCTTCTAAAGATGATGGTGGATCTTTGCGGTATATTCATCAAGTCCCTAAACTATCTATCTATCCACTACGTAAGATAATTTTGCATGATCTTTGTTCTAACCCGTTATTTTCCATTTTGTAGAAAACAATTGGTGAGTTTGCGTCCATAGTCGACAAAAGTGTAGTCTCGCTGGTTTTCAAAGCACAATGCGAGAGTTCTTGAAGGTGACCGAGGAGGCGGGCAAAGTACAAAATACCAAAGGTTCCAGTTCGATGGAAGTAGACAACTCATCCAGTGAAACTTCATTGTTGCAAACGAGGTAACTTTTTCTTTTAATCACTTGGTTCTAATATTTAGTTTTATTTGATTTTTTTTTTTTTTTTTTTTTTTGACATAAAATGCATTTTTTTGAGACGCGTTATTTGACTTGGCGGTCTTACTTTTACCGAGCTTAGGAACAAAGGAGGTTGATCTTTTATTCGTTGCAATAGTACACGCATTGAAGGTGGTGATCAACACTTCACAATAAGAACTGAGTTGTGTGGCCAAAATTTATCGTTTCTGCTTTGTGAACATGGTTAACATTATTGATATACATCGATTGTAGGATGAGGAAAGTTCGATTCAAAAGAAGGCTTACAAAGTTCTTTCAACAATTCTTGAGGTATTCTATTTTGCACTTAAAAGTAAAAGATGAAAAAACATGTCTTTCTGTATTATTATTATCTCTTTTATTTTGCCTTCGAGGCCTATTGTTTTGCTAGTCAAAGAATACAGATTTTCTGATTGAACATATGTATAATTTTGGTCGGACAACATGCTGATGGTTTCATAGCAAGAAATCTTGAAGATATACTCAAGCTGATATTTGAAGTGATGCATTCATGTCATTTTTAGCCAAGCGCACGAGACTTGTTGTTTATATTTTTCGATCGTTCATGTCTCAAAGGTAATGAAACACATTAGTTCAAAAATTCTAATACGTTCGCTAAACTAGAAACCGAAGCATTTAAGAGGCTTCTTTGCGGATGAATCGAACAAATGAAGCGCGAGATTGTTGCCTCTTTCTTGTGAAATTGTACTTGGACTTAAAGAGGTACTATCTAAGTCATTTGGAATTCGTTGCTATTAAATTGCTTTTGTATTCACCATTGAAAATTTGAAGTAAAATTTACATGCTTGAGTTTACAACTGATTCTACTTCTCGTTTGTTGTTTATATGAAAACCTCTCGAAAGTTTTCTTGAATATATGATTTGCGAGCTAACAAGAAAACAAGAAATAGAGCATATGAGATTATTGTCCAAATTGGTCATGCCTGTGTGGATGAAGATAACGGTGGAAACAAGGAGAATTTGTATAACCGTCAACATGGTAAAGAACCTTCCGATATCAACACATTGGTTTCGGTAGTTATATAGAAGTGATTTTAATACGGTGCCTAAATTTTGGTGTAGGTGGTGGTGGTCTTCTTGGGAGACCCTCATATGATCAGTCAAGCAGTGAGGGCATAGCTCGTTTGACTTATGAATTCACCGATCTTATATCCAAGGCTTTCAATGTTCTTCCATCCGCATTTCTCCTTCTCCGGAGAAAGAACAGAGAAATTAATAAAGTAAGTATAGTTGATTGTAAGAAGTAAAACATAGATTTTAATAATGATCATGTAAACCCGTATGTGTAAGAAGGGTGTGGTGGCTTTACCGCATGTATAATGGTCAAGAGTCTAAGTTCGAGCGATGCTTCTTGTTGCGAGCTAATTTAGGTTTGCTCAGGTATTAGTTGCCAAGTCAAGACAGAAGGATTGTAGACCTATATGAGGGAATGGTGGAGGCCTGCTTTGGTGGCAAGGTAGCCACAAGAATCATTTCAAAGCAAAGGTTAGCAAATCACTTCAACTTCATTAATTATATATTGGTTTTATGGCATTATACCCAAGTACCCAACCAAAATCAAAACGATCGGTTTCGCCGGTTTCAATTTTGTCGCTTTGTATATAATCTGGTTGCTTAAAATATAAGTGATCGTGAAGGAGGGTAGATGATGATCAAGAGTAATCTTTTAAAACTCAAATAAAGTCCGTCCTTAGAGTGTATGTCTTTGAAAATTTGTGTAGTGATCGCCATAAATTGTTCTTCCATTGTTTAAATTAAAAACCACATCATCGAGGTAGGCAAGTGAAAAACAGTCAAACTTATTTTCAAATTACAAAGATATAAGAATCTACTATCTAGGTTTGCATCTTCCGAGTTTGTATATAGTTGATAAAAACAGTCAAAACAGTTTTATTCTCTAAACCGGCGTTTGCTAAAATTGTTCTTTGGAATAGCCCTAGATGATCGTATGTTATTCTTACAGTGAAGTTGCTCCTTGAAATGCTTGTGAAGAAATGTGGTCTTGAGGTCATTAAGGAAGTTATGCCGGAAGAGCATATGAAGCGCTCACGAATATAAGAAAGGTTTGTTATGGATCGGTTTCTTTATACAATCGACTTGAACTTAATAATATAGGTTGCTAACGGTGTTTGTTGAAATGCGGATAAAAGAGCGGAAAGAACGAAAATATCTTGCTAACACCAAGGAAACTAAATCTCGTCTTTCAAAAGCGACTACCTCAGGTTATTCATCTATTAAACATAATAATGCGACAACACATTCTAGAAATCTTTTGAACTCACATTCGGTTACATAAAGTGTAAACCTAATGCTATCTGATTCAGCGTTAATTTCCTATTTTATGCGCTTTATGTCTCTTAACCAAATTCACCATCATCACATCTAAGAAATATTTTGATATCACATTAGCATCATTGATTGATAATTACATTCTTCTTTTAACTATAGGCTAAGCAGGTGGAATCATACAAAAATATTCTCTGATTTTGGTGATGAAGAAACTTACAATGGCAATTCTGATGATATGGATACCAAGACTTTTGCTGGTCGACATAGCTTGCCCAATTCCAAAAGATCTCTACATAGGTTTGTGTTTTTTTATCTTAGAGAACGTATTCAAATGTGGCATTTACCATCATCGTGAAAGTGCTATGAGACTAATCATTTTATCTATTCAAGTGTTGATGATTTTGTGTTAATAAAAATCCTTTTACGTTTGCAAATACAAAAGAAAGAAAAGAAAACGTATTCAAAGCACCGCTTGTTCTCGCTTATGCCAAAATGTCGGTTAAAACATGTATTCTTTGTTGAAGCTCTTGTTGTGACTTTTATTGAAGTACATAAATGTTTATTTGCGAGATCCAAGCGGCGGGGAAGAGTTTGCCGGAAGATACATATGAGCGGTTAGATGATGAACCACTTGACTTGCTTGACCGTCAAAAGACATGTCAATCTCTTAGATCATCGATCATCTAAAGAAGAAGCTACATTCGGCGAAGAGCCGAAATAGATGCCGATGGGCGGCTTATAATTCGGGAGGATGGGACAACACCGAAAGAACTACGCGCGAGAACACGATTTTGACGCAAGGAGTCAAGCGGCGAGAACCGATCGCTTAACCCACGTAAACCAAAAAGCGAGAAAACGACCGAGACCGGTTAGCCTACATAGGTTACGAATAGTCAAGCAAGAAGGCGGTGGAGATTTGAAGAGGAAGGGTAAGTTTGAGCCATATGCTTATTGGCCTTTGGATCGCAAGATGGTTATAGCCGTAGGCGCGAGCATCAGGCGGTGAAAGGAAGGGCATGTCAAGTGTGGTAAAGGCATCAAAGAGGCTCGAGGCGGACCGTCTCCAATGCGTTGTCAATGAAGGGTTGAAATTGAAAGAGGAGGCAAAGAAGACCGACCGGAAGAAACATGGTTAAAGTATGAGTGTATTTTAGAAGGGTAGAAGCAAGGCTCATTTTGTGATGAAATATTACTTTTGAATGTATACAAATATATTCATATTTATAAAGATATATCAACCAATTTGCTTGTGAGAAATAACTTGGTTTCTTTCTCGCATTTACATCTTGATCTTATTGTTTTGGTTGCATCAAATTGGTCATTAATGCACGAGCTTCCTTTTTATATTGTTTTGAAGGTTGAGGAACATTCTCACACATACGTGGTACCATTTGAACTCAGCTTGTTAAGCATATGGTCATCTTTGGTTGTTAAACTTGAGCTCATTTATGTGTAAATGTAGCATATATACATATATATTTCTTAGGCTCGTTTAAGCTCACGAGCCTTATCAATCTTTATATATAAATCCTGGACTCGAGCTCGGTTATTAAATGAACCCCGACTTAGGCTCAAGTTTGTTTAAGCTCACTTAGCTCGTTTCAAGCTTTTACCAATCCGATTCCGAGTTTTCACGAGCGGCTTGACTCGTTTCCATCCCTAGACGTTGTCTAGGATTGAAGTAGAGGCAAGATTTTTATGGTCGCGCCTGATGCTCTATTATATATTCTGGTATACTCTCGTTCTCGTGGGATCCTAACGTAAAGATGAAAACTATCCAATTTGGATACCGATGGTTATTTAGAACAATATTGAAATCTAGACAATAATTTTGTAGTAAGGAACAAAAAGTAGAGCTTAAAGATTACATCTTCATACAAATATTACTACAAATGTGTGGCGATCATATCATCAAAACAATATCTATAGGCCACCATAACCAGCATAAAAAAAATCCAACAAACAATATATCTCATCTACTTCAAAATGTGCCTAGTACACAGATGGAAGCAACAGTCAGGTGAAGGTCTATCATTAGATCTGATAGATAGATTTATATCAGTTAATCCGCCCTCCTTCATCTTCCACTGTTTTTCTTCTCTTTCCGACCATTGTTTGATCTGCAAAAAACTAACAAGGCCACATAAGTTATGCTCTTTTATATCTTGTTTCTCAACTCATGCAAATAACGCTATACTTGGTTACATGATTTTCCTTACCATTGCTGAAAATAGTATGCACCGGCTATTGGAAAGGCGCAAATAATATTGATGAGTTGTGACCTCCAAACCAGAATGAATTAGATAAAGCCACCTTAACATTTAATTTTTCTTTCTTTGGGCCAACCAGCACCTTTGTGTCCTGTGAAAAATCACTATGTTAATCCATGGCCACATGAAAGTACATCATAGATATTAATCTAACCAATCCCACACTAAAATAGCAAAGAGCCATTAAATTGCTGGCACCTATCAGCGCTTTTTCAACAGCAGACAGAGAACAATACATACCACGCCTTTTTCTGGATTTTCAAGATTAATATTTGGATGAACCCAACCTGTCCGTATAGCCTACAAGAAGATTGCCAAAATAACAAGTTAAAAAGTATCTCAGTTAGCAGCAAGAACATGCCCGAAATAAACAGACAAGGGAAATGATAATAACGACAAGTCGACTCATTTTTCACTAGTGCACATAAACCAATATCTAAGAAATGTTCACTAGAAAAAGCCAGAATTCTCATAACTGGTAACAAAGCATATGTTTTGCGTCAAATGCTGATTCACAATTGTTATTGAGCAGTTGGAGCAGAATGATTTTACTTAATCAAGTCCTTGTGATGTCATCTTTCTAGGAGTCATACTCTAAATTCTTTTCTTTGTGAGTAGTGGCGGTAAAGTGCCGATAAAGCAAGCAACAACATTTTTTGCTAAATTTAAACAAAATAGCGTTGTCAACGAGTGAATATAACAATTCATGTACTAGAAAATTATAACGACTGGCCTCATTGGCGCTAACCCAACAATGAAGTTCCATGCTTTACAGACGAAAAGATCCTAATATTCAAAAGGTCTCGATGAAATGAACATACAACATATGTTAAATAATTGGCTAAACTAAAATATACAAAACAAGACTATACCTTGATGATTTATAACATCAACATCACATGTCACATCTTAAATGGTATGTTATTGTTTGCCTAAAAACTGAGTCATATCTTAAATGGTACGTTATTGTTTCATCCATGAAGATTTGACTTGGTCATGTTCTCGAATTTCATTATAAATGATTGTAAAATAATTACGTCAATGTAATCATATTTCAATTCCTTGCAATATGTGTTGCACATCAAATATGCATTAAAATTAAAATAATAAATAAACTTATTGCATTACACCGTACGGTTACAGCAACTTCCACAAGACCAATTTGCACCTAAAAGGTGACCTATCATGGACTTTGTAGAGTTGACTCTCAGCGCAAACATGAAATATTTCATGATATGGTCAACACAAGAAAGAAAGACAAATCTCCTTTAGCGGAATATAAGATAACATATTTAGTCACACCTCTTGGTTACGGCGAAACAATGAAGAAGAGCATTGTATTCTTTGAGGTCTCCGGTGGAGTAGACGTAGCATGTGCATTTATGTAGTTCACATCTTCCCGCCACCCAGATCGAGATAAGGCCTTCTATGCACAAAATCACCCCATCATCGATGACAAATATGCACTTATTAAAGATTACACACGTTTCATGTTGATTCCTTCACCAAAAGGACCAGCGTACTGACTAGATGATACAAAACAATGTCTGAAATCTTTATCATCTTAGAGTACTGTAGAATATCTATAACCAGATAAGGTTTTACAAAACATGTTAAATACAAACACTTAACAGGGGTAAAAGCAACCATATTACATTTAGCAAGATAGAAGTAGTATAACTGTAGTAGTTGCAATTTGCAATATAATTGTTTAAAGGTTGTCGCTGCTAAAAGTCTACAAAAAATGGAGTTCCACCAAATACGTTTTATTACCAAGACAATATATCGAGAGAAAAAATCCAAATACTTTAGATTAAAATATTGTTACCCATGTAAAACCTATAGAAATTTGAACTATAGTATAAGGGAATACATGAACATACAAAAATAGGAGTGACATATGCATAAGGTGTGAACATAACAATCAACAAATGAGACAGATTAACGGAAGTTTGATTTCATATTTTACACATAAAATGTAATGCTACTACCTTGAGGATGAGGCTCGTCATATGATAAGCATCACAAGTGAAGCTCACCGGAAACTCCGTGATAGATCGTCGCACCCCTTTTCTCGTCCAATAGCCGGTTTAATCAAATGAAAACACAAATCATTAGCATGCTATCATATTATAGTTCTCATTTATAGAAAAACTCCCACACAGGTCTTTACTAATATTAGATTTCAACAAACCTTAGCATGCTGGAGTTCTTCCAGCAACAGGACTCCAACTCCTTCCCCCATAACAAGTCCATCACGGCCCTGTTTGAATGGCATGATCAGTTAAGTTTTATAACACTCAACATGAATAGTACAACAAAAAAGCCTCAATATTCTATTTTTATAGACTCTGTGATTAACTCATGAAGTTATATACATGCATCAGATAAATTTATGCAGTAGAAAAATACATATTCTAAATGGCATACACTTTCTGCTAAGCAATAAGAACTATTTACCAAAGTAAAGTTATGTTCATCCCCAAGATTATAACAAGAAGTAACATTACTATATAGATTAACATCATGACTCAGTTATAAACGAATTTTTAGATCATGTTTAGCTTGGAAAATTCAGAAACGCGAATGCTAAAGCAAAAATTTTAATTAAAGAAACATATATTGGAATGTCAAGCAGAAGTGTATTTAATATTACCGAATCCCATGGGCGGGATACTTTGGTGGTCCTTTGTTTCTCTCGGATAGAGCTATGCATGCCACAAATCCTCCCAATCCTACACGGTAGTTGAAAAATAAGGTTATTTATATATTCCATGCTAACATTTTACATGAAGAAAAATCCAATACCTATAGGTATAATGACAACATCCGAACCACCGTAAAGCATCATGTCCTGCAAGGTTTTCTATACCGTTAGAGATAGTTGCGATGAGATTTTATTGTGGTTTTGTTAATTTGCTTCTCTCGTGTTGAAAACCGTGAACATTTGATTGACATAAAAACAAAAGTACTTACGACTTCTACGATGATGTGATTAGCGCATTCAATATCTGAAGTTCTTTGGTGGCACACGTTGTAGAGATAGAGTAATTTGGACCTATCCATCCCTAAAGGACAATATGAAAACACGAGTTACATACAAGGATGATAAGCAAACAGATCAAGATGATTAAATATAGGGCTCACCGGATCCATGGCGAACATCGCGGACCCCATATTGGTAGTTGCAAAGAGTACACGTAACGGATTCATCTTCCTATATGAAACCCTCAAAGCTTCAATGGCATCATTAAAACCTAAGTAAAAATAATTATGAGTTAAGAAAGTAATACTAATTGATGAGTGTGTAAATACTCATCATTTTGTACAATATAAACTGTAAAATCATCTGAAAACACTTTCGAAACACATCAAAATGATCAAAATATCACAAATCGGTGTTTTATGTGTTTTAAATGCAAAGATATCAAAATCGGATGAAAACATATCAAATTTGCAAAATTGCGGTTTAGTCCCCAAGTTTCAAAAGTTGTAAAAATAGTCCATGAGTCAAAATTTCAAAAGAAAAGTCACCAAAGGTCCTTTTTAAATCATAATTTGTCAAATTTAGTCCTTTGGTGAAATATATAAAAAGTTTTGAGAAAATTACAAATTGGTCCTTCAAGTTTGAGAATTGGCAGAAATGGCCCCTGGAAAATTGCAAAGTGGCAATTTTGGTCCTTATACTTTTTGAGAATGTCACTTTTAGTCCTTGGAAGTAACTTGGCAGAATTGGCAGAATAGGTCCCTCTAAATTCAGGAATTACACATATGGTCCCTATAATATTAAAGCCTTTTAAACCTTTTTGGACCTTAAGCATTTTGGACCCCATCATTTACCATTTTGGACCCCCAATATAATCTTCGCCGGTCAAAAGTGGTTTGACCAACCTTGGCGCCAACACTTCTCCTCCCACTTGATAGCCTGCAACTCCTGCTACACTCAACCTCCCCTCACCTTATCTTCTTCCCTGTCCCCCCACACCTCCTACAATCCAAAGGACTTTGATTACAACCTTTCCCACACTCAATCTCTCCCCAACAGGTCATAATCCTTTTCCCGCCAAAATTGACAATTTGGCCAAAAGTCACAAAAGTCATCCAATGGCCCAAAAATGAAGTGGGATTAGCTTAGAGAGAGAAAGAGAAGCAGTTGAGTATAAAAAGGAGGCAAGAGGAGATGAGAAGAAGTTAGCTAGTTTTCATAAATTTCCTTTAATGTCGTTTTTTCTTTAAAATGTATTAGTTTCAATCAAATGTTGTAGTTTAAGTTCATTAGTATCCTATTCAAGTTTAAACATCTTTGTATTGTATTTTTAACTATCAATCTAAGTTTTCATTTAAGTCTTCCAAGTTAATGATCTTTGTTGCATTTTAGGTTCAAAATTCTCATGTACAAGTGTTAGTGGCTTATTTTCAAGCTCATACAAGCTTATTTAAGTTCCTTGTAACTTGCATAAAGTGGTCAATCGATTTGAGCAAAATTGTCTCTTGGTCAACGAAAGTCAAAGGAGGAGGAAAGCAAGTGCTAAGGATGATGCGAGGTGGATTGGGTTTAAATAGGTTAGATTAGGTTAGTATTGGGTTTTGATTTTGGTTCATGAAACCACCGCCATGATGGTTAGTAGATTTCTCATTTCCATTTTCAAGCCATATTGCATTCTATGCTTGGATGTTTATCTTTAGTCACCACTAGTTAAAATATGCTTATACAGTTGTAATATGGTTATAAGAACTCAGATTGAACAATTGTGCTAGCTAGTTCAGTGATCTTATCAATTTAAGTTTGTATTTCAGTATTAAAAAGGGGTGTTCGGAATTAATGATTAATCTGTCTTCAAGTCTTGCTCAGTGTTTAACTTTTGTTAGTTCATGTTTATTAAACTTGTTTGAGCACATTTGAGTCAATATCTTGTGTCTGCTAACACCAAAAGTCAACTTCTCACTTAAATCTATCTTACTGTCAAACTGTTGAGTTTTAGGATTAGCAAATCAGTATTTTGTGTTTATAAATCATCAAGCTTGCTTGCATTGTACTTATTACACCTTATTACATCAACATAAGTCTTAAAATTGATCTAAAGTTCATTTTAGTCAAAGTGCTCAATTGCTTTCAAAAGTCGAATAAGGTGAAAAATGCATTTTGGACTCGCATTGGAGGAATTTTCATGAGTTCAATTTTGAGCCAATCTCAGAGAGAATTGGCATTTCAAAAAGTTCAGCTGGTGTCATTTCTTGTTATCAATTTATCAGAATTTTACAATTTTTGTATAAGCTCTAAATAAGCTCCTCTTTTAGGCCAAAACTGCCCTGCTCACTGTTCTCAGTTACACTGAGAGTTTTCTCAGATATTGCAGCTTAGGCACAGGGCTTATTAGAGCTTATCATAGTCTGCTTTTTGGTACACTTGGTCTCACCCAGGTCCTTTCCAAGTTCCAATTCATAGTTTTCAGTTTGAGCTTATTTATAGGCCTGTGCTTGTGTTCAAAGTTGCTACCCAGAAAACTGTTTTAGCTTTTAAAGCTCAAACATCAAATCTGTTGTATCTTGCATATCAGTGGTATTAGCTTGTTGATTCTCATTACATTTTAGTTATCTTAGCTTATTAGAGCTTCTTTATTAGTTTGGTAGCCTTTGGTTTCATTTGCTTATCAAAGTGCTTATTTCAATAAGCCCTTGGTCTTCAGTTGCATATTCATCCACATAAGCCCCTGTTTTTCTAATTTTCCTAGCTTCCTAATATAATTTTAGACTTTTCCTGAAATTTTCAGATTTTTCCAAGTTGGTTTGCTATTTTTCTTGATTTAAATTAGTTTTTAAGTATTTTTAAATAGCATTTAATATAAAAAATTAAGAAAAGTCTCAAAAAAATAATTTTCATTTTTATTAAGTTTAGATAAATATAAAAGCCAAAAAGTAATTTTCCATATTTTCTTAGTTAAATTTGTATTTTTAAATATTTTAATTAGTTTTAATAGTTTTAAAATCATAAAAATAGAAAAATAATCATAAAAATACAAAATAGTTTTGAAAATTCTAGTTTGTCATTTTAGACTTTTCTAAGTCTTAATTTTATTTTTCAAGCTTTATTTCCTATTTTCTTTCATTTTAGGTTATTATTAATTAGTTAAAATAGTTTTAATTAATAATAATTAATTAAATAATTATAAAATAATTTTCTTTTTCTAAAAGTTTCTTTTATCATTAGGTTTGTAAAAATGTATTTTTCATATTTTTAGGATTTATATTGTATAAGTTTCACTTTTTATTTTGTACGTTTACGTAGATTTTATTTTAAACATAAGTTTTTAGTTTCAAGTTTTAAACGTTCATCATTTTAAATATAGTGATAGCGTTTATTTAATAGATTTTATCTTTTTAATCTTCTTTAATTTGCATTTAAGCCGTTTTAATTTGTTGGCTTTTTCCGTAGTTATAATCTATTCACAATCTCCTTTCCGCTCAAATCTCCCGATCACTAAACGTTTGATAATCCATTGCATAGCTCATTGGGACATAACGACCGGAAACACTATACTCCTCAAGATCTTCATTGCATTCGTCTTTGAGCGGTTTAAGTCGGTTACGATTCCGCCGTTCACAGTGGCGGGCTTGCGTGATAAAGCTTGTTGCTTGGCACACATCAATTTTAGGCGCCCGCCGGGAGTCATGTGCGTCTTGATTGTCTTACGCCTAGCGATTAGTGATTTGGATATTCACCCTTGTTTATACCATCTGTATGTGTTTATATTCTCTTTAAAAATCAAAAATCCAAAAGATTTTCATTCTTTGTTTTTGCAAAATGTTTTCAAAATACCAAAATATCCATCTTTACCCTCTCACATCTTTGATTCTTCATCCCTACCCTCGAAAACCTTTGATTCTTTCTATGTCTTATCCTCACCCTCTTGGTTGTCAATGGTGTGGTGGTCCTTATAATGGTGGAAATTGCCCCAGTTGTAGCATGGTGGAATCGGGGAAGCGAGTCCATCTATAACCGGGATCCCTATTCCTACCATAACACAACCGATTTATTCCATCGGCTACCACACCGTGAGACTCGCAGCTTTCTTGTTGTGAGTACGTGGTGGTTCACACTCAGTTCGATTGTCAATCGGGAAACACGCTTGTCTATGAGCGGGTTCCCGATAACAATTATGACTACAACACATACCACTCACAACCACATCGTTTCTTATTGTGAGTATTGTGGAGGTCCTCACTCTAGCTCGGATTGTCAAACAAGGAATCCATTTCCTTGTAACAATTACGACTCTTCATATCAAGACCAACCTCCACAATGCCAAATGATTCAAGCGACTCTCATGAAACTACAATGCACCTTCTATCAAGACTCGGAGTTATTAAAAGAACTTAAGGAGGAGTCGGCTATGTCCTCCCAAAATAATCCAAATGAAAATCCATCAAGAATTGTTAGTCAAGAACAGTCGCTAAATTAGATTCCCAGATTGCCGGTGAAAACTCTATTAGGAATTAATTAAAATACAAAAAGCGACCAAATCTAGCTCTCGATTCCGTTTCATTCTCGATGCGGTGATGATGAGGATACACTTGATATCCTCCAATTCTATAAAATTCATCAAGTTCATCGGTTGATATCCCAAGATTGAGATTACATCTCAAACAACTGCGATCACACCAAGCTCCCACTCACTCTCGAACATGGGGACGAGCATCTTGACACTGTTCTCGAAAAGGAATCGGACTAATTCATAAAGTCTAGTGTTGAGAACCTTGTCCCAATCCCAGAGAGTCACGAACTTCGATCATGTGTGATTCTCTTCCCTATTGAGTGTTCAAATGATCATTTTGAAACTTTCTCCAATTTTAGCGAAGATTGTGCTTCCTATGGAAACATCGGTATGTTGAGGCATCATCCACAATCGATCTTGATCATCTTCTTGAGGAGTTCTCCTGAACTCACTCACATCAATCCACTCTTTGATTTGAAGCCGATCCGAGAGGCGAAGTCTCATTGATAATGATTGTTCACTCACTTCTTATCCCAACAATCCAATAGAGAATGTTGATCACTTTGTTCCCGAAACATTCAAAGCCACTTTCACCAATCCTCTATTTGAATTCGACTCTGAATTCACTTTAGTTTCTGAGAATCCACTCTTTGACACTCAGATTGAGGATAGTGATGAGTCTACAATGGAACAAGAGTTCACAACTTCACTTCAAGTGAATGATTCTCTTCATAAAGAGTTCTCCGGTGAACTCTCTCATGACATATCTCCTCCGGAACATGATCATTTCTATTTTGATCTTGAGGATGATATTAGCTCGGAGGAAGGTGTACTCTATCGTATGAGTTTGCTTATCAATGATACTACCTTCACCCTTCTTCCCGATATGTCTGCATTTGAGGATGAGGAATGGATCTTGATTGTTATCAAAACCTTTCTTCCTTTCCTCAAATATCTTGTGATTACTCTCCATCTTCACTCCTTCGGGAATGAAGACACTATCTTTGATCCCGGCATTTTCATTTATCATTTTTGAGCCGGTTCTATGTATATCTCATCGGTGTGGAACTTTCACGTGCTTCAAATGTTTGTCCAAACATCTTGAATGAAAGTCCGATGGAGATTGGTTTTCCATGTTACTTTCCCATGAACAAATGAATACGGGTCGAGTCAAGCTAGCGACTCGGAATCAAAACAAGAGCATGCAATATGGGTTTTCACCCATATTTACGTCTTCTTACCTCTTTCTACCACCCTAGTGTGGGGGGTTGCCACATGTTTCAAAAAAAAAAAAAAAAAAACATTTCAAATAATGGCCGTAGTATTTCCTTTTACGTTCTTTGTTTCGGCATAACCGCGGGTACTTTGAATATTGAGGGCAATATTCATTTCTAAGTGTGGGGGAATTCTCACGAATTTTACCATATAATTATCCCATTCCCGTTTTGGCCAAAATTTTTTGGAGTAAGTGTTTTACACTTTCTCATTTGGTTATCGATCCGCCATGTCTCGTAAGACAAAAGGATTGGCTAATCCAGAGCAAACGGCTCTTGGTAAAGATTTCAAATCCGTTTATATGGCTTGCAATTTGCCCAAAATTGTATGGTATTCAAATTTCACCATATCCTAAAAAGTGAAGAGTTGGCTAGCCCGCAAGGTTATGGCTTGTGGTAAAGGCAATGGAAAACCATAATTGATAATCACTCACCAAAGATAATATTGATAATTTATCTAAGAGTTGGCTAGTCCGAAAGGTACGGCTACGGTAAAGACAAAATCAAATCCGTTGAAAGGCGGTGGTTTGCTCAAAATCACATGGTTATCGGTGTACCATGGTTCTTACTTGAACCGAAACATTTGGCTACTCGTAAGTAATGGCTTTTGGTAAAGAGTTTCAAATCCATTATGTTTTCTCAAATCATTGCTAGGGACTAGCAATATCTCGATGTGGGAGATTGATGAGTGTGTAAATACTCATCATTTTGTACAATATAAGCTGCAAAATCATCCAAAACACTCGAAACACATCAAAATGATCAAAATATCACAAATCAGTGTTTTATGTGTTTTAAATGCAAAGATATCAAAATCGGATGAAAACATATCAAATTTGCAAAAATTGCGCTTTAGTCCCTAAGTTTCAAAAGTTGTCAAAAATAGTCCCCGAGTCAAAATTTCAAAGAAAAGTCACCAAAGGTCCTTTTAAATCATAATTTGTCAAATTTAGTCCTTTGGTGAAATATATAAAAGTTTTGAGAAAATTACAAATTGGTCCTTCAAGTTTGAGAATTGGCGTAATGGCCCTGGAAAATTGCAAAGTGGCAATTTTGGTCCTTATACTTTTTGAGAATGTCACTTTTAGTCCTTGGAAGTAACTTGGCAGAATTGGCAGAATAGGTCCCTCTAAATTCAGGAATTACACATATGGTCCCTATAATATTAAAGCCTTTTAAACCTTTTTGGACCTTAAGCCTGTTTTGGACCCCTGTCATTTACCATTTTGGACCCCCCCAATATAATACTGCCCGGTCAAAAAGTGGTTTGACCAACCTTTTGGCGCCAACACTTCTCCTCCCCACTTGATAGCCTGCAACTCCTGCTACACTCAACCTCCCCTCACCTTATCTTCTTCCCTGTCCCCCCACACCTCCTACAATCCAAAGGACTTTGATTACAACCTTTCCCACACTCAATCTCTCCCCAACAGGTCATAATCCTTTTCCCGCCAAAATTGACAATTTGGCCAAAAGTCACAAAAGTCATCCAATGGCCCAAAAATGAAGTGGGATTAGCTTAGAGAGAGAAAGAGAAGCAGTTGAGTATAAAAAGGAGGCAAGAGGAGATGAGAAGAAGTTAGCTAGTTTTCATAAATTTCCTTTAATGTCGTTTTTTCTTTAAAATGTATTAGTTTCAATCAAATGTTGTAGTTTAAGTTCATTAGTATCCTATTCAAGTTTAAACATCTTTGTATTGTATTTTTAACTATCAATCTAAGTTTTCATTTAAGTCTTCCAAGTTAATGATCACTGTTGCATTTTTCAGTTTCAAAATTCTCATGTACAAGTGTTAGTGGCTTATTTTCAAGCTCATACAAGCTTATTTAAGTTCCTTGTAACTTGCAATAAGCTGGTCAATCAGTTTTGAGCAAAATTGTCTCTTGGTCAACGAAAGTCAAAGGAGGAGGAAAACAGTGCTAAGGATGATGCAGAGGTGGATTTGGGTTTAAATAGGTTAGATTAGGTTAGTATTGGGTTTTGATTTTGGTCTGCAAACCAGCTGCACAGTGGTTAGTAGATTTCTCATTTCCATTTTCAAGCCATATTGCATTCTATGCTTGGATGTTTATCTTTAGTCACCACTAGTTAAAATATGCTTATACAGTTGTAATATGGTTATAAGAACTCAGATTGAACAATTGTGCTAGCTAGTTCAGTGATCTTATCAATTTAAGTTTGTATTTCAGTATTAAAAAGGGGTGTTTGGAATTAATGATTAATCTATCTTCAAGTCTTGCTCGGTGTTTAACTTTTGTTAGTTCATGTTTATTAAACTTGTTTGAGCACATTTGAGTCAATATCTTGTGTCTGCTAACACCAAAAGTCAACTTCTCACTTAAATCTATCTTACTGTCAAACTGTTGAGTTTTAGGATTAGCAAATCAGTATTTTGTGTTTATAAATCATCAAGCTTGCTTGCATTGTACTTATTACACCTTATTACATCAACATAAGTCTTAAAATTGGATCTAAAGTTCATTTTAGTCAAAGTGCTCAATTGCTTTCAAAAGTCAAATAAGGTGAAAAATCTGTTTTGGACTCACATTGGAGGAATTTTCATGAGTTCAATTTTGAGCCAATCTCAGAGAGAATTGGCATTTCAAAAGTTCAATTGGTGTCATTTCTTGTTATCAATTTATCGAATTTTACAATTTTTGTATAAGCTCTAAATAAGCTCTCTTTAGGCCAAAGCGCCCGCTCGCTCGTTCTCGATTACACGAGAGTTTTCTCGAGATATTGCGACTTAGGCACAGGGCTTATTAGAGCTTATCATAGTCCGCTTTTGGTACACTTGGTCTCACCCAGGTCCTTTCCAAGTTCCAATTCATAGTTTTCAGTTTGAGCTTATTTATAGGCCTGTGCTTGTGTTCAAAGTTGCTACCCAGAAAACTGTTTTAGCTTTTAAAGCTCAAACATCAAATCTGTTGTATCTTGCATATCAGTGGTATTAGCTTGTTGATTCTCATTACATTTTAGTTATCTTAGCTTATTAGAGCTTCTTTATTAGTTTGGTAGCCTTTGGATTTCATTTGCTTATCAAAGTGCTTATTTCAATAAGCCCTTGGTCTTCAGTTGCATATTCATCCACATAAGCCCCTGTTTTTCTAATTTTCCTAGCTTCCTAATATAATTTTAGACTTTTCCTGAAATTTTCAGATTTTTCCAAGTTGGTTTGCTATTTTTCTTGATTTAAATTAGTTTTTAAGTATTTTTAAATAGCATTTAATATAAAAAATTAAGAAAAGTCTCAAAAAAATAATTTTTCATTTTTATTAAGTTTAGATAAATATAAAAAGCCAAAAAAGTAATTTTCCATATTTTTCTTAGTTAAATTTGTATTTTTAAATATTTTAATTAGTTTTTAATAGTTTTAAAATCATAAAAAATAGAAAAATAATCATAAAAATACAAAAATAGTTTTGAAAATTCTAGTTTGTCATTTTAGACTTTTCTAAGTCTTAATTTTATTTTTCAAGCTTTATTTCCTATTTTCTTTCATTTTAGGTTATTATTAATTAGTTAAAAATAGTTTTTAATTAATAATAATTAATTAAATAATTATAAAAATAATTTTCTTTTTCTAAAAAGTTTCTTTTATCATTAGGTTTGTAAAAATGTATTTTTCATATTTTTAGGATTTATATTGTATAAGTTTCACTTTTTATTTTGTACGTTTACGTAGATTTTATTTTAAACATAAGTTTTTAGTTTCAAGTTTTAAACGTTCATCATTTTAAATATAGTGATAGCGTTTATTTAATAGATTTTATCTTTTTAATCTTCTTTAATTTGCATTTAATCCGTTTTAATTTGTTGGCTTTTTCCGTAGTTATAATCTATTCACAATCTCCTTTCCCGTTCAAATCTCCCGATCACTAAACGTTTGATAATCCATTGCATAGCTCGCTGGGACATAACGACCCGGGGAAACACTATACTCCTCAAGATCTTCATTGCATTCGTGCTGAAGCAGTTTTAAGCTGGTTACGGTCTGCCATTCACAAGTGGCGGGCTTGCGTGATAAAGCTTGACTGTTTGGCACGCATCACTAATAAAATAAGAGCATTGATTGTCATGTTTAATTAGCATGCTAATAAATCAGTACCACATGCATTTAGTCCTCTCCACCATTTTCCATAATATAAAGACAAGGTGAAAGAAAGATTTAAAAGTAAGTTACCTTCATACCAACCCATAGCAGAACCAATGATTGTTTAAAATTTCCTTTCACAAGCGAAGATACTCGTACTATACTTAAATAATCAAAAACAAAAATCCTTTCACAAACGAAGATACCTTATTTCTTCACATGTGAAGATTCGATACCTTATTTCTTCACATGTGAAGATATTTGATACCATATTGTTTCTAAACTTAAATAATCGCCTCTAAATCAACATTAGAATACACTATTCTTATAATCACTCTTTTACGCAAACTAACTCATTCCTAAAGGATTTTCTTCACAAGTGAAGATACTGTTTCTAAACTTAAATAATCGCCTCTAAATCAACACTTGAATACAATATTCTCATAATCACTCTTTTACGCAAACTAACTCATTCCTAAATGATTTTCTTCACAAGTGAAGATATCTGTGGAAAACTAGAAGGGGGGGTTGAATAGTTTTACCGATTTTACGTTAGTTTCAAAACTTTAGATTCGTTAATATGTGAGATCTTGTGGATGTAGAAAGTATAGATCTAATGATAAAGCAAGTAAATAAAGTAAAGCGAAGGGAAAGAAAAGACACAACCGATGTATAGTGGTTCGGCTACAAGGACACCTTTCTTGCCCTACTCCACTCCCCGAGTCACCTACTCGAGAGTTCAAGCACTATGTCAACAAACTCCTTCACTTGGCGGAGAAGCCTTCACAACGTTGCTTACACTTTTTCCGGTACAAAGCTAGATATCGAGTCCGTAACACGGTGGACCAAACTAACACGACTATTACACAACAAATATGTGAAATATCAAATACAAGATCTTTGCTACAGAAATCTTGCGGAGTGACAAATCAATCAAGGACCCCTTGCTTGGATGACTTGTAGAATGCTCGTGATCTCGCCTTAGAGAAGGACCTATATGAGGATCACAATAGAAAGAAAGAAGAATAACTCTCTAGATCAAGTGATCTATATGTTAGAAAAGAATGAGAGTGTTTGAGAGATTTAGTAAGAAGAGGGTGAGTTAGAATGAAGAAATGGCTCTCTATTTATAGGAAAATTCCTTCTTTGTTCCCCGGATCCCACGGATCCCTTCCACTTGGGATCCGTCTAGTGTAATCCTAGGGATCCGTGGAGCCTCCTCTTGCCCATGGGTTTTTGGTTATGGGTTGGTCCATGGGTTATCTTTAGATTCAATGTATCTAAGTATACATTGTATCAAGTCTTCGGTATGGGTTAAGATCCATGGGTTATGGTCCATGGGTTATGATTTTACCCATCCTAATAAACTATTACAACAAATGCTTAATTACTACATTTTGTATTTAAATGGCTATATGTAAATGCTTTACAAAACTAGCATGTATCCTTTATAATTATACTTAAGATAACATTATATTTGTTATCAACAAAGCACAAAGAGATCGCAAAATATTAATAAAGCGGTTTTACGGTTTATTTGTATTAACAATCTCCCCTTTTGTTGATGACAAAACATAATGTTATGATGAGTAAAACTTAAGAATAGATGTAATTTTGAAAGCGAAAGCCCTAAGTTTTACTTCTTCTCCCTTTTGTCGAAACAAAAGTTAACCCATGGAAGAGAAGTAATCTCGTATTTCTTACTCCCCTTGACGGTAGCTCCCCCTTGTTTGGGGCGTCAAGTGAAGAAAAATTAAAATCCTACACAAAGAAAGGTTAGTAACATGCTTAAATAATCTTGTGATTGCCGTGAATCTAGATTGGGAGCCAAGGTATGTAAACAATGCCTTGTAATAAAACAACAAATTGTAGTGGTATTTATGCCACTTACAAGCATGTAAAAATAAGAACAAGACTTGTTCTTGAAAATGACATCAAAAAGAAAAAAAAATACTAAAAGTAGAAAATAGTAGTAGTGATTCCTTCCATGCTTGCATAAGGTTATGGATGGAGGTTTTGATGAGTGATGGTATTGATGCGATCAAGGATGAGGTTGAGTATGAAACACATTTCTTCCCTAACTTCTATTGCGATTTTTCTAGTGGATTGGCAATGTTCACAATGTAAATGATGTGGGTAATGAGTGCGGAAGTTTTCCGGGTTGTTTTGATTTGAGTTATGCGGAAGTTGTGGTGGAAAAATAGGAAAATATGGATCAACATCCGAAATATTTGTGAATGGTGGTGGAAAAGAACCTAGATGTTCTTGTAATGTGATGGGAGCTAATGATGGTGATGTTTCAAGATCTTGAAAGATATTATTTGGATATGTGGGGGGTGTTGAAAAGACTAATTCTTTTTCTTTAGGTTGGTTAGATCTTGTTGGAGTCTTAAGGAGTTCCAAAAGAGTGACTTTAGGTGGTGATGAAGTTGGTGTACTTGTTGGAGATGAGGGAGGTGCTATTATGGAAGCATCTTGTGGTGAGTTATTTGTTGAGGATGAACCATTTGAGGTTGTTTTTACTAAGCGACAAGATCGAATACTAATCCGTGCGGATATCCTAGAGTTTGATTGTGGTATTTTGGATGGTGGAAGTACAAAGGTTTGGATATCATGATTGTTTGTACTAGATGATTCTCTAAAGGGTTTTGGATGACATGATGTAATGTGTTTGTGAGGAGGAGATGGAGTATGCAAGCATTTTGGGAGTTCTATATATAGAAAAACAAAGCATTGTAATGAATGCTTGAACCAAAATATGGATTAAAATCTAATGATTAGATATGAATTCAAGGCATGTGATCATGAGAACACAAGCATTAAAGAGCATACTCCCAAAAATGAAGCCAATGTGGATTTTTCATCCAAAGTGAGAAAAATAAAGGATAAAAGCGACACATCTTCACGGATCCCACGGATCCTTCCCTTGAGGATCCGTCCAGATGAAGGTGGGATCCGTAGGTGCGGTGATGCGAGCAACACATAATTTTCCTTTTGGAAACATTTTTGCCTAGTGTGTGCCTATCTGCAAACTATTTAGAGTTGCGGTTATCTCGACCTCTAAAACGAAAAAGAAAAATAAACTAGAAGTAAAAAAAATCCTATTGAGATAATCCGAAAACACATATTTAGTACACAAGTACGTAATTGAGTGTTATCAATGCTCCTAATTTGTTGTCGCTTAAATGAATGTACCCGAAAACACATATTAGTTATGTGTCCCCTTTAGCATTCAAAAAACATGAGATGCAATGAAAACGGGTTTTTACTTTGTATTAATAATGAAAAAGCGATTTTTCCTAGACGTGAGAAATTGCTTTTGTGAAATTGATATGGGAAGGTATCATCCTTTTAGAAAATATTTTGAAAAGAAATTTTCTTTGAAAATGTATATGTATAAGAGAAAATAAGAAAGCTATAAGTGGAAAACTTATCTTGGGTTTTGAAAATTCCCGTATTGTTTGTGAGTTGTGCGTGAAATAGAAATCCTAGACTCAGTAAAAAGAAGGCTAGTGTTTACATACCTTGTAGAGTCAAATAAGTTGCGATGTTTGTTCCAATAGACCAAGACCAAGACGAAGTAGGTTGAATTGTTCCTGTTTCAACGGTTTGGTGAGAACGTCGGCTATGTTGTCTTCGGATGCGACCTTCTCAATAGAAATGTTCCCCTTTTGAACATTGTCTCTTAAGAAGTGGTGACGAATCTCTATATGTTTTGTACGAGAATGCAATACCGGATTCTTGCTTAAGTCGATGGCACCTTTGTTGTCACATAGGATGGCTATGTCGCTTAGATGAATGTCGTAGTCTACTAATTCTTGTTTCATCCATAGTGCTTGTTGGCATGCTTTGCCGGCGGAGACGTACTCGGCTTCGGTTGTTGAAATTGCAAGTGCCATTTGTTTCTTAGAAAACCAAGATGTTTAACAACATCCCATAAAAGTACATACCCCACTTGTACTTTTTCTATCAACGTAATCACCTGCATGGTCAGAATCTGCATATACAATTGTTTCTACTCCCGTGCCCTTAGGATACCATAATCCTAATTGTGTTGTACCCTTAATATATCTAAATATCCTTTTTACGGCTTCTAGGTGTGATGTTTTAGGGTCTTCTTGAAACCTAGCACATAAGCAAACACTAAACATGATATCCGGCCTACTTGCCGTGAGGTAGAGAAGGCTACCTATCATGCCACGATATTTAGTATTATCTACGGATTCTCCGTCTTCATCTTTTGTGAGTTTGGTGTCGGATGACATTGGAGTCCTAATTGGTTTTGACTCTTCTAGACCGAATTTCTTTAACATCTCCTTGATGTATTTAGATTGATTGAAGAAGATACCTTCTTCTACTTGTTTTATTGTAGACCAAGAAAGAAACTAAGTTCTCCCATCATACTCATCTCGAACTCGTCATGCATGATTTTAGAAAAATCATCACATGTCTTGACAAGTGGATCCGAATATAATATCATCTACATATATTTGTACTATGATTATATGTGACTCTCTTTCTTAGTAAAAGTGTGTTATCAACTAACCCCATGGTGTAGTTGTGTTTAACTAGAAATGACTTGAGTCTATCATACCAAGCTTTTGGAGCTTGTTAAGACCGTAAAGGGCTTTCTTTAATTTATAAACATGTTTGGGTTTTTCAAAATCAATGAATCCGGAGGTTGAGCTACATACTTCTTCATTTATGAAACCATTTAGAAAAGCGCTTTTGACATCCATTTGATAAAGCTTTAGATCATTAGCACAAGCATCTGAAGAAGTATTCTTATAGACTCTAATCTAGCCATGGGGCGTAGGTCTCATCAAAGTCTATTCCTTCTTGTTGGTTATACCCTTGAGCAACGAGTCTAGCCTTGTTCCTAGACACGACTCCGTTTGCATCTAATTTGTTTTTATAAACCCATTTGGTTCCTATTATGGTTTGATTACTAGGTGGAGGGACAAGTGTCCAAACATCATTAGAAACAAATTGATTTAGTTCTTCTTGCATAGCCATTACCCAACTCTCATCTTTTATGGCTTCTTGTGTATTCTTAGGTTCTAAGGTTGAAACGAAACAAAACAAGTTACTTTGGTTTTGAACTTGAGACCTTAATGTTCGTTCATTTAGTTTTCCTATGACTTTATCTACGGGGTGATCTTTGGACTCTTTAATGTTTATTATTTCATCACTTAGAGGTTCTTCTTCTTCACTTATCTTTTTCTTTATTACTATAGCTTCACTTTCTATAATCTCGTCATCGACAAGAGGTGGAGAGGGTTTGGGTGGACTTTCATCAAATTTTATATTTAATGACTCTTCTACCTTCATTGTTTCTTTGTTTAATATGACGTAAGCTTTGCTATTTGGCGAGTAACCTAAAAAGATACCTTCGGTTGATTTAGGATCAAATTTTGTAAGGTAATCCTTAGTGTTAAGAATAAAACATTTACTACCAAAGACTCTAAAGTGATTTAACGTAGGCTTTTTGCCTCAAAGTAACTCATATGGAGTTTTCCTAAGATTGGTCTAATTAAGACTCGATTGAGTATGTACGTTGAAGTATCAACGGCATTACACCAAAACTTTTGAGGTATGGATTGTTCATTAAGCATGGTTCTACTCATTTCTTGTAGGGTTCTATTCTTTCTTTCTACTAGCCCATTCGATTGTGGAGTGCGTGGGCCAGAAGTTGTGAGTAATACCATTAGCGTCACAAAAGCTCCGAATTGCACTTCATTATCGAATTCCTACCATTATCCGTCCTAATAGACACTATGGGACTTCCTAGTTGTCTTTGGATCTTTTGGTTAATATTTCAAAATAATTAAAGGTTTCGTTTTGTTCTTTAAAATTTTGTCCATGTATACCTAGAATAGTCATCCACTATAACCAAAGTATAGTAGTTGCCTCCATAACTTTGGATAGGTGATGGACCGAATAAATCCATATGTAGTAATTCTAGACACCTAGTTGTAGACACCATGTTTTTAGCTTTATGACTAGAATGAGCTTGTTTTCCTACATTACAAGCATCACAAAAGTGATGTTCATATTTCAACTTAGGTAGATCTCTTACTAGATCTTTGGATGATAGCGATTGAAGAAGTCGCATGTTGGCGTGACCCAATCTTGATGCCATAAGGTCAAGTATCATCCATAGAGGTAAGACATAGTTTGTCCTTAGGTTCATTACCGATTTTAATGACATAGACTCCATGTTTCTAATTCCTTTTCCTATGGTAATGCCATTTTTAGTATCTTACTATCGGTTTCGTAAAAGTACATTGCACTTTTATCACATATTTGTCCTATACTTAAGAGGTTAAAGTTTAGGTTTTCTACGTGACACACATCGTTAATGGTTAGAGATTTGTTAGAAATCGCACCTTTACCGATGATTCTACTTTGCTATTTCCAAACACCACATTACCTCCATTTAAGGATTCATATGTGGAGAATAGATCCTATTGCGGTCATGTGCCTCGTGCACCCGCTATCCTTGACCCATTCATCGGGGTCTAGATCGACCTTTAAGCACACCTAAAACAATAATAAACTCAAAGTTTGGTCCCCATTTGTTCATGGGTCTATTAGTGTTAAACATTCCATTCATGTTAGACATGTATGGATAAGATGATATGCATTCCATGGAGCAAAGTTTTGAAAATGAAAACCGTTTTGCATGTTTGGATTCCATCCCATTTGATGGTTACTTTTGGGTAAGCGTTATTAGGTCTCCTAAATGAATTAGGTTTTGAAAAGATGGAGCTTTGTTTCTTGCAAAAGTAGGATTATATTTTGGAGGTGGTTGTCTAGTGGTGACATGAGTTGGTTTCTTCCTATTAACTATAACAAACTCGGTTCTAGATGAGGAAGCTACGTTATTGCTACGGAAGATCCACGGATCCCTTTACGTACACTAGCGGTTCCCTTTTGGGGATCCGTGGGATCCGCCACAACGATGGGTGGTTTTTCTAGTTCCTTAACCAATTTTGTTTCTTTACTTTCACTAGTTGATGGATAAAGTTGTTGACTACCTAGACCCTTTTGATTGTTACGGTTTTAACACCTTGAGTATTGTATCTAAAGTGTTCGTACTCATTCTAGCAATTTTAGAATCTAAGTTATCCACTAGTGTTTGAAGTTGAGCATAAAGTTCACATTCACCACTTGCTATTTTAGCCTTTTCTAAACGTTTTAGTTTTGCTTTTAATTCTATGACTTCTTTATCTAAACGTTGATTTTGACTCTTTAAGAGCTTGTTTTTGTTAATTAGTTTTAAGCTAATGTTGCATAGTTTGTCATATTTATTATGCAATGAGTCGTCATCGAGTGATGAACTACTATAGTATTCGTGACATATCTCGTCATTTGCCATGAGACAAATTTCTTCATCCTCCTCGTCGCTCATTCCCCATGTGCCGCTCACGAACGCCTTTTGATCATCCCGTTTGGGACACTTACTAATAAAGTGGTTTGGGTCCCCACATTTAAAGCAAAGTACGATCATCCTTTGGCTTCTCGTCCTCTTTGCTTTCCGAAAGCCTTTCTTATCGTCATACGGTTGTTTGACGTATCTTCCTTTCTTCTAAAGAACTTTTAAAGTCCACTACCGCCATAGCGTACTCTTTGTCGTCACTACTCGAAGAGAGTTCTCTCATCGCTCATAGCCTTTTTGGCTTTAAGGGCAAGAGATTTGTGTTTCTCTTTTACCTTTGAAGCTTGGAATCTTTAGCAAGGACAAGTGGTAGACTTTCGGGTTGCCTATGAGTTCATCAAGGGTGAGAATTGTCAAATCTTTTGACTCTTCGATCGCCGTCACCTTGGATCTCCACTTGATGGAAGTGCCTTAGATATCTCCTAACATGATTACGGCTAGAAAAGATTCATCAAGTGCTTGTAAAGATGTAATAATAGTATTAAAGTTAGAAAATGAATGATCTATAGTTTCCTCATCCGATATTGATAATTGTTCATATTGTTGAACAAATAAAACAATTTATTATTTTAACTTGTTGGTTGCCTTGATGAGTTACAACTAAAGAATTCCAAATTTCTTTAGAGGTTTTAAGCATAGAAATTCTTTCAATTCCTTTTCGGTAAAGCATTATATAAAACCATTTTGCTTCACTATTTTTAGAAAGCTTTTCTTCATTTCATCGTTTAGTTTATCATGAGGTATGTGAACTAAATTACCTTTATCATCATTTGAGGTAGCCTCAAAATCACCTTCAACAATAATGTACCAAAGATCAATATCTTTAGACTTCACATATGTTTGAATCTATTTTCCAATATATAAAACCATTAGTTTCAAGTAGTGGTGGTCGTTGCATAGATTTCCTTCCTTATAATTTCGAACCCATAGTGATCGAAAAGTTTTAAAATACAATTTTATTTTAAAACTTTTATAAACATAGCTCTTGATGCCAATTGTGGAAAACTATAAGGGGGTGTTGAATAGTTTTGCCGATTTTACGTTAGTTTCAAAACTTTTAGATTCGTTAATATGTGAGATCTTGTGGATGTAGAGAAAGTATAGATCTAATGATAAAGCAAGTAAATAAAGTAAAGCGAAGGAAAGAAAAGACACAACCGATGTATAGTGGTTCGGCTACAAGGACACCTTCCTTGCCCTACTCCACTCCCGAGTCACCTACTCGAGAGTTCAAGCACTATGTCAACAAACTCCTTCACTTGGCGGAGAAGCCTTCACAACGTTGCTTACACCTTTTTCCGGTACAAAGCTAGATACCGAGTCCGTAACACGGTGGACCAAACCAACACGACTATTACACAACAAATATATGAAATATCAAATACAAGATCTTTGCTACAGAAATCTTGCGGAGTGACAAATCAATCAAGGACCCCTTGCTTGGATGACTTGTAGAATGCTCGTGATCTCGCCTTAGAGAAGGACCTATATGAGGATCACAATAGAAAGAAAGAAGAACAACTCTCTAGATCAAGTGATCTATATGTTAGAAAAGAATGAGAGTGTTTGAGAGATTTAGTAAGAAGAGGGGTGAGTTAGAATGAAGAAATGGCTCTCTATTTGTAGGCAAATTCCTTCATCGTTCCTCCGGATCCACGGATCCTTCCACTGGGATCCGTCTAGTGTAATCCTAGGGATCCGTGGGCGCTCCTCTTTGCCCATGGGTTTTTGGTTATTGGTCATGGGTTATGGGTTGGTCCATGGGTTATCTTTAGATTCAATGTATCTAAGTATACATTGTATCAAGTCTTCTTGGGTATGGGTTAAGATCCATGGGTTATGGTCCATGGGTTATGATTTTACCCATCCTAATAAACTATTACAACAAATACTTAATTACTACATTTTGTATTTAAATGGCTATATGTAAATGCTTTACAAAACTAGCATGTATCCTTTATAATTATACTTAAGATAACATTATATTTGTTATCAACAAAACACAAAGAGATCGCAAAATATTAATAAACGGTTTTACGGTTTATTTGTATTAACAATATTGTTTCTAAACTTAAATAATCGCCTCTAAATCAACACTAGAATACAATATTCTCATAATCACTCTTTTACGCAAACTAACTCCTTCCTAAATGATTTTCTTCACAAGTGAAGATACTATTTCTAAACTTAAATAATCGCCTCTAAATCAACACTTGAATACAATATTTTCACATGCGAAGATAGTCCTCTAAACTAAATCATCAAACATTCCGCTAATAACATCAAAACTTAATTCCTTGCTGATATTTTCACATGTGAAGATAATCTTACTAAACTTAAATCATCAAAAATTCCACTATTAACATCAAAACTTAATTCGTTGATGACATTTTCACATGCGAAGATAATCTTACTAAACTTATATCATCAAAATTCCGCTAATAACCTCAAAACTTCACTACTTGCTTATAGTTTTACGCGTGAATATCTTGTTAATATACTTAAATCATCAAAATTTATCTAATTAACTAGCTTATAACACTTAAAACCTAATTAGTAATCAGTATATTCAAATGTGACTTATGTACAAATTAAACAATTATAATAAGTTCAAACACATAATTGTTAAGAATTATACAATAAAATTTAAATAAAAATAATGAAGCGATAGTTACTATCAATTTTTGTGTAGTCTGAATGGAAAAGTTGATCTTCTTCAGCAAACTCAGCTTTTGTTGACCTAATTTCATTGATATCTCCTTCATCAGTCATATTTGTCGAATTTTATGTTTGTATGATCAATTAATATTCCGGTGATGATTCCGGTAGAAGACGGTGTTTGACGGTGTTAGAAGGTGAACGGTGGAAGACGGTTGTAGAAGGTGAAGCGTGAAGTGATAGTTGTGGAGGAGTAGTGGTGGTTCTATTTGGCGGTGAAGCGGTGGTTTGAACGACGGTATTTTGAACGGCGATGCATGGTTGTGATCGGAGATTATTGAGGTTTGTTGGATTGGAGAGGATAGGTGGTTTTCACGTTCATCTGTGTTTTTTTTTTTTTTTCATATATTAGATGTGGGGTTGGTAATTACGAAAATACCCTTTGTTAGTGCAAATGGTGAGCTAATCTTAGCCATTAGATTAAAAAAGGGAGGGGATTAGATGGAGGGCTAGGATCTCTTCTCGCGTTCTCACCAAATTTAGGCTTCTCACAAGAATGAGCCATATATATATATATATATATATATATATATATATTCACTCTTCATTTTCTAATGTTTATTAAACAAGCTATAGGGTCATATTTTTTCTCAAACGAGCAAAATAAGGAACTAAACGGAAACATGTAAAAGAGGTCAAACGTGTTAGAAGTCATACGGAATATATTTTGATGCTTAAAACACATTATATTTTTTCCTCGAAAGCTTTTAAGTGTATCTTTGCAAAATACTTGTTAGCAAAATACTAATCGTATAACTTCGTAGTCATATTCGATACACCAACTATTATGAAGTGTTTGACTTGTTTCTAACCAATAGAAAAATACTCCTTTTGACCCGTTACCCAACCCGCCAGATTTGTCTATTTTGCATGTATCCATGTATCCTTACATGATCAATGAAACTTGTGTTGTAGACTGTCGAAAAGCTCGGTTTGTGGGGCCTCTTCACTCGTGGTCTTCCTCTTTGAATCATTATGGTTGGTAGGGGTGAGCAGAAACCGCACCGCAAACCGCAAACCCGCACAAAACCGCAAAACCCACACCACAAAAACCGAAACCGCAAAAAAAACCGCGGGTGCGGTTCTTGAAAATAAAAAAACCGCATTTTGCGGTGCGGTTTCTGTTTCCACCAAAAAACCGCATCGCAAAAACCGCACCGAACCGCAAAGTCATATTCAAATATATTTTTATTTTTATTTTAAATAAACCAACTATATTTTATAATTTTTGTATGATTAAATACTTTTGTTAATATTTTCATAATTAGTTATTTCAAATGAATTTTATTAGTTAATTATTATCGAGTTTTATATCATATAATTTTGTTTTTCTATCAATATATCGCCGGAATTTTAAAAAATCATCTCATTTGACTTTTATTATTTTAGAGATTTATAATTTCATACTACTACCCAACAATACTATATATACGTTTTACTCATTATGTAACCATATGATATATTTATTCTATAATAAATATATACCAAAAATAAATTTGAAAAAAACTTTAAAACCATAAAACCCATAAAACCAAACCGCAAAACCGCAAACCCATAAAACCGCGCGGTTGCGGATTCTCATTTTTAAAAACCGCAATTGCGGATGCGGTTCGGTTTTACAAAACCCGCATGCAACCCGCAGTACGCTCACCCTAATGGTTGGAACTCTTCATGGAGCACAATGGGGTATCTATGATGCTTTCAAAGTATTCGTCTGGTTGTAAGTTTTTCTTCTTAAGAAAACACATTTCAAACAATATTTTCTACTTTTTATTAATGAAAACCGAAAATCAAGTCTTGAATTTTTTCTTCTCTTTTGTCATATCTTTAGGCCAACTATTTTTAATAATATACTAAAAGGGAAAAATGCACTGTAGCAGCTACACGCTACAGTGGCCCAAAAAATTACGAGAATAGTCCCTGCAATTATCTAATGGTTTCAAAGTTAGTCCATAAGGACTAACTTTGCAACAGTCCGAGATTTTTAGAGACTTTTTCCGTAAAAAGACATATTATTTCCAGAAATAATTTTTGAAAATAGTCCTTAGGGTTATCGGTCTTTTTCACATTTAGTTCTTAATGACTAACTTTGAAAGAAAATTTAGCACGATATTCGCAGCAACGCGCGGGTTCTCTCGCTCGTTGGAACTAAACCATAATAACAGGTAACATATTAAGCACCATTTCATGGCTTTGATCAAGTTTGGTAGTATGTTATATTAGATATTTAAATGATTTTTAAATACAAATAGCTTGTGAATATTGGCAAGAGGCAAACGGATATATATATATATATATATATATATATATATATATATATATATATATATATATATATATATATATATATATATATTTAAAACGACTGGCTATGGAGATAACTACCTAATTCGAAATTTGAAAGGAAATTGCAACATGATCTGATGATCCTAGTAAATTGCCTATGCAAGAGGTAAGAGTTATAAGTCAAGATTTTAGGTAAAAGTAAATTAAATGAGAACCAAACGAATAGCATTCTGGTCATCTTGGGCCCAATAAGAGTGGTCTGATTTAGAAATCAAACTACAACTGGGCCTTATCGGTACGTGTTGTGCGTATTATTTTAGAGCATTTTATACCAACAACAACGCTAGCATTCGAAGTATAAGTACTATTCGGCAAGTAACATGTAGCTTTTTAACACTCTGGTTTTACAAAACGTTACTTATAAAAGCATTAGAATATAAACGCTAGTGCTACAACTTCATGCTACTGCTAATGTTGCTAAACACACATATGTGTTTTGTCCACAATTGTTTAACCTTTTAGTAAGCAAAGTGTTTTAGGTTACAAAATACATGGTAGTTATAAGATTGAATTTGAACTTAAGGTACTAAACTTCTTTTTTCTCAATATAAGGTATTGAACTTAATTTTACATGCAATGTTAGGTTTTTCAACTTTTCGAAATACGTTATCGGTAATAACTTTAGCCGAAATGATTTTTAAATTCTCAATAATAACGATACATCACATTGATTAATCATTTCAGAGAAAGTAATGACGGAAAACCTCTCTCAAAAAGTAGAAAAAAGAATAAAAAAACCTTACGTTGCACATAAAAATAACTTCGGTACCTTTAATTTAAAAAAAATAGATACCTAAAATTTAAATTGACATAAAGTAGAATATTTTATATAATAAAGGAATTACATTATTTCAGAGTGATTTTGTCAAGGGAATTGATATTACATTATTTTTTGATGCGTGCACCGTAATTTGTGCATTACGGTTTACTGCATAACACTGTATTGCATAAATTGTGATGATAAAAACATCATGGAAGTATCACCCACCTTTGCCAATTCATTCTTATTGAAAAAAATTGGGCCAATAGGAGAGCTCAATTTCGCCACGTAAGATAATCGTGAGATGTGATTGGTTAATAAAAGTCAAAATTAAATTGATTTTAATAAACTTTAATAAATTTGGTGGAGAAATTTGGTTGTAAAATAAACACATAAAAATATAGGTGTCAAATTTGTGAAACAAAACTTCAAAAAAATGAGTTAATTAATAAAACTTTATGGTTGAATTTTAAAAATTATATAAAGTTAAGGGTAATATTATAATCTTCAATATTTTTTAATAACTTTGGATTATAAACAAATACTTTCAGATACTTTATACCCTTTACACTTTATATCATAAAAAATAATGTATATGTTGTTTTAAAATAACAACATATAAATTTGCATAAGATTATAAGTATCAATTTTTTTACTATATATGTTCAATAAGGTATCAATTATTTCATTTTTAAAAGTTTAACCTATGTGGACACGAATTTACATTTAAATACGGCTAAATTATCGAAATGGGAATATAATTATCAAATTGTAAGCACGGGTTACTTTAATATAATAATAAATATCTGCGATCGTCTTTATAATAAATGACTCGTATGTAATTTTATTTATTTATATAAGAATATCTGAAAACATTTTAAAAACTTTAAAGAGTATACTTTAACTTTATCAACTTTCATTATGTGCTATTAAACTTGCATCATGTGTACGATATAATATCGAGAGTGAAATTTAAATAACAATATCAACATTTTTGTCAATTAAATAAAATTAAATCTTGAGTTACCTAACATAAATTTTACAAATATTTTACCAAATTCTAATAGATATTAATCGATAATGAAAAACTCGCGATAAGTATTAGTTGTACTTATATCACAATTTTCATGGCAAATTCTTAGATGTGATATATCTTGAACTAAAATATTAAAATAAATTTGATTTATGTAGAACTTCGTGTGTCTTTAAACTTATAATTATATAATTATATGCAATTATTTTTAAAGACACAATATTCAAGATTAATATATAATAATTTTTTATCAAACCCCGTGTACACGGGTATTATAACTAGTACATTTTTATGCGATTAGCCCTTTAAAGATAGGCAATTCAATAAAAAAAAAAGTGCATAATACACAACTAATTTTGTTTCACTGTTATTAGTAGTTGATAAAATAATTGACAAGGATTGTTTACATAATAAATCTTAGTTTAACCGCAATTTACGGTGTTCTTTCTTTCACTCGACTAAAACTCAAGCTATAGCTGTTGGATCGCATCATAACATTAGAGTACTTAGTTTTGTCTTGATACATCTCTAAAGATGTTTTTGCTGAGACTTCTACTAAACGATTATTTAGATTTAATCTATTTGATGCCGTCTAAATATATGTTGTAAAACTATCGGCCACTGAACAAGCGATGTGTAAAGTAGTATTTCATGTTTTATAGAATACATCATTACATTAATCAGTGAATTAGAAATATATGTTGTTAGTGTTGGAATATATAGTCAAAGTGTTGAATGACAATTGATGGTGTCATCAAGCATACTAATGTGAATTAAAAATATAATTAATGTATGATTAATTTTAATTCATGAGACATTAGTAAGATTAATTTTGATAATTAATGTGACTATTTTCCTTCATCTTTATTCTCTATAAATTGTGTACTCTTTTTCATCTTTGAACACACCCAAAACACATAACTAATTCCTCTCATTTTGTTGTTGATCTTGATGTTGAGTCTTTTGTATCGGTTCGTAATAGAGGAAGGAACATATTGGTTCGCCTTGATAACTCGTTTGTGCTAACGAGGTTATCTGTTGTTGTTGTATCCCGGGAGATGAGCGTTCACGATTACCAGCCGTGGAGAGGACGATCTGTTTTAAAGAAGCGTGAGACTGTCAACATTTTCCTTCTTTTGTTCTTTGAGTCTATACACGCAAAAAGTTTACGGTATCATTCTTTACACTTTTATGTTTACGTATTACGGTTTATTTGTCTCTTATAGAATACACGTAATATATACTACAATCTTAAGACAGACTATATTGCTTTAAGAGATGATAACATGATAAGTAATTTAATATGACGATTGAATTTTAATATTTCTTGGTCAAGAAAACTTATCACTGCACTAGTACGTAACGTGGCGTTATTTTATTTGGTGTCTTTGCCTTCTCCGGTGACATAAGGGAAGGGATATGAGTCATATATACCTTATGTTTTTGTACATCAGTTTTTTAAGAAATGGCTTGTTAGATAGTTAAATGCTACGTAATTTTTCTTTTTCTTGGTTTGCAACTGCTTTTTGTTGCGTCTGATAAATAACATACATGTGCCTAGTAGGAACTTAATTGTTGGAGTTTATGATGGGAATAAAAGATGTAGATTTTTTTTAATTGATTGAAAAATGCTCTACTTTATGTGTGAATCAAGTCGTATAATCTATTTGATTGAATGAGGAGATAGGCCCTCCAATGAGATTTGATTCATTTATTTATAAAACTTCTATTATTCAGTAAATCAACGAAGCTAGCACTTATTTTTGCCTGTTTGATGTTGTGGCATGATATCTCTTTGAGTAAATGATATAAGTTGCGTAAGTGGTAATCGGAATAAAACTCATTTGTGTGGAATGTGAGTATATTTGTAACTTTGATTTCACGAAAGAAAAGAAATTAACATATAGTTTGGGGTAAGTTTAACTTGGACTACTTTAATCTTTTGGTAAAAGAATTTGGTAGTTGCATTTGGCTGAATAAGGATAAAAGCTTTTGGTTGCGACATTATACTAAGAGTATAATAAAGGATAACATGTATACATGCATTTCAAAGAGTTTATATTTATTTGATCTTGAAAGAAATGTGAGTGTCATATTTGGTAGATTAAATATCTACGCAAGCATTCAACGAAAGGACCCAAGGAGTATATATAAGTGGTCAGATACTTATGAATTTTCTTGATTCATGTCAAAGAAATTGAATCGAAATTGCGATTGCTTTTGTGATTATCATGGAATACTATTTACTGCTCAAAGCTTCTACTTTGTTAAGATGGCTTTGATTTGAAGAAAAACAATAGTGTTTTCTGAAATTAACTCGTGAGGTTCGTTTCTATTGTTAATGAAACATTATTTGATTGACCCATATCAAGACATGCATATTTTCATTTTGTTTAATGTATCAATAATTTGGTAAATGTATTAATAACTATTCTACCGTTACATGTGAAGGGTTACGGTGTGGAAACCGTTTGGTTTGAGTATTAATAACTATAAGAAAATAATGATGTGGTCATTTTAATTCTTTGATTATGAAGTTGTATTATTATCAATCAACAATTGTTAAGAATTCTCTTTACCTTTTGAAGATTTGCCAACGTAATCATTTGGCTATAAAATATTGGCTTCATAAATGGGAAATCGGAATCAAACATGGTTTTGCAAGTAAAGTGTCATTTGGGCTCCGAAATACTTACATGTCTAGCTACGTTGTAGCAAGAATATGTGTTGTTTGCTTAGTAAACAAAAGATTTTTGTGCTTAATATTTTAGAGTGCGTGACTAAAATATTAAACTTGATTCCTTTAAAAAAAAAAAAAAAAAAAAAAAAAAGTTGAGCATAAATGGGTGAGCTGTTTTATCGCAATTGTTTACTTTGGCACAACGTTTTCGTTGTTTTAATGCAGAATTATGTGATATTTTGTGCAATGCTCAACTTAAAATTGTTTGTTTCATTTGGTGCAAAACATTTGTGGCAAAGTAGTGACTATTTAAAGTTGTTTGGTGCGGTTTTGTACAAATAATTTTGTAACATGAGAATATATAAGTTACTCAATTTTGTATCGAGTATTGGAAGTTTGGATGTTTCAAATATTCATTGTGAATATTATTGCGAATAATCAAACTACTTGTTATTCTAGAAAGATGAAAATCGTCAAGACTTGTTATAACTCATATTGCTAATAATCGAACGGTTTGTCATATGTAAGAAATGACTATGTGTTGAATATAACCGTGTAGGACATTGTGAAATGTCAAGAAAGAACACACATATAGATGACAACGAATACGTTGGTTTATGTAACTAACTTGAACTGTGTGATTGTCATCCAATGTGAGCTATTATCCATTCGCTAAGTTGGACATATTTTGATTGTGTAAAATGATTACACATTGATTTTATGTGTTTATAATCACATAATAAATTGTGATAATCATATAATGATAAGAGATTAAATGTGATTATATACAATCACAAGTGAATTGGAATGACATGTTATAAGTGTAGGACTTACACATATAACTTATGGGATTCTCCTAAAACATGTGTGGTTTAAGGTGGTGATGTGTCTAAAAGAAGAATGTTTGTAAATGAAGCTATGAGTAATCAGAATGATGCATCTTCTATCATACGCTTGATTCCTTGGTCTATAGCATGCTAGATTTGGAATCTGTTAATTATGATACGGAAAATAATTAACATAAGACATTCAAAAAGTTTGCATACACTAGTATGAAACTTGTGAAGTGACAAATTACTAAGGATCTTGATGTCATATCCATGTGAGGAAAAAAAAACTTATAAACAAGATTAATACATTGAAAGAGAGAACCTTTCTACAAAATTCTTGAGATAAATTCCATGTGGGGGATTCCGGCCTAGCTAGAGTTCAAAAGAACGTCAACCGACATGAAGTTCTTGCCTAGTTGGAATACTCAAGAATTACCTAGAGCATGATATATTTAGAGTTGCACGAAACTCAAATTTGTACAAACATATTATGTTGATACGACAACTACTCTCAGCATGGGTTATCCCTATTGACAATATGAAGTCATAGAATAACTTTGCGGATCCGCTTGTGAAAAGCTAAATGTGAGAGTTAGTTAGCAAGTCGTGAGAAGGAATGTGACTAAAGCCCTTGAAAAGTTTATATGAAGGAAAACCTAACCCAGCTGACTGGAGATCCCAAGATCTGGGTTCAATAGGACAACCTACTTGTATAAACTGAGGTCACTATGGGGGAGTATCACCTATGTGCGAGAGAATCACCTATGTGAGAGAGAAGCGGGGTCGCTTTTAAGGGAATTGTGGGGGCATAATTCTTAACAGCTCTCGCAGAACCAGGCTAATGTTCATGACCATAACGAACATAACTATGAGAACCAAAATGTGTCAAGGAGATATTTGTGTGAATATATATTGTCGTCTCCACAAACAGCGGACAATTCAAAGACATCAAGTTCTACTGGCTGCTAGGAGGCTAAGTATATTTCACGAGGAAGGTTCAGGGTAACACCTACCTATCCTATGCAAATATCAACTACAAAACTCTATTACAACTTTGAGTCGTTGAAATTTGTTTCTCGTTATCAATTTCATTCATGTGGGGATTGTTGGAATATATAGTCAAAGTGTTGAATGACAATTGATGGTGTCATCAAACATACTAATGTGAATTAAAAATATAATTAATGTATGATTAATTTTAATTCATGAGACATTAGTAAGATTAATTTTGATAATTAATGTGACTATTTTCCTTCATCTTTATTCCTATAAATTGTGTACTCTTCTTTCATCTTTGAACACACCCAAAACACATAACTAATTCCTCTCCTTTTATTGTTGATCTTGATGTTGAGTCTTTTTGTATCGTTCGTAATATAGGGAAGACACATATTGGTTCGCCTTGATAACTCGTTTGTGCTAACGAGGTTATCTCTGTTGTTGTATCCTGGGAGATAGACGTTCACGATTCTCAAGCACCGTGGAGAGGGCGAATCATCTTAAGGAACCGTGAGCATCACAGCCTCAACATTTTCCTTCTTTTGTTCTTTGAGTCTATACACTAAAAGGTTTACGTATCATTCTCTACACTTTTATGTTTACATTTTACGGTTTATTTGTCTCTTATAGCAATACACGTAATATATACTACAGTTAGTAGTGTATAAAAGAATTTATGAAAATATGTTTGCATTTCATGCATGGTCGTTGAAATTTGATGTTAATACAGACCTTTTCAATATAATTGGAGCGAAGAGAGAAAGAACAACCAAAAAATAGATATTAGTCTTTCTTTGTCAATCATGTTGTTAATTAAATGTTTTTATCATGAATATTTTACAAACAAGTAATTGGTACCCGCCGCGACCCGGTGGGGGTGTTCCGATACCGAATTTTGCGACGGTGAGTTGCGGCGGTGTTCTTTTTACGTTTTTTTAAAAACCTGGAGTTCGTTGCGTTAAATTTTATACAACTTAAACTTAAATTCTATAAGTGGTGTTACATTTAAATACAACCACAAACCATACATGTAAATGTTGCCAACACGGTGATCCAAGAAGTGGGCGCCGACAGATCTAAAGAACGATCAAATCTCCATTTGCGTCAAACAAAGCCTAAAAAATGACATTTCAATTCAAAATCAATCACAAACAATACTTTGTCGCGCTTTTATAAATCACCTATAAATTTTACGCAGGGTAAATAACATTATTACAATATTGATCTAAATATTTGATTAAGATTATTTATGAGGTTTTTTGGTTTAGAATGATTATGAGAGAGTTTCAACCTGTTTATGCCACTCCCCTTTTAGCGAAAGAAACAATCATTTAACTGTGAAAATAAACAATGATTGTGTATGACGGGTAAGTAAAATGGGCCACAACGGTATAAACACAAACGCGGAAGCATGACCTTGTTTGACAGCACTTACCCAAACCCGTATGAACCTATGAGGAAGTGAACAAATAAGGAAAACTAAAAGTAACTCTAATCAACCCCCAAACAATATCAATTCAGCCCAATCAGCAGGTAGTAAAGATAATCAAACACACAACAAGAACATCAATCTTTTAGCGTGGAAAACCCCAAAACGGGTAAAAACCACAGGACACCTAGTGCCGCTTAAATCCACTATAAACAAGGAGAGGTACACAAAGTCTTCTCTAGATAACACTAGAGGTATACAACAAACATCATAATCTCATAATCAACATCAAGATATATGGCAACAATCAAAGAACAAACAAAGAAGAAAGGAAGAATATCACCAAATCTGATGCGATCTGCCCAGGTAAAAAAAACGGACTTTTAGGCCTCAAAATCAAAATCCCAACAGTCAGAACCTTCCTCTTGATGTCAGGAAGCTACAGTCCGAAAATCGTGACAAGCCGACGGTGCAATCTCCGGTGATCGAAAAAACACTGCAGTTGGGTTTAGGTGATATGTAACTCCGAAATATCTTCTTTCTTTTCTGTTTTTCTTTTCACACACTCACTGAATTCTCTCACACTCTTACCCCTTCTACTCCCTGAACATATGAAGTAATAAAGTGTCTAAAGAGGACCCAAAATGGGCCTCAATGTGTTGGGCTATTAATCCTCATGGGCTAAAGAAAAATACCCAACAAATCTCCCCCTTTTTTTGCCTATGGGGATGAGTTCGCCATCTCGGTGATCGAGCAACACACCTTCAACTTTTCTCTTGCTACAGCCTTTGTCAACATATCGGAAGCATTATCATCCGTATGAACTTTATTAAGTTCAAACATACCATCTTCAATAGCATCTCTAATCCAATGATAACGGACATCAATATGTTTTGTTCTTTTGTGAAACATCAAATTCTTAGCAAGGTGAATAGCACTTTGATTGTCACAAAGAACCGCATAACGTTGTTTCACGAAACCAAGTTCTTGCAAAACCTTTTCAACCACAATAGTTCTTTGCGCTTCGTTGTCGCCACATACTCACCTCTGTTGTAGACAATGCCACACACTTTTGCAATCTAGATTGCCATGAAACGACTCCCCTCGCAAAGGTCATCAAATATCCGTAAGTGTATTTCATGTTGTCCTTATTTCCGCTATATCTCGAGTGCATGTAACCAACAAGCATGGGTTTTCCATTTCCAAATGTGATACCCAATTTGGAAGTACTCGCAGATATCTAAATATCCATTTAACGACTTCCCAATGCTTCTTACCAGATTTGACAGAACCGATCGACAACACCAAGCGCATGAGCTAAATCCGCCTTGTACACACCATAACATACATCAAGCTACCAACCGCCGAGGCAAATGGAACTCTATCCATCTTTTGAATATTCTTTTGGAAGAAGGCAATCTTTATCGATTAGCTTAAAGTTGGTAGTAAGAGGAACTAACCACTTTAGCTTTATCCATGTTGAACCCGCACAAGACCTTCTCAATGTATTGCTCTTGTGATATATGCAACTTCACAGCACTTCTATCACGGAAAATTCGAATGCCAAGGATCATTTCTTTGGCCCAAAGGCTTTCATAGCAAAAGACTTGCTCAAATCTCACTTCAATTGGGCAATTCTTCCAACGTTCTTGCCAACAATCAGCATATCATCAACATATAGCAACAAGATGATGAAGTCATCATCACCAAACCTCTGAAAGAAAACACAATGATCTGAAGAGGTCTTTCGATAGCCTTGCTTCTCTATGACCGATTCAAATTTCTTGTACCACTGTCTCGGTGCTTGCTTCAACCCGTACAAGCTTTTTTGAAGTCTACACACGTATTCTTCCTTCCCCTTAACCTGAAAACCTTCAGGTTGCTCCATGTAGATTTCTTTATCCAGGTCACCATGAAGGAAAGCTGTCTTGACATCCATTGCTCCACCTCAAGATCGAGGCTAGCCGCCAAACCAAGAATAACTCGAATAGATCCTATCTTCACAACCGGAGAGAAAATCTCATCAAAATCAATACCTCTTTTCTGACTGAAACCTTTGACCACCAATCTGGCCTTGTACCTCGGTCTAGAAGTATGCTCTTCAGTCTTCAATTTGAAAACCCATTTGTTTTTCAAAGCTCTTTTACCCTTAGGCAACTTCACCAACTCAAAGGTAGCATTCTCATGCAAGGAATTCATCTCATCTTGCATGGCTTCAAACCATTCCTTTTTGTGTTCATCTTCCATAGCTTCTGCATAACACTCGGGCTCTCCCCCATCAGTAAGTAAAACATACTCATGTGCAGAATAACGTGTGGAAGGATGATGATCTCTAGTAGTGCCTAAACGGAATGAATGGTGTCATATTAGGTACTGGTAACTCAGGATGAACGTCTTCATCTAATTTTGGTTGCTCTTGATCATCAACATCATCAGCACCCTGTTCTTCTTCCTGTTCTCCATCATTCTGAATATCATCTCCAAACTGTAAGTCAAAATGTTTAGGAGGAACCGGATCCAAGTCAATGAGATCATCATTATGTTGAGGAATTGTTTCCCTCTCAGCATTCTCAACATCTTTCAAAGTTTGATCTTCCTCAAACACTACATCTCGGCTACGAACAAGTTTCTTTTGAACTGGATCATACAACCTATACCCAAATTCATCTTGACCATACCCGAGGAATACACATGGCTTAGTCTTCACATCAAGCTTTGATCTTTCATCTTTGGGAATATGCACAAATGCCTTGCATCCAAAAACTCGTAAATGACGGTATGAAACATCTTTGCCGCTCGAACCACCGTCGGGAACATCAAAACGCAAAGGAACACAAGGGTTAGATTAATAACATGTACCGCCATATTCAAAGCCTCACCCCAAAAGAAGCAAGCAACCCTGCATGTGAAAGCAAGCATCTGACTCTCTCAACCAAAGTTCTATTCATTCGCTCTGCTAAGCCATTCAAATGCAGTGTCTTCGGTGGAGTCTTTTGATGTTGAATTCCATGCTCTTTACAATAAGCAGCAAAGGTTCCAATGTATTCACCTCCATTGTCAGTTCGAATACATTTAAGTTTCTTTCCTGTCTGCCTCTCAACTAAAGCATGAAACTGCTTAAACACATCCAATGCTTGATCTTTAGTCTTCAAGGTATATACCAAACCTTTCTTGAGTGATCATCGATGAAAGTGACAAAATAAGAACACCCACCAAGTGTTTTAGTCTTCATGGGACCACAAACATCGGATTGTACGGATCAGTATGTTCTCCATTCGAAGAAGAACGACTCTTAAAAGCAATTCTAGTTTGCTTTCCCGCCAAACAAGTGAGAACACTTCTTCAAGTTGATATCATGCACACGGATAACACATTATTCTTAGAAAGAATATACATCCCCTTTTCACTCATGTGAACAAGTCTTTTATGCCATAACTCGGTCATATCATCATTGTCTACATCATTGACAATACTCTTGGATATCTTCAGATGTGTCATGTATAACTTGGATTCCCTTTTTCCTCTTGCCACGATCAAGGATCCGAGAGTTACTTTTCACAAACCATTACCAGAACTGTTGTGGTAACCATCTTCATCAAGAAGACCTGTTGAGATAATATTGAGTCTCATATATGGGACATGTTTTACATTATTCAAAACCAATTCCATCCCCGTGTCAAACTTCAAGCAAATATCTCCAATACCAGCAATCCTTGATAGCCCAGTATTACCCATCCTAACAACACCCCAAAACGGGTAAAAACCACGGGACACCTAGTGCCGCTTAAATCCTATCAAAAAGGAGAGGTATGAAACATCTTTGCCGCTCCAAACCCTGTTAGGAACATCAAAACGCAAAGGAACACAAGGGGTTAGATTAATAACATGTACCGCCGTATTCAAAGCCTCACCCCAAAAAGAAGCAGGCAACCCTGCATGTGAAAGCAATCATCGACTCTCTCAACCAAAGTTCTATTCATCGCTCTGCTAAGCCATTCAATCTGCGGTGTCTTGGTGGAGTCTTTTGATCTTTAATTCCATGCTCTCTACAATAAGCAACAAAGGGCCAATGTATTCACCTCCATTTCGGTTTGAATACATTTAAGTTTCTTTCCTGTCTGCCTCTCAACTAAAGCATGAAACTGCTTAAACACATCCAATACTTGATCTTTAGTCTTCATCGATGAAAGTGACAAAATAAGAACACCCACCAAGTGTTTTAGTCTTCATGGGACCACAAACATCGGAATGTACCAGATCAAGTATGTTCTCCATTCTGAAAGAAGAACGACTCTTAAAAGCAAGTCTAGTTTGCTTTCCTGCCAAACAGTGAGAACACTTCTTCAAGTTGATATCATGCACACCAGATAACACATTCTTCTTAGAAAGAATAGACATCCCCTTTTCACTCATGTGACCAAGTCTTTTATGTCATAACTCGGTCATATCATCATTGTCTGATGATTGACAATACTCTTGGATATCTTGGATGTGTCATGTATAATTTGGATTCCCTTTTTCCTCTTGCCACGATCAAGGATCCGAGAGTTACTTTCCACAAACCATTACCAGAACTGTTGTGGTAACCATCTTCATCAAGAAGACCTGTTGAGATAATATTGAGTCTTATATCTGGGACATGTTTTACATTATGCAAAACCAATTCCATCTCCGTGTCAAACTTCAAGAAAATATCTCCAATACCAACAATCCTTGATAGCCCAGTATTACCCATCCTAACAACACCGAAGTCACCTGGTGTGTAAGATGAATAATAATCTTTTCGTGTTGCAACATGACATGTAGCACCACTATCAAGAATCCAACTCGAATCATCATTAGCAAGGTTGACCATATCATAATCATAACAAACAAAGAACTCATCTGTGGTGGTATTTACTTTAGTATTGTCATCACCATCATCATCTTTCTTGTGTTTGTTCTTCTGGTTGTTGTAGTTCTTCTTCTTGTTCTCCTTTTTCAACTGTCTGCAAAACTTCATCGTGTGCCCCTTTTTATGGCAATGATAGCATTCAACATCAGCAAATTTTCCTTTGCTGGAACTACTGCGATGATTACCTCTATTACTCGGGCCTCTACTTTGACTTCTCCCCCGCCTTTCTGTGACCAAGACATCTGACTGTGAAGAAGAACCCTGTGACTTTCTTCTCATTTCTTCATTCAGAATACTGCCTTTAGCCAATTCCATGATGATAACACCATCTGGTGCAGAGTTGGACAAGGATGTACTAAAAGTCTCCCAAGTATCCGGAAGGTACCAAAAGCCACAAGCCTTGAATCTCATCTTCAAACTTGATACCCATACCGCTAGTGATTTATAATACCCTAAAAACATTTAAGTGATCGAATAGGAGACCCATCAGTATACTTTAATCTCATCATTTGGTTGATTAAGAACAACTTGTTGTTTCCAGTTTTTTGAGCATATAACTGTTCAAGTTTGTTCCAAAGAGTACGAGCATGTGTCTCCTCACAAATATGGTTCAAAACATTATCATCAACCCGTTGCCTAATATACCCGCAAACCTGTCTATGCAAAATAGTCCATTCTGCATTTGTTTTGTTATCAGGTTTCTCAGTAGAAAATACTGGCAAGTGGTAGTCTTTAACATAAAGAAGATCCTCCACATTTCCTTTCCAAACACGATAATTAGAACCATTCAAACTAACCATCCTACTTGTATTAGTTTCCATCGTTCAAACAGGTTAAGTTCCCAAACCAAGAACCAAGCTCTTGATACCAATTTGACGGGTAAGTAAAATGGGTCACAATGGTATAAACACAAATGCGGAAGCAAGACCTTCGTTTGACAGCATTTACCCAAACCCGTATGAACCTATGAGGAAGTGAACAAATAAGGCAAACTAAAAGCAACTCTAATCAGTCCCCAAACAATATCAAATCAGCCCAATCAGCAGGTAGTAAAGATAATCAAACACACAACAAGAACACCAATCTTTTAGCGTGGAAAACCCCAAAACGAGTAAAACCCACGGGACACCTTGTGCCGCTTAAATCCACTATCAACAAGGAGAGGTACACAAAGTCTTCTCTAGATAACACTAGAGGTATACAACAAACATGATAATCTCGAAATCAACATCAAGATATATGGCAACAATCAAAGAACAAACAAAGAAGAAAGGAAGAATATCACCAAATCGATGCAATGCCTGGGTAAAAACGGACTTCCGGGCCTCAAAATCAAAATCCCAACAATCGAACCTTCCTCGATGTCGAAGCTGGTCAAAATCGTGACAATCCGACGGTGCAATCTCCGTGATCGAAAAAACACTGCAGTTGGGTTTAGGTGATATGTACTCAAATATCTTCTTTCTTTTCCGTTTTCTTTTCACACACTCACCGAATTCTCTCACACTCTTACCCTTCTCCCCGAACATATGAAGTATTAAAGTGTCTAAAAGGACCCAAAATGGGCCTCAATGTGTTGGGCTATTAATCCTCATGGGCAAAGAAAAATACCCAACCGTGTATACATGTCATGTATTTTATAGGCATCAATTTTAAAATAACAACAATATTTACACATCAATTATTTGTGTTGTTTCTGGAACATTGGGATTTAAGTAGTAGCATGTGGCTGGAGTGGCGGAAAGTTGTATTGCTCTGTTGTATTAAGATAGTTTAGGAAATTAGAATATAAGGATTCAATAATTGGCATATTGTTGCTAGAATATGTATGCACCTGCATATTTCTTAACATAGCATGAACCGACAGCCATAACGACAGGTTGTTCTAGTGCCATGTACGTGTCCATTTCCTTCCAAAGAGTAAACCTATCACTGTTTCCACTGCATGAGAAAAGCTTATTATATTGTTGCAATTTTCTTCTTGTGCTAATAGACATGGAATGAGGTCGACTAAATTTAGATTATGGATTCCAAAGTGCTGCGTGTCACTATGTTCGTCGTTGTGATGCATGGTGACCTGAGAAATTAGTTGTAATAATGATTAATAAAGCGCCCGGTGTACTAATAATGCAAGCACTACGTGTTTAACCCATCTAATTGTATGAATAATGTTAAAAAATAAAAAACCAAAACATGAAAAAGCTAACCTCTTTCCAAGATTTTTGAATGGCTTCAGGCAATGCTGCATTGCAGATGCTTTAGTTTTATAAAGGCAGTGGAAAGTGCAGACGATGTTTCCTCCCCATCTCTATTATGGCCCATACACCTGAAAAAGCAAACATAACTTTTAGCGTTAGTTATTATAGTTCTGAAATACTTCAAATCTCCAGTATGCATCAGAATTTGGGCGACACTGCGTGTATGGTAAAAAGGACCATATAACTATTCTTGTACTTGATTTGAATTATCCCAACAAAAAAAGACTAAAAAGGTTTTGAAGTTATACTAAATGGGCTAAATAGAAAATGAAGACGGGTTGCGTGGGTTTGGATTTTGACTCGTCCAAATGCGTAAAACTCCGATATATAACACATAGGATGTGCATGATCTTATGTATTGGTTTATCAATAGATAAATGTTGTGTTATCTGAGATATCGAATAGCGTGGTTGTACTTTTTTATCGAATCGGCAACAATAACTGGTACAACATCGTGCATACAAAAATACTACTATTATTGTCAAAGGTTACTTTATAAATGCATCATAATTCTTAATTCTAATAATAGCTGATATTGAATTCATTTACACAACTAAAAGTATTAGACACAAAACAAGAACTCGTGGTATGATGTTTACATCCAACATTAAACCAATACAAATCATACCGAGAACGTATGCATAATAATTTTAGCAAAACCTCCTACCGTTCTTCAATCCATATAATTTGTATCAAATTCCAAGCATTTGGTTAATCTTGTTTGAAGGTAAAATATTAGCGAGACCCTTGAGTTCTTTGTTTAAAATGCGAAAATACACCACATTAAATTAGATAAGATGATTTCCTTGTTACATTTCCTCGACAATGAAAACCTTATTAAACTTTATACACGTGAATCTTTGAATTGACCCGCTACTAAAATTTTTAGGTATTCATTGTGACCCTTCTCGGTTTCGATCCGCTACCAAACAGTCAAGTCTAAACAGGACTTAAAAGCATTTCGAACGCAATGCAATTTAAGATCGAGGAATATAGGAATTCACGGTCGTTAAGTCCCACGGAGGATGAATTGGTGTTTAAACAACTTCAGATGATAGAATGATCACTAAGGATAGTGATCGATAAGGTTTGGATGGAAAATTACCTAAGAAAAAGATTTACAAATTAAAGCGACTTAAATGCAAATTAAAAGAAATAAAAGATAAAATCTATTAAATAAACGCTATCACTATTTTTACAGATCGATGAACGTTTATGATTTTATAAAACAAAATAACTTAAATAAACTATTTTAACTAAAACGTAAACTTAAAATGTCTAAAACGTTACTTAGATCGAAACGAGCGTTATTTACTAAAAGCCATGAGCGCAAGCAAAAGCGTAAATTTTAAGAAATAAAAGGCCTAAGAGTGTAAAATCAATTTTCTTACAAAGTATATGATAAAAGAAAATTTTAGAAAAAGATTTATATTTTTTTGACTTTTATATTTTTATTATGATTTAAATACTATAAAACACTAATTAAATGTTTAAAAATACTAAAACTTATTAGAAAAATCTCAAACTTTTACAGAAAATACTTTATGTTAATTCAGATTTAAGAAAAATAAAAAACGTAGGTGGTGCTTTTGAAAATAAGCACGAAATAAGCCAAGAATGGCTTATAAGCAAAACTGCCCAAGTCCCCTTATATATTAAATGTTGCAAGGTTTGACAAGAAAGACCCAAGGGCGCTTATGGCATACAGGTACCTACTAACATCCTCTTGAGGGAGAGGTCTCAGGTTCGACCCCTGCCTCTCCCTTTTTGTGAAACATTTTTTTTTTCAATTTTTATTTTGCAAACTTATTAAACACAAGAATTTAAGCACTTTTTATAACTACAAGTTTTTACAAAAGCTACTAATAAAGCCTGCTTTTAGCTTATTTCTTTTATGATTATGAAAGAAAGAAAAATAAGCACAAGATTTTAAGCTAAAATGGCTTTTAAGCTAGAAAATAAGCAAATGTAAACTAGAATAAGCTGAATACCCTATAATAGGCTAAATTAACAACTGAAAAAGCAAAATTAATAAGCAATAAGCACTACAAATTCCAAAATAAGCACTTAACTACACTGGTTGCACAGGGTACTACTTGGGTTTCAAGGTGCTTTCTAGCTCATTTTTAAGCACTTAAATGAGCTTGAAATGAAAAGAACTATGGACTTAACAAATTAACCGTTTACTTTCTAAAAACTATTTTACAAAGCTTGGCTTTCACAAATAAGCTTTGAGGAGCTTTTGAAAATTTGGAAAAACACCTTGCCGGTGATGTACACGAATATGGATAAAATAAAAGCACTTGCAGGCTAGTAAATAAGCTACAAAATGGAAAATGGCGGGATCTTGAGATAGCTAGGTGATCTATCCTAAAAGCTAAATTACAGGCTATAACTCACTAAATAGCTTTTGACAAGCTATTGAAAAAGCTTGTAAAACCTGTGCACAGGGCACTGTTACTTTTACTAGGCACCTTTCAACTTAATTATAAGCACTTATATAAACTAGAAAATGGAAATAAACACCTGGATTAACTAGATTACCAATTAAACTTTGCAAAAAGCTAAAGTACTCATGGTTTGGTTCACTAGATAGCTTTTGGTGAGCTTTTGAAAAGTTGGACAAACCACTGAGTGTAACTCAGTGTACTGAGTTAAAAATGGGACAAACAAAAAGCCTAGTGCAGCCCTGCCTAATAAGCTATAAATGAAAAAATGAAACTTGGGTCATCAAGATGGCTTGGTTGGCTTCCTGAAAAACTAAGTAACATAAGCTAAGACCAACTGATAAGCTTTGTACAAGCTTGTGAAAATGGTATCAAAAGCGTACAAGTACGCTTTTGACTTTTGAACAAAATGCAAGTTTGACTTAACCGAACTTACAAGCGATTCTATAGACTTATTATGTTATAATAAGTTGTAATAAGGTGAGATTAAGCTAGAGTACTAAATTTTAAGCTAATGTGATGGGATTTACACTAAAAATTCCAACAGTTAATCATTAAAGGTATTAAACCGAATTTTGACTTTTAACTAAACAAAGACTAGTTTTTATGGTTTGATTTAGCTCTTAGAACCTAATATGACTTATAACAACAACAAATAACAACAACACAAGCTTCTTAACACGCTTTATACAAGAAACCAAACACCCCTTTTGAAGCAGTTTTGAGACTTTAAACACTAAAACAAGTTTTTAAACCAAGCAAGCTATTAATTAACTAATATTAACTAAGATTAAACATATTTAAGTGAGATTAACAGATTACAACACTTATACTTAAGATTGCAAATTTTTGAAGAAATGCTTACAAATTGAGTTCATGCACCAAACTGAGAACTGAGATCACATAACTACACCTATAGCTTTCCACAAAGCTCTAAACCAAGAGCAATCAACAGATTACCCTACTTCAGCTTCCTTCACCATATTCATTGATTTTTGATTTTATATCTATTTTTGAGTATTTTTGTGCTTTTATGCTAAACTTAAATTAAACTGATTTTAATGATCCAAAAGCATTAAAAACTCATAAGTGAACTGTATTGAAATGAAATGAACAATTAACAACAACATTTAACACTTATTAGTGAAATTGTCAATTTCACTAAATAAATGCTAAATATAAAATGTGAAAAGTACTTGTAATTTAAGGTAAATAAAAGTCACAATACACTAAGGAAACTGAATACAACAATATTTTGAGGGAAATTATAACTTGAAACTAAAACTATACTACCTACTTAATTAAAACTAGACTAAACTAACTAACTCCCTCATTCCTCGCTTCTCTGCTTTATAATCATATTTTGAGCTCGTCGACATCCTTGAGACTTTCCGGCATATTTGAACCATTGGATCAATAGATTTCATCACATTCGTGCAAGTGTAAAATGGCGGAAAAGTCTTATGAGTGTGTTTAAGCATTTAATGCTTCTTGGACTTTGTTGGATGTGGAGGGAGTGGGTAGATATCCGTAAAGGTGGAAGGGTGAGGTGGAAGGCAGGTGTGGTTGCAGGAGTGGAGCAGTGGAGGGAGGTAGGAGATGAACAAGTGGACGGCGCGTTATCTGCTTTTAAATATTGGGTCGTTTGGATATTGGGCCGATCTTGGGTTTGGGCTTTTAAATACAAAGGGTCCATTTGGTTTATGTTAACAACAAGGACCAAAGTTGTAATATTCAAAGTTAAGGACTAAACCGCAAATATTCCAAAGCTAATACAAGGGTTAGACTTGCCAAGTTTTAATTACCAAAGGACCAAATTTGTATAAAGTTCCATTTTTAAAATCCAGGGACCAAAACTGTAAATTTTGAAACTTTAGGGATCAAACTTGTAATTTTCCAAAAGTTTACTATAAGGACCAATTTTGTCATTAATGAATAGTATAAGGTTTATTTTGATTATTTTCTTATTTTTAAAACCTTAGGGACTAATTTTGACAATTTTCAAAGTTAAAGGACTAAAGTTGTCATTTTGCAATTTTTGAACTTTAAAGGGTTTGTTTTGACAACTTTGAATCTCATGGACCTTAAATGACAATTTACAAGTTTTTGAATTACCGGGGACTAATTTTGACAACTTTGTAACTTGGGGACTAAAGCGCCAATTATGCAAACTTGATCGCTTTTTCACCGATTTTGATGTTTTTGCATTTAAAACATATAAAACACTTGTTTGTGATAATTTTATCATTTTGAAGCATTTCTGAGTGTTTTCAGATGTTTTTGGCATTCTAACAGTATAAAAATGATGAGTATTTAGACACTCATCATTTACTCATAGATTTATAATTTGCAATAACTAAATTTTCTCAATTTACTCAATCCCAAATAACCGCCTATGTACATACCAACGCCAAGCATTTTTCACAAATGAGTATTAGGATGTACCTTCGGATAGCCTGATTGCATTCACGTTGAAGCGCCTCGAACTCCTTCCACTTTGTCCCGATAACATCATCAAGATCCCAACGTTTCTCCTCCACCTTCTTCTTGAATTCAATAGTTCTTGAATTTTGAATTTCTTTAGGTATTGTCGTTGTTATTGCATGCTGTAATCCTGTCAGAATAATATTTTTGTACAACAACATTCACGATAACTGATTCTAATAAGATATTTAAGATGAAAAATGATACTGATATTGGACCACATATATATAACTTCAATGTACAGCTAATACCAATACGTGATGTTGAAACTCATGGAATCACATGTCAATGGCATTTAGTTACTGCAAAGTCATAGTATTATAATTAACCGACTCGGAAATGTTTTTGAAAAACCCTAGTCTTTTGTGTTGCTGCTGTGTAACGCTTACTAACACTAATATATACATTACAAAAGAATTACGATCTTTGTTATCTCATTATTGACAAAGGATACGGGTATACGGCATCTACTTACTACCCATGCTTTGGTTTCTTGATGATTGGATGGCATGCACCTCTTGTTCTTACTGATGTACCATACTGATATTTTGAGTTGCTCGATCTCAGCAGCAGCCTTTTTCATTCAGGTTGTAACGTTGCTTGCCTCATCATCTGTTCCGATATCTGAACCCGGTGGTGTGCCGGTCAACTCTGCAGCAGGTGTCCACTATGGCGTTTTCAGTTTGACCAACCACATGGTCCCTTTTGGAGTCCACCAGTAGTGCACCACAACTACAAGTACCATGAAGTATGTGACCTTCTAGTCAAATTTAATAGGATACATAGTCCAATATTAAAAAATTTCTACTACCTTTTGTTCCAAGAGTAACACCGACACCATTAGCAAGCTTATATGTTGCACCCTGCATACCCTCTCTGAGTTATGGTGAAACTAAATCTCTTTAACATCGCTGAAGCGCAAACCACCGATTCGTTGATTAATTCATCGTCGGATCGGTTCGCAATCCACCACCGCTTCTAACAACAAAAATATTATCACAAAAAAAAGGAAAGCAATTTTCAAATAAAATATACATAAAGAACAAACAAATATTATGTTCATTATGCAAGCTTATAAGCTAAAGTATAGAAAGACAAGTGGTGCATCGCATCTAGAATAAAATCAAGCGGCCGACTATGGACGGAGTGTGAAAGTTGAGTTGAAAGATGTTTTTTTACCGCCCGGTGTTTGTAAGGAATCCCGGAGCAGTGAGGCGTAACATCGTCGAAAACCATCGAAAAACACACAATATAATAGTAAAATAATCAATATACAAACCATGAGGTTGCCCTTTTCGCCGGGTTCCACTCGCAATCTACTCGGGCTTCTGCTTCTTTTTTCAAAACAACAACAAAATTAAAATCAAGAAAAGAATGTACTTTAGGAAGACTACCCTTTTCAAAAAATTGATGTCACACCGTAACCAACATCTTATAAAGAAACCATCTTTAGCAAAGTTCGAACCTAAACTATTGTTCACAACATCTTATAAACAAACCACCTTTACTAAAGATCATGGTGACACAACTAACGATACCTCTACAGCATTTGTATAAACCAAGTTCTATGAAATGTCGTTGTTTGGTCAGTTGTGTTCGATCAATAACCTTCTCGCTCGTTTATTAGAAAAAATGATGCATATAAAAACCGATGTTATGTAAATTCCACCGGTCAAACACGTGTGTTGATGTGATAATTAAGTAGGCTCGGATCCATAACCAGAATCGGGGCACATAAACATTTGAAGACGGACATGGTCAGCAAACACCGGTTGTATAGTTATGATAAATACCATACCGTCCGGTGATTTCCCGCCATGTTACATCCAAATCTTTACTAACCCGTTTCATTTAGCTCATACTATAAGAATCATCACGACCTAAAAATCATACATATGCTTCCGGTCTCAGAACATCAAGCCCAAAGACAACGTCATATATATAAGTATATAATCCATAGAAGAACAACCCGTGCAAGAATGACGGTCATATAAGTACTCACCCGAAAAACCGAACACGCCCTCCATGGCTGCAAACATAGCATGTTGCCCTACCAAGATACGAACGGTCTCAAGTTTTTCCGAGCCCGCCAACATTGATGGCAACCTATCGGATAAAAAAACCGCGACAGCCGCATTAGAGCTCACTTGTCCCGCACTCAAAACTGCAACAAAATTATTTGGTTTCATAAGATTTTTAAATAAATGTGACAACCAATAATCATATAACCATAAAATGAACAAAAAAACGAACAAACTTGTAAGAAAACTGGATATAAACGAAAGTATATCATCAAACTTGGGGGAAATGATTGAAAAAAGTATCATAGTACCCTAAAAATGATGAATTTGAAAGAAGGGTACCCTAAAAGAGATGAATTTGAAAGAAGAGTCCCACAAAAGCAAAAAAATTTGTTCGCTACCCACAAAAAGAAATAGTGGCAAGTATGATACTTTTTTCAATCATTTGCCCTCAAACTTATTGAACCTCTTAGCTCCGAACCCCAAAAAAATTCACAACTGCGAAAACAAAAACCTACAAATCAAAAAGTTTCAATCTTTTAGGACATAATTATTTTGAATTAGAACTCAATAGAAGTAAAACTTATGAGACTTAACATCAAACATAAGATTAATATTACTTAAAGGGTAAAAAACTGAGACAACCCACACAATTAAAAACGGAAGCAAAGTTAAAGAATTACATGAGTAACAGTATGAGGCATGAAGCAGATGAAAGTAAACCAAAAACCCGTTACTAATTGAAATTATCTTACGAAATCAACATATAATCATAAGATTTAGGGAAAACGGACGACAAACATGTAGCTGCTCACCAATTTGTTAATCAAACAACACGAACCCAGCCAAGGACAGGAACCGACATCAAAGAATAGCGTAGAAGCTAGCGACCTGTTCTGAAGCGGTGAGATGTGTGTGTGGTGGATTCTAGACGAAAATTGAAGGGCGGTGGCAATAATAAGTTGTTATATTAACGTGTGAAAAATATGTACTCGGCGGATACCCACAAAGTTAACGACCAAACTCACAAAGCAAGAGCCAACAAATATTTATAATAGAGCGGAATAAAATAGAATGGAATTTATATCGCTCACACATTATATCCTATATCAATAAATGGTTGAAATATTTAGAAACTAGTTTTTCTGATGCGTTCACGCAATATGTCAAATATTCAATGAACACTATCAATGTATCCAAAAGGGTTTTAGCCAGATAATAATAGAACGCACTTTCGCCTTTGTACCGTTTTGTATGTGTATTTTTTGTTCCACTTAATGTAACGTATTTTCGGTTTTGTGCTACTTTGAGTGCGTGCAAGTACAGGCTACCGGATAAAAGTATTATTTTACCGGATTAAAATGTAAGTGGGTATTTTTAGCACATAAATGGTCCCCTTGGTTTGCCGGGTATCACGAATTTAGTCATTAAAAATGTTTTCGTCCGTTATTATACGTTTTCGTCCGCTTTCTTACGTTTTTATATGCTTCGTTCGTTTTATACGTTTGTTCATTTTCTTACGCTTTTATACGCTTTTGTCCGCTTTCTTACGCTTTCCTCCGTTTTCCACGTTTTAAATGCTTTTGTACATTTTGTCCGCTTTTCTTATGTTTAAATGCCGCTTATATGTTTACATTCGCTTTTATACGTTGTCATCCGTTTCTTACGTTTTATACGTTTTAGTCCGCTTTCTTATGTTCTTACTCGTTTCTTATGTTCTTATACGTTTTCGTCCGGTTTTATACGTTTTCGTCCATTTTATTACGTTTTCGTTCATTTTTATACGTTTACATCCGTTTTCGTCTGTTTTTATACGTTTTCGTCCATTTTCTTACGTTTATATCGTTGCGTTCGTTTTTATACGTTTTCATCCGTTTTCTTATTTTTTCGTTTATTTTCATACGTTTTAGTCCGCTTTCACATTTTTACTCGTTTCATCCATTTTATACGATACATCCGTTTTTACACATTTTCATCCGTTTTCTTACGATTCGTCCGCTTTTATATGTTTACATCTTTTATCACGTTTCATCCGTTTTATCACGTTTTCTCCATTTTATTACGTTTCGTCCATTTTATACGTTTACATCCATTTTTGCATACGTTTTCGTCCGTTTCTTACGCTTTATACGTCAATTTTATACGCTTTCATCCGGTTTATTCGTTTTTGTTTATTTTCATACGTTTTAGTCCGTTTTCTTACATTTTTATACGTTTTCATCCATTTTACACGTTTACATATGTTTTTATACATTTTCGTCCGTTTTTATATGCTAACATCCGTTTTTATACGTTTTTGTCTGTATGAAAAAGTACGAAAACGGACGAAAACATAAGGAAACGGTTTAAAACGTATGAAAAAGTAAGAAAATCGAATTAAAATGTGTAAAAATATATGTAAACGTATAATAATGGATGAAAAGGAAACAAAACATAAGAAAACGGATGAAAACGTGAGTAAAACAGACGAAAACGCTCAAGGCATAAGAAAATGGTTAAAGCGTATGAAAAAGGAAGAAAAATGTATTAAGAAGTTTAAAAACGGATGAAAACGTATGAAAACAGTAAAAAAACGTATGAAATAGTAAGAAAAACGTATCAAAACGGATGTAACGTATAAAAACGAACAAAACTCACGGAATCATAAGAAAATGGACGAAACGTGTATATGGATGAAAACGAGATGAAAGCGTATAAAAACGGATAGCGGATAAAGCGGATGAAAACGCATACAAACGGATGAAAATGTATAAAATGCGAAAACGAGTAAAACCTAAAAAGTAACGAAAACGGATGAAAACGTGTAAAAAAGGATGTAAACGAATGAAAACATATGAAAACATAACAAAATAGATGAAAACGTATAAAAACGTACGAAAACGTGTAAAAACGGATGAAAACTATTGAAAGCGTATAAAAACGGACGAAAACTTATAAAAACGGATGGAAACCTATAAAAACGGACGAAAGCGTATAAAAACGGATGCAAAAATATATAAAAACGAACAAAAAACTATTCAAACGGAAGAAAACATCTAAAAACGGATGAAAACGTATAAAAATTTCGGATGAAAACGTACGAAAACATAAGAAAACGGTTAAAAATTTTAACAAAAAATTTAAGGGGCTAAATTCATGATACCTCACAAACCACAAGGACCATTTATGTATTATAACTGTGATTTCGGTAAAATAAGTAGCACGTACCAAAGTAACACAGAACCCGAAAGTACATTATATTAAGTAGAACAAAAAAAAGTACATGTAATAAAAGCGCATAAGTTAAAAGACGTTCTATCAGATAAAGATCAAAATCAAAACTTCAAAGAGTTTGAAGAAAGAAATAAAATGTGAGAAAATTATATGTTAATAAATAACGTTGCCAGCTATCTACCCAAAATTTATTTGACATATAATATAAATGAGATTTGATTTGGCATGATTCACGTTTTTATGTTTTATCCGTTTGGGTTTAAGTTTGAAATTGTGTTATAGCTAATACGAGTAACATGCATGCATGCATGCATTGTTTTTAAGTGGACTTGTTTTCAAAATAACAAGATGATCAAGTCTATCAGGCAGCTAAAAAACAAAAAGATTATAGATCATTATCTGTCACAGGTTTCAGTTTACATTTAATAATTATAGGTTATTGAATGGGTAGTGATTTCACATTTTATAAATGATTGAGACACTCAAATTTAAAGTGTCTTGACATATATATCATCACATTACTTTTAGTCATGCTAATTTTGTAAGGATATGAATATCCAAACACTTTAAATTTAAGTGTCTCAATTATTTATTAGAGTGAACAAATCAACCTCTTTTGAATTAATGATAAAAGATTAGAAGTAACCGTGCCAAAATGTAGAGTTGTATATATCAACATACACAAATGAATGTCAAATTTGGATCTATTTGTTATATATATATATATATATATATATATATATATATATATATATATATATATATATATATATATATATATATATA
>CM040242.1:64234820-64562565 GCA_022545495.1 Chrysanthemum lavandulifolium
AAAAGATAAAATGATGAGTATTTAGACACTCATCACTCGACATCATTTAGCTCGAATTTAGTTAATATTGTTTTGGTCAGATTGGTGCATGTGTATTGGTTAAGTTCGGATTCTTTATCAATCCGTATGGTTTTTAGCCGATTGATGCTTTGGCCGCGAAAAGTGTTAGCCGAGACCCCATGATCTCAGTGTGACCTTGGTTTGCTGATATTGTGATAAAACTAGCTTAGTCGATTTGGACTTGTAATTTGATTTGACTTGTTGACTTAGGTTTGACTCAACCTCGGGTGTTGGGTTGTTACGGGTAAGGGATAGACCCGTGAAGTTAGATAAATTGACCGTGACTCGAAATTGAAAATGATCCGTGTGGCTTTATAACATATTGGATTCAGTTTGAACAAAAAGGAAAAGAAAGAAAATGAGAAGTATTTAGTTAAGTTTTAAAAGATTAATTGTTATTGAATCTAATTAATAATACAGTAATCTAATTAAATAATTATGTATTTACTTTTGATAAAAATAAGACACATGTGGGTTGTTGGACTTTTCGAGACACATTAGCATATTTGACCTTACCCATTCTATGAGCATTACTCGATGTCGAATAGTAGTCGGGTTACTTTGGGAACTTGTAACACCGGACTTGCGATAAGGATTTAAAAATACGCTTTAAAGGGGTTATTTAATCCCTAAATCATTACATTTTATATCCGTTATCGCTAAAATCGCTCCTTTTCACATTTTAGGTCATTTGGAAGCAAAATGCTTGGAATGAAGCATTTTTAATGTAAAGGAGCGACAATATGAAGAAACGGCTAAGTCATGAAAAGAAGGCCGAAAAGTCTTCGGACGTGCCCCAACCTCAAGGGTGATGGCGCCGGGTTCATATGGTTCAAATTCGCCAAGCTTACTTACTTAGTTCACTTTTGAGATTTTAACAAGTGACCGTCACTTGTATTTCAACATGCCCGTCATGCTTACTTTCTACACCGATCACCGCCTCTTTCTTAAGACGACGTCCATATCAACCCGGATGAGTCATAAGCTCCAACGTGATGCCTTCCCAATGATGACTTGGCAAAGACGAAACCATAATGGCAGCGATCGACGCGTCATCGGAAAAAGGCGACGCCGTCGCAGTTTTAAAATATATATATAGACATCGAATTTTATGTATTTTGTGTGGTATTTTGGAGAGCAAACCTTAAAACGTTTGTAGTCCAACTTGGACAGCTCTTAAGGGTTCTAAACCCTTAATATCAATTCAAAATAAGTTTGTTTATCCATTATATCACCATGTTTGATCTTTACACGATTGTTTGCTTGTGTTCTTGCTTCTCTATCATGTGTAACTAAATTAATTAGTGTTTGCTTAGATCTAATAAAACCTAGTTATTAATTATTGTTAGGTTGTCTCTTGTTTAATTGGTTGTCACGCTAGATTAAGGAAAACTGGCTTCTTTTTTCATTGTTGCGAGCTTGAACGACCTAAATAGCAACTATTAGCCCTAGAGTGCACTAGTAGGCTCTGCTGTATTTATTGCGTAAGTTTCAGCTTGTAGATACTAGGATATTCGGGGGAGATACCTCGGTACTTGGCGATCCCGGGTGTTCTAGAGGAGACTTATACACATAGAATTAAGGAATTTGGCACCACCTTATGATTAAAACATGGAATAAAACGCACCAATTAAACAAGGATGTGGCAATTAAACCGACCAATAAAAGATAACGAGGGAGTAAGTAAATCTAAGTAAACACGCTTTTAATTATCATAATAACTCTTCCAACAATATACAACTTTAGTTTAATTAATTAGTTTAATAAGTTTTAAATTTAATTTATTTATTAGTTTAATTGGTAAAAGACAAAACCCCATTCTTCAAAACTCGAGATTTAATTTGATTTCTAAAAAAATACAAAAGACTAAAAGAATCACCTCACCCTTGCCTTTTCACATACATCTCTATTCCATAGAGAACGATCAACCCCCGGCTTACCCATACTACACCGCAACGATTAGGTACACCGCCTAGTGGTTTGTAAAGCATGCTCATGGAAAAGGAAGTCTTCGACCCCAACCACGCACTAAGTTTTTACGCCGCTACCGAGGAATATAATAGCTAGTTCGCTTTTCTATCTCGATTAGGTTCACCGCTTGATTCCTATCAAGTGAGCTTTTTGCTTCTTTATTATCTTTCTCTTAGTCTATCCCCTTCTTCGTGTCTTTGTTCGTAACCTTGCCACTTTTCATCATGAACGGTGACAATCCACCCGTCAACAACAATCCACCACAACATCAACTACCACCACAAGACCCCGCCAAGAGGCCGTACTCTTGGTGAATACTCTAGACCGAGCCATCAAGGCTATAAGAACACCATTGAGCTTCCCCGTCTAGCTCAAACTACGACCCTTCGATCCGACACCATCCGTTGGTGCAAAACAGATGTGCATTCAATGGACTTCATTTCGAAGATCCAAATCAAGATGTAAATGATTTCCTAAAAATTGTTGACTCAATATACCTTGAGGCTGCCACTGGGGAGACAACACGATCACAGATCTTTCCATTCTCTCTACGGGAGCAAGCTAGTAATTGGCTTGAGCATCTTCCCCAGATCCATCTCAAGTTGGATGATCTCACTCACCCGCTTCCTCACCCGCTTTTTCCCACCGGGAGAACTACTAAGCTTAGGAATGATATCTTAATATTCCAACAACGCCAAGGTGAAACCATTTATGAGGCGTGGACTCGATTCAAGGAGTTACTCCACAAGGTACCTCACCATGGCATTGATCTTTGGCTCCAAGTCCAAATCTTCTATGATCATTTCAATCTCCCCACAAGGCAAGAAATTGACCAAGCGGCCGGTGGTAAGCTTAGTGAATTAACCACGGAAGAATCATGGGGAACTATAGAGGACCTTGCCCTCTATGACAACGAATGTTGCAATGACCCCCGTGAGTTTCCCAAAACCGTCAAGGCAATATCCTTGCCTTCAACCGACTCACAACCTTCTGATCGTAGAATACTTGAACTTGAAGATCAAGTCAAATTCCTTATTAGTTCCTACGAGCCTCCTAAAACTTCACGCCAAGTGAATAAAATCACTTCCTCGTGTGAATTGTGTAGTGGTCCCCATGACACTCGTGATTGCACGAAACTCCACGAATAAGCTTTCGCGGACTACGCCCCCATGCATATCGATGTAGCGGGAGATAAGTGGTACACTTTTAAACCCGAGCCACACAACCTAGGTGATTCCTATAACCCCTCTTGGAGAAATCACCCTAACCTTATGTGGAAACAAAACCTAAACCCGACTCAAAACAACTTTTCCACTCCACCTAATAGGTTCCAACCAAACGGTTCATCCTCAAACCGTACTCCTACAACAACCCTTCCAACACCAACAATCCCAACAATCTTGAGGGGATGGTATCCAACTTCATGTCATCTCAAGAAGCTCGGTTGTCTAAGTTTGAAGCCGATTTCAAACGACAACAAGGTGAGGTGACAAATAATCTCGACGCCCTCTTGAAAATCTTCAACGACCGAGTTGTGGGAGCCCTCCCAAGTGACAGCGTCAAGAACCCGAAAGTAAATTCGATTTCATCGAACCCATATTCTTGTCCAGCAAGGGAAGGCGCAAATCCATGCCCCTTACACCCGCAAGTCCACTAGGTCAATGTTATCAAAACACGTTTCAAGCAAACTACTAACACTCCAAAAGACCAAAAACCTAAGGAAACTAAGTTATTGGTCAATCCAAGTATTGAAACACCAACTAACCAAGAACTGGAACCTACCCTAGAAGTGGAATTAAAGGAGCTCTACCAAGAGGAACTGATTCTTGATGTCTTGACTCATGTGCCCTATTATCATGCTTTAAGAGGTAAATATGAGCAAAGACTAAAGTTGGGAAAACACGGGTCCGCGTTTGTACAAAACAAACTACCTAAGAAGTTAGATGATCCCATGCTATTCATTCCTCCGTAGCATTGGAAATTCCAAAGCTTTTGACACATTAGCCAACTTAGGGTAGGTCAATCTATGATGTCAAGAAACATTCCTATGACGATGAGGATAAACAAACACCTCATTCGATTACTTTAGATATGAGACCATCTGGATATGAACCTTGGACAAATGGAGATTTCAACGACCATTCTATCTAGAAGAGGCATTTATGAATAAAACGTCTTACTTAGAGCAGAAATTGGCTAGGGACATTGAGGTGAATCTATTCAATGATACTTTAGTGTTTAGGAAGATGATCGAATTCCTAGGAGCCTTGCCTATTAATCTTTGCATAAATAGATGGAAGGTTGAGAGCAATAAGCCTAGGCATAAATGGAATTGGGATAGGCCACCTAGTGATAGTAATGGAGAGTGGCATGTTAGGATGACGATCTATGATCCCAATGGTGAGAAGTTTGAGAAGGCAAACCGGACTAGACGTACTAGTAGGAAATTAAAGGAGAAGTTCGATCCTACCGATGTCCTTAAGGACGAACTTACTCACCTAGGTACGTAGTATGGCTTCGAGTCTAGCTACAAGACTCGTAAATAAAGAAAAGCGCTTCTTGGGAGGCAACCCATGTTTATTTGTTTGAATGTTTGTTTTTCATTTTTATTTGTGTGTTTTATATATCTTTTTAATTATTGTTCAATTCTCATGCTTTCATTATTTTGTGAAAATGCTTTATTTTGTTTTTAACTTTGTCTTAATTACATATAAAGGTATTTTACAAAAAGATAAGTGTAGGGGAGATCACATATATTTTTAAGAACTAATATGAACATATGATTAACAATATTTGAAATTATATATATATATATATATATATATATATATATATATATATATATATATATATATATATATATATATATATATATATATATATATATATATATATATATATATATATATATAGGCTTGTTCCATTGAGAAGGTTTTTATTTTGAGAAGATTGAGAAATATTCGTTTGAGCAAATTGATTCATGTTTTTGATTTGATTCACAAGTAAACATCATTTTATGGTGAATCAAATTTATAAAGCACAAATTTGATTCACAAATCATTGTTAAAATCGAGTTATGATGATGATTCATTAAATTTGTACAGATGATTCAGTTATCTACATATATCGCAAAATCGAGAGATTTTTAACATTGATTCAAAAAAATTTTACACATTTTGAATTTTAATTACATTAAAATGAGTTTTACGCTTGAAAAACATGAATCAAAGTTAAAAATCTATCGCTTTTGAAAACCTTAATCTTCTCAAAATAAAAACCTTCTCAATCGATCCGGATTATATATATATATATATATATATATATATATATATATATATATATGTATGTATGTATGTATGTATGTATGTATGTATGTATGTATGTATGTGTGTGTGTGTGTGTGTGTTTGTTAGAGTCAAATGCTTGTATCAAGTCACAATGGATGGTTTGCAGTAATTTTCCAGGTCTTTAAAGAAGTAATTTTTCCATAATTTTTTTCCAGAAAATGACTCTGACTCATTCTGTCAGGACAACCTGACGGCGTTGGAAGTAATACTCGACGGCGTCAGGAAATGTAGAAACAGTTTCCATATTTTCGTTTTCTGTCTAATCTGTAATTTTTAGAAATTTTTAGAATTCTTAATTTTCCAGAAATCTGCAAACATCTATTTTACAAGCATTATATCTTACTTTCTTTCTAGTGCAATTTAGTTTTATACAGTTTCTACCGTCGATTTTACGCGAGGTTTCGTCTCCATGTTCTTAAAATTTGCAGGTTATATTGGGCAAGAAGATGAAGTGCAAGATGGAAGCAACACATATTACTTACTCATTCTTCTTAGAAGAGGATTTTACCGCGATTCTTCACATATCCTACTGAGCTAATCAGGGGAGTATTAGTTTATCTCTTTTGTTTTACCTTTCTCTATCATTACTTTGATACTTTCGAATAACATTAGGGACCATGTTCAGTTTAAGTGTAGGGAGGAAGAATAAAACGGGAACTTAGAAACTATTCACTCACTTGATTTTTTCCTTGTCCTTAGTAATCTGTGTAATAAACCATGGGAAATATTTGTTAGGGTAATTTTAGCACCAAATTTTTAATTTTTTATGACCCTTACGAGTAAAACTTTAGTCTTAATAAAACGTCTCATGGATAGGAATTATATGACTAGCACAAAAACCGTATACCACTCAAATTCCACCCTAAAAATGTGAGGTTCGCCCCTAGATCTTTAGGTATAAAGCATTCATCTTTAATGCTTATTGAGTGTACCAGTAGTATAATAGATTCTAAAACTTGTTTTTGTGCTGCATTCCGAGATCGCTAGTTAGACTTCATTTGTGTAGTTAGGTTTAACTAAATGATAAGAGGCATTAGGATAACCCCTGTTTGAAACCTGTAATTATAATTACATCGACCACATTGGTTGAGTAATTTTCCTACACCTTTGCGATGTACTTATTTTTAGTACGCCATACCCCTAGTTAACCCTTCCGACCTTTTCTTTTCGCGGTTCTCGTGATGTTCAGGCTTCCGGAATATCAATGAAGAACGTTGTTTACAATCCACCCCCAAATGTTACACCCAAATCGCCTTAGCCCACCTTGTATGCACTCATTTTAGTGCATTATTGTAACTATTGTTTAACCCTTAGTTCAATAATCTAGTTACTTGCATGGTTGCTAAGTCGAGTCATATCATTTGTACATAGTTTTGGGACGATTGGGACTCATGGTTTAAGTAATATTTTATAGAGTAACGGGAAGGAACATTAAATTCAAATTCTATTTGTCTACATAACTAATTACTCCAAGTGTTTTGATATTTTCAATTCGGGTCAATAATTGTAGAGAAATAAAAATTCAAGTGTAGGGATGCTCCTATAAATCCCTTTACATTGATGTTATCTTAGAGGATGGTAGGGTAAGTTTGTTTAAAATAAATAAATAATATAGAAAAAGAAAGGAAAACATACGGACTACCATCCTACATCTATCTTTATGTTTATGTTTGTTTAGAATTTTAAGTCATTAGATAAGTTAGTGTTAGTGAGTCGAGTCTTGGCTTAGCAATGCTACGTTGTACATGCATTTAACTTAGATTTTTAACTTGCCACCAGTAAAATTCCCCATATCCACAAAACCGTGTTTATCATACCCTTACACCTAACATTACAACCTTTGTAAAGACCTCTTTGATAGTTATTCCTAGGTGCTTACGCCAAAGCGTTGGAGGTTTGATCTACTCTCAAGCCTATGGTAATCTATGCACTATGTCAGGTAGATAGTGTTTATTTTCCATTTCCATTCATGTTATATTTCATATACACTCGAGAGATGAGAGAATCCAAACACCAATTGTGAGGTGCTAGTATATAATTTCCGTGCTTGTTTTGACTATTGTGGCACTTGTATTTGTTGTAGATTATTTTAAACCAATGTTAAATGACCCCTAACTTATAGATTGACTAGCCAAAAAGCACATTTGCTTGAGGACAAGCAAATCCCAAGTATAGGGATATTTGATAAGGATTTAAAACATACGTTTTTAGGGGGTCATTTAAGCCCAAAATCATTACATTTTATATCCGTTACTGCTTAAAATCATTCCTTTTCACATTTTAGGTCATTTAGAAGCAAAATGCTGGAATGAAGCATTTTTGGACGAAAATGAGTGAAAATATGAAGAAAACGGCTAAGTAATGAAAACAAGGCTGAAAAAGTCTTCAGGACGGCGTCCCGATCTCAAGGGTGACGACGTCGGGTTCAAACATAGTTCAAATTCGCTCAAGAGACGACTCAGTTCACTTTGAGACCTTAACAAGTGACTACATCACTTGCATTTCAGCATGGGTCACGCTTACTTTCTACACCAGACGGCCAGTTCTTTCTCAAGACGATGTCCACTATCAACCCAGACGGCGTCACAAGCTCCAACGTGACGCCGTTCTAATGATGACTTGGCAAAGACGAAACCCTAATGGCGGTGATCTGACGGCATCAACATTATAAAGCGACGTCGTCGCAGTTGTAAAATCTATATATATACATCGAATTTTCTGTATTTTGTGTGGTATTTTGGAGAGCAAAGACAAAAACGTTTGTAGTCCGATTTGACAGTTCTTAGGGGTTCTAAACCCTCAATATTAACTCAAGATAAGTTTGTTTATCCATTATATCACCATGTTTGATATTTATACGATTGTTTGCTTGTGTTCTCGCTTCTCTATCTTGTGTAACTAAATTAATTAGCGTTTGCTTAGATCCAATGAAACCTAGTTATTAATTAATGTTATGTTGTCTCTTGTTTAATTGGTTGTCACGCTAGATTAAGGAAAACTGACTTCTTCTTTCACTGTTGCGAGCTTGAACGCCCTGAATAGCGATTATTAACCCTATAGTGCACTAGTAGGATCCCGTTGTATTTATTGCGTGAGTTTCGGCTTGTAGATACTAGGATATTCGGGGGAGATACCTTGGTACTTGGCGATCCCGGGTGTTCTAGAGGAGACTTATACACTCATAGAATTAGGGACTTTGGCACCGCCCTATGATTAAAACATGGAATACAACGCACCAATTAAACAAGGATGTGACAATTCAACTGACCAATAAAAGATAACGAGGGAGTAAGCAAATCTAAGTAAACACGCTTTTAATTATCATAAGAACTCTTCCTACAATCCACAACTTTAGTTTAATTAAATATTTTAATAACTTGTAATTTAATTTGTTTATTAGTTTGATTGGTAAAAGACAAAACCCCCACTCTTCAAACCCCAAGATTTAATTTGCTTTCTAGAAAATACAAAAAGATTAAAAAGAATCACCCTCACCTTTGCCGTTTCGTCATACATCTCGACTAGCATCTCTATTCCCCTAGAGAACGATCAACCCCTGGGCTTACCCATACTACACTGCAACGATTAGGTATACGGCCTAGTGGGTTGTAAAGCTTGCTCGCGGAAAAGGAAGTCTTTCGACCCCGAACCATGCACCAAGTTTTTGGCGCCGCTGCCGGGGAATAGAATAGTGAGTTCGTATTCTATCTCGATTAGGTTCAATCGCTTGATTCCTATCAAGTGAGCTTTTTTCATTTTTATTAGCTTTCTCTTAGTCTATCCCCTTCTTCGTGTCTTTGTTCGTAACCTTGTCACTTTTCATCATGAACGGTGACAATCCACCCATCAACAACAATCCACCACAACATCAACTACCACCACAAAATCCACCACCACAAGACCCGCCAAGAGGCCGTACTCTTGGTGAATACTCTAGACCGAACCATCAAGGCTATAGGAACACCATTGAGCTTCCCCGTCTAGCTCAAACTACGGCCCTGCGATCCGACACCATCCGGTTGTTGCAAAACAGATGTGCATTCCATGGACTTCGTTCCGAAGATCCAAATCAGTATGTCAAGGATTTCCTAAAAATTGTTGACTCAATTGACCTTGAGGCTGCCACTCGGGAGACAACGCGACTGCATCTCTTCCAATTCTCTCTACAGGACTAAGCTGGTAATTGGCTTAAGCGTCTTCCCGCGGGATCCATCTTAAGTTAGGATGATCTCACTACCCGTTTCCTCGCCCAGTTTTTTCGACCGGGGAGAACTACTAAGCTTAGGAATGATATCTTGATATTCCAACAACGTCAAGGTGAAACCCTTTATGAGGCATGGACTCGATTAAAGGAATTACTCCACAAATTCCCTCACCATGGCAATGATCTTTGGCTCCAAGTCCAAATCTTCTATGATCAAGTCAATCTCCCCACAAGGCAAGCCATTGAATAAGCGGCTGGTGGTAAGCTTAGTGAATTAACCGCGGAAGAATCGTGGGGAACTATAGAGGACCTTGCCCTCTATGACAACGAATGTTGCAATGACCCCCGTGAGTTGCCCAAAACCTTCAAGGCAATATCCTTGCCTTCAACGCGTACCGATGGAGCGGGAGAGAAGTGGTACACTTTTAAACCCGAGCGAAACAACCTAGGTGATTCCTATAACCCCTCTTGGAGAAATCACCCTAACCTTAGGTGGAAACAAAACCTAAACCCGACTCAAAACAACCTTTCCACTCCACCTAATAGGTTCCAACCAAACGGTTCATCCTCGAACCGTACTCCTACAACAACCCTTCCAACACCAACAATCTTGAGGGGATGGTATCCAACTTCATGTCATCTCAAGAAGCTCGGTTGTCTAAGTTTGAAGTTGATTTCAAACGATAACAAGGTGTGATGACAAATAAACTCGACACCGTCTTGAAAATCTTCAATGACCGAGTTGTGGGAGCACTCCCAAGTGACACCGTCAATAACCCAAAAGTAAATTCGATATCATCGAACCAATGTTCTTGTCCACCAAGGGAAGGCACATATCCATGCCCCTTACACCCGCAAGTCCACTCGGTCATTGTTATCAAAACATGTTTCAAGCAAACTACTAACACTTCAAAAGACCAAAAACCTAAGGAAACTAAGTTATTGGTCAATCCAAGTCTTGAAACACCAACTAACCAAGAACCGATACCTACTCTAGAAGAGGAATTTAAGGAGCTCTACCAAGAGAAACCGGTTCTTGATGTCTTGACTCATGAGCCCTATTATCATGCTTTAAGAGACAAATATGAAAAAGACTAAAGTTGGGAAAACACGGGTTTGCGTTTCTACAAAACAAACTACCTAAGAAGTTAGATGATCCCGTCCTATTCATTCTTCCGTGTAGCATTGGAAATTCCAAAGCTTTTGACACATTAGCCGACTTAGGGTCAAGCATCAACCTTCTTCCGGTGTCTCTCCATAAAAGCATCAACCTAGGAAAATTACAACCAACGGAAACCATCATAGGTTTAGCGGACGGAAGTTTTGCATATCCGGTAGGGATAATGAAGGACTTGGTAGTACATGTAGGAAAATTGACTCTTTTGGCTGATTTCCATGTACTAGACATGGTTAGTGATGCTACATGTCCATTGTTGGTTGGAAGAGGATTCTTAGCTACCGCCAGTGCTATAATTGATTGTAAGATGTCCAAAAAAGTGGTAGGAGAAGGAAGTGCTAGGTCAATCTATGATGGAAAGAAACATTCCTATGACGATGAAGATGAACAAACACCTCATTCGATTACTTTAGATAGGAGACCATCTAGATATGGACCTTGGACTAATGGAGATTTCATAGGCCCTCAACAATCATTCTATCTAGAAGAGGCATTTATGAATAAAACATCTTACTTAGAGCAGAAATTGGCTAGGGACATTGAGGTGAATCCATTCGATGATACTTTAGTGTTTAGGAAGATGACCGAATTCCTAGGATCCTTGCCTATTAATCTTTGCATGAATAGATGGAAGGTTGAGAGCGATAAGCCTAGGTATAAGTGGAATTGGGATAGGCTACCTAGTGATGGTAATGGAGAGTGGCACGTTAGGATGATGATCCCAATGGTGAGAAGTTTGAAAACGCATAACGGACTAGACGTACTAGTAGGAATATAAAAGAGAAGTTCGATCCTACCGATGTCCTTAAGGATGAACTCACTCATAGGTACGTAGTATGGCTTCGAGTCTAGCTACAAGACTCGTAAATAAAGAAAAGCACTTCTTGGGAGGCAACCCATGTTTATTTGTTTGAATGTTTATTTTTCATTTTTATTTGTGTGTTTTATATATCTTTTTCATTATTGTTCAATTCTCATGCTTTCATTATTTTGTGAAAATGCTTTATTTTGTTTTTAACTTCGTCTTAATTACATATAAAGGTATTTTACAAAAAGATAAGTGTAGGGAAGATCACATATGTTTTAAGAACTAATATGAACATGAGATACTCCTTACAATAAAAATAATTTTTTATTTACTACAACTAAAATTGTTAAAATTTCGATAGATTTCTTTTTAAAATTTTACGAAACCTAGGTTATACACTTTGATTAGAAGTTTAATGTGTATCGGGTTTTGTATGTGTATCAGTTTTGGAATATTTATTAGTGTAATGTGTATCGTGTATCATTAATCCAAACTCATGTATCATTTGGTTATTAGTTGCTAAAATGTTAATTTGTATTAAAATATTATTTTTTGTGTATGATTGCTAAAATTGTTATTTATAAATGTTTTGTGGTTTTTACATTTGATCTTATTTTTACAACTTTAAGTTTGATCTCACATTAACCCTCCCCTATATATATGTATATATATATACACATATATATATATATATACATATATATATATACACACATATATATATATATATATATATATATATATATATATATATATATATATATATATATATATATATATATATATATATATATATATATATATATATATATATATATATATATATATATATATATATAGAGAGAGAGATTCTTTTTTTGACTTCTTTCAAAGGGGAATGAATGGAATGAAGAAAAGAAGAGAGGAGGAAAGTGGTTCACCTGAGTTTGTCTCTCGAAATGGTTATTATCTTGAAGGACTTTTTCTATTTTATTTCATGGTATTAAAGCCAACAAACAAGAGAATTAGGGTGTTAAAAAGAACCCCAAACCCGCTTGTTTAGAGAAGAAAATTGTTCCTGCTCGCTTTAGTCAAATGCTTGTATCGAGTAACAATGGATGGTTTGCGGTAATTTTCCGTGTCTATAAAGTAATTTATCGAGAAAACGACTCTGACTCATTCTGTCAGGACAACCTGACGGCGTCAGAAGTAATACCCGACAGCGTTAGGCAATGTAGAAACAGTTTTCAGATTTTCGTTTCATGTCTAATCTATAATTTTTGGAAATTTCCAAAATTCTTAATTTTCCAGAAATCTGCAAACATCTATTTTACAAGCATTATATCTTACTTGATTTCTACTTCAATTTAGTTTTATGTAGTTTTTACCGCCGATTTTACGCGAGGTTTCATCTCCGTTTTCTTAAAATTTGCAGGTAATATTGGACACGAAGATGAAGTGCAAGATGGAAGCAACACATATTACTTTCTCATTCTTCTTGGAGGAGGATTTAACCACGATTCTACACATATCCTACCGAGCTAATCAGGGGAGTATTAGTTTCTTCCTTTTGTTTTACCTTTCTCTATCATTACTTTGATACTTTCAGGGAACGTTGGGAACAATGTTCAGTTTTAGTGTAAGGAGGAAGAATAAAATGGGAACTTATAAACTATTCACTCACTTGATTTTTTCCTTGTCCTTAGTAATTTGTGTAATAAACTATGAGAAATATTTGTTAGGGTAATTTTAGCACCAAATTTTTAATTTTTTATGACACTTACGAGTAAAACTTTAGTCTTAATAAAGCGTCTCATGGATAAGAATTATATGACTAGCACAAAAACCGTATACCACTCAAATTCTACCCTCAAAATGTGAGGTTCACCCCTAGATCTTTAGGAATAAAGCATTCATCTTTAATGCTTATTGAGTGTACGGGTAGTATAATAGATTCTAGAACTTGTTTTTGTGATGCATTTCAAGATCGCTAGTGAGACTACATTTGTGTAGTTAGGTTTAACTAAATGATAAGAGGCATTAGGATAACCCATGTTTGAAACTTGTAATTGTAATTACATCGACCACATTGGTTGAGTAATTTTCCCACACCTTTGTGATGTACTCATTTTTAGTACACGATATCCCTAGTTAACCCCTCCCACCCTATCTTTTCACGGTTCTCGTGATGTTCCGGTTTCCGTAATATCAATGAAGAACATTTTTACAATCCACCCCCAAATGTTACACCCAAATCGCCTTAGCTCACCTTGTATGCACTCTTCTTTAGTGCATTATTGTAACTATTGTTTAACCCTTAGTTCAATTATCTAGTTACTTGCATGGTTTCTAAGTCGAGTCATATCCTTCGTACATAATTTTGAGACGATTGGGACTCATGGTTTAAGTAGTATTTTATGGAGTAACGGGAAGGAACGTTAAATTCAAATTCTCTTTGTCTATGTAATTAATTACCCCAAGTGTTTTGATCTTTTCAATTCGGGTCAATAATTTTAGAGAAATAAAAAATCAAGTGTAGGGATTCTCCTATAAATCCTTTTACATTGATGTTATCTTAGAGGACGGTAGGGTAAGTTTGTTTAAAAATAAATAAATAAATAAATAAATAATATAGAAAAAGAAAGGAAAACATACGGACTACCATCCTACATCTACCTTTATGTTTATGTTTGTTTTGAATTTGAAGTCATTAGATAAGTTAGTGTTAGTGAGTCGAGTCTTGGCTTAGCAATGCTACGTTGTACATGCATTTAACTTAGATTGTTGACTTGCCACCAGTAAAATTCCCCATATCCACAAAACCGTGTTTATCATACCCTTACACCTAACATTACAACCCTTTGTAAAGACCTCTTTGATAGTTATTCCTAGGTGCTTACGCCAAAGCGGTGAAGGTTTGATCTAGTCTCAAGCCTATGGTAATCTATGTACTATGTCAGGTAGAGAGTGTTTATTTTTCATTTCCATTCATGTTATATTTCATATACACCCGAGAGATGAGAGAGAATCCAAACACCAGTTGTGAGGTGCTAGTATATAATTTCCGTGCTTGTTTTGACTATTGTGGCACTTGTATTTGTTGTAGATTATTTTAAACCAATGTTAAATGACCCATAACTTATAGATTGACTAGCCAAAAAGCACATTTGCTTGAGGACAAGAAAATCTCAAGTGTAGGGATATTTGAAAAGGATTTAAAACACACGTTTTTAGGGACAAGCATACCGCAATTCCACACTCAAACAACTTTGTTTGGAAATGCAAATGCAGAATGTAATTCCACACTGAGAATGTAATTATGGGTATATTCTTTCATGGTCCTTTTTGTATAAAATAAAATTAGTCAACACATAGATAAGAAGTGATTTTCATTAACCATAACAACAAAGGTACAAAATACATTATCCCAAACAACTCATACCAAGCACTGCCCAACACAGAAACTTGACATTAAACACAAAACCACCCATTATTTTCCTTCTCAGCATCAACCATCATTTTGGAAATATGCCTAATCCATCTTCGTAGCATACACCCTTCTCCTCTTCAGTGGCCTTCCATCGCCTTCCACCTCTTCATCGGCTACAACTTCATGAACAACAACTTCAACAGGAACAAGTTCATCTTTTACTCTTGGCACATTAACTGCACCATGAGTTAGTTTGACAAGTGTGTTGGCACATTCAACAGGAACAAGTTTGATTAAACTCTGCCCATGCCTTTATTGGACACACCTTTTCCTGTATAATCTTGTATTTCATCATGTCAACTTCTTTCCTTAAGTCTGCGTTAATGGCATTCAAGATATCATTGAACTTGTGTAGTTCATAAATCCTGATCAACCATACTGCAGTGAACTTGAGTGGTTCGTCGCTTCCCTCATCAGACCATTCAAGGGTATGATCAATAACATCTTTGATAAAATTTAGCATTTTTGACCATTTGGTTCTTGTTTTTTCCATTTGGGCATTGTGGATGGCAACAAAAGTGCTTTTCATTTCAACCATTTGGTTGTTTTGGATGCCAATTTTGGATGAAAATGGAAGTTGTGAGTGGCATGGTGGTTTGGCGGGAAAAAAGGCCAAAGGAATAATATAGAAGGTGCAGTTGATGTACTAACGTTAATATAAATGCGATAGTTCAGGGACTAAACACGTAGTTTGTGCTCTAGGATTATTTGGCGGGAAAAGGGAAAGCCCAAAAAAAACTACCTTATTTGAACCATTTAAGTACTTTGTTAGTCCCTGATGTGGAAACACATTTGCACGTTTCGTCCCTGTCATAGTACATGATGTGGAAATACAGTTGCACGAGTCGTCCCTGTCCTAGTCTGTTTAAAACACAATAGAAATTGGCAAAAAGGTTGTTGCTGCCACCAAATACCACAAGAAAATGAATGCACCCCCAGTTTCATCACAAAACCAAAATGTTGAAAATCCAGCCGAAGAAGAGGGTAGGATAATACTAGGGCGGGTATTTTTCAAAGGGTGAAGCTACGTAAAATAGCGGATACTCAGGAAGGCAGAGAGGTGTCTATAATTTTGACACAGGAGTATATTAGGAAAGTTGTTGAGGATGTGGGCGAGGATGGGGATTTTACACGTGGGCCATGGCTTAGTGCCGCTGACTTTGTGAATGCAAATGGAGGGGTTGTGATTGGTTGTTTAGGTGATATCAAGAGCTTTAACAACATAGGGAAAGTTGATAAAGTTGTTGCAATAATCAAGTCGTGTACTCCAAATGCACTTGGCGATCTTAGAGTAACTCTCAAAGATCTCTCAGGTTCAATATCTGGTACAATACATCACAAAATCATTGACGAGGGTGGTTATGGAAAGCATATTACTGTAGGAGCTGCTTTGATTCTTCATAACATTTTAGTGTTGTCTCCTAAATCAAGCCATTATCTTAACATTACAATGGAAAACTTAGTTAAAGTATTCAACAAGGATACACTTCCTGGTGGTAGTTGAATTTTAGACGAAGCAGAAATAATGAAACTGGTCGAAGAAGAAGAAATGGCTGAGTTGGAGTTGCATGTAGGTAGAAATGTTACTGCTGAGGAACATTAGGAGAGATATGATGAAGAAGCATTAGACCTTGCATTAAAAGAAGAATAAAGGGTAGCAAGGGTTACACAAGAGTGGTTGGCCAAGTGTAGGCAAGAAGAATAAATGAAGGAGGAGCATCAGAGATTGCTATGGGTTTGTATGTGTAACATAACTAAAGTGGAGATATGTTACTTTAGTTTGACTATATTGTGTATAAATATTCAACCATGTAATCTGTTTCAGTTTAATGGAATGAAATTACTTTTATCACTTTTTTTTATTCTTGTTTATGATAAGACAACTGATTATGGCAATTCCAAACAATATGCATCAGCTGTTAAGCACAATACCAAAAACTCTGTACCACAGGTTCAGAAGGAATGTGCAGGCTCAATACAAGAAAGCTCTCCACATAAGATGATGGCCATGATGGCTAGAAGTCTCTATAGATGTTCACGTATGTAATGTATATACTCTAGTAGCTTGTAAAATAGTTAGATTAGTCAGTTTTACTTTCCCGCCATTTTCTAGTATTTAAATAGTTGTAACCCTCACATTGTAATTCAGTTGATCCATAATACAATGTCACATTTCCAATATGTTATCTCTTTTCTTTACAGTTTATGTCTAAAAACAAATAGAATATTTTTGTTTGAATAATGAAAGTCAAAGTGGTTACCTATATCTTTTTAGTCAAAGACGTTGAATGTGCTTTATATAAGTTTGACTAATGAAAGTCAAACCGGTTACCTACTATAAAAAACAAGCTACCTCACCATTTAATCACACACTTGGGAAGAGTAAACACTAAACCCTCACACAATAACATAGCCAGATTAAACCCTAAAGATATAATAAGCACATAATCAAGACAATGAAGTCCCCTAACCGTACATGTATTTATAGGGATATTGTTATTTATACTTTGATAAATATTTTGGACCATTTAATTGTAATTTGTCTTATTTATCAGATTTGAGGTTGCTTTCTGTTACCAGTTTTGGGGGTTTTGTTATACTTGTTAGTATTTGCGTGTTAGAAAGAGCATAGTATTGGATCACTTTAGACTAAGCAAATTAGACTCATGTGTTATTGTAGTTGCCCACTCATTGAATGTTACATAGATGGTCTACATTGATCCTTGTATACCTTGTAAATTTTTGAGACATGCCTTGCCACACTAGTATCATTCTACATTGCAGCATTGTAATGTGCCTAGAATGTAATTTGATGCCTACCCTTGAACCCTAACAGAACCACTGGAACCTTGAAAAGCTTTTGTTTGTGCTTGGCTACCAAAAGAGACCATTGCATCCTTGTTTGGGATTACATTGAGAGGACCAAAATGTGTATTGGATCACTTAATTTTACATTCGTATACCTTCAACAGTTTTTTGTTAGATAGTTATATTTCTTAACATTTTCATCAATCAAACTGACATAGCATTTCTTATTTGTAGAAGTCATACCCATTAGCTCTGATTCAAACAGTTCTGATTCAAGCAGTGATGGTACTAGAATCCCACCCCAATTGCTTGCGTGGTATTATCCACAACAATACAATTCTACTACAAGCTCTGAGTATCTAATTGAAGATATTGCAAGCTCGATATAATAGAAGTTGTTCTTGTCCAAGTTATTGAACCTCCTGAGCCTCTCCCAGCTCATAATCCTGTCCTACCTCTACCTATCCTAGTTGAGAAGCCTATCCCAGCTCACAAACTTAAATTTGACCAAGATATAGTCCTTGGGCTGGCAGCAAAGAAAACATGGACTACTATTGGTGAATGCAGCAAAGGCAAAGGTAAGGCAAAGGCAAAAGGAAGATGTTATAGGATCTCCAACGTAAGCTTTAGTAAAAATTATTAACTTTTGATGATGGTTGTAAAACTGTTTTAACTTTTTATGAATGTAATTATTAATGATGCTACTATTAACAGACAACCTTGTTTGGAATGATGCTAATGTATTTGACTTATTGGTAGCAGTTTAAATGTGATATTGTCTTTTAAAAATTTGTGTTTAGGTTATGAAGTTCTACAAATTACGGGTTCATAATTTCTGCAAATCATGGCCTCATGATTTACATGATAGTATTTTACATATTTTCTAAATTATGGTACATTCATACTGTTTAGACCTCCTACTTATCCAAACATGGCTGTCCAATTCCCCCAAGTACAAATTGGAACAACGTATGAGGTTACCATATGTTAACTCATACAGTTACAAGTTTATGATACAAGGTCTCTTCCATTTGAATGGCCTGCAAAACAAGATAACAACAAAAAAATTTAAAAAAGACTGTTGTTATCCAAGAAACCAAACACCCCTTTAACATCAAGGGAAACACAGATAACCATTCCTCTTTGCCCATAAACCCTCAACATTCTTTTCACCACTTACCATAAAGGAATTAACCTTGCACGCTCTACTTTTTGCTTAAATCGCGAACTTTTAAACTTCACAAATAACTCAAGAAGTTATCCTCGCGCATGACGAAAACAACATTGTAACATCTCATATCACTTTTAGACTAATTTTAGTCTACTCTAAGTAAATTCACTGGTCGCTTTCCTAAATTTCGCTCTTTTCTCCGAGCAAACTTAATTACGCTTGACCAGATTTCGATTTTAGCAGCTTGCACCCAATGAGACTTATCACCCATTTTATATTTTAGATTCGAGTATAATGATGAGTTTCATCATTCCTAAAAGTTTCAGATTTTTACGACACCCGGTTTTACGCTTTATAGCTTAACGACTTACTATTGGCATTTAAACCGAACCAATCATGCTCTAAACTCAAGATAAGATCAAAACTATCCACCCAAGTCATCTTATCACTATATGGTCGACTTAGGGGAGTCATCATTTTGGTGGCAAAGTCCCAACCATGGTTCCTTTAGATCATTACAAGTGTCTAACTCAACCATGGTTAATATTTAACCCAATATATGGTTAACCAAACTTACCCTCCTATAAATAGCAAGTGAATGACTTCCTAAAAACCCTAAAACTCTTCTCTTGGTCGTTCATAACTTATAACATACATATCTTCCATAATTTGTTCCATAAACCCAAGTTTATGCAAAGAAGTTCCAAAGATCAAGCTACTTCATCAAATCTCTAGCAAGTTTAAGTGATCTTCTTGAGTTTAACCACTCAAGTCACTTAGTACTTCATCACCAACTCTTCAAGTTTGCAAGGGTGCCAAGTGTGGAAATCTAGCTCAATCCAAAGTCTTAAGCAATCAATCAAAGTCCTATCCTTACTAGTTACTCCTTTCTAATGAAAGCCAAAAGTTGTAAGTAAACTTATCACCACCATCATCTCATCTTTATTATTCATAATCTTAACTATTTTGCTATATATATAGTTACTATGTTGATTCATGATGTACATATACTCAATCACTTGTTTTAATTCACATATTGTCATAAAAGTAACAAACTAGTAAACTAGTCATATTCTACACATGTGAGACCATTAAAACAATAAAATAAGGAATTTCTAACTTATATAATATGGTATACAAGATAAAAGGTAAACATAGCAATTTGAATCACGTAAACTGACAAACGAGTCAAAGTTATAAGCAAAGAAGTTAAGCAAAACCTAAACGCCAAAACCGCCATGTATAAGTCATTAAGAGTTCGCTGTTTTAAAGTGATACTCGGGTCCGAATCATCAAAAGTTAAAACACGAAAGTTGTCCGAACGACGCTTTCCTTCAATTTTAAAGAAGCTCGGACCTTGAAACGCATAAATAGGCCAAAATCTTCAAAACAGAACTCGTCAAATATAGTCTCATAACTATACTTTGTCACAACTAAAGCAAACCAAGAGGGCTAATGGCCATAAGCCAAGACCATGGCTACGGCTAAGGTCAAAGCTAAGTCTCAAGACCATGGTAGTCAAGACCAAAGTCACGGTAAGGCCATGGCTAAAGCCTCAAGGCTTGTTTACCCAAGACCGTTAACTAAGGTAATCATATTTATGAAACGACAGAACTTGTAAAAACATGATAAACTTATTTATATAACAATCTTCACTCCAAAACATATGTTGTATCTACTAAGTGCTACAAAAGTAGGAGCTTCATGTAGGGTTTCATTTGAGTAAAACGATCGACGAGTCAGCCGGATTTACGATTTACGCCGTCCTAGCTCAGTCGAACGCTTCTCGCATGACCTCCGAATTATGATGGCCCGAACGGTAGTACTGATATCTATAAACTAAACATGTTTTCACAACTAGACCATTTCTATAAACAACATACACAAAACCATGTATTACATCATGATCAACATAGAGACGATATAGGATGGTCTATGTTTTCCTAAACATTATTCCAAACCTAAGTCGCAACATTCTATTTTAGGTTGCTCGTAGAAGTTCTCACAAGATATCCATCATTCTTATTATACATTTGATATCATTTACCCTACGGTGAGTTCATAGCCCCACTTTACTACTTAATTATTTTACAAACCTTTGGGGAGAGATATGCTTTATTTTAAACCCAACACATTGCTTTCAAATTATACTTGAATATATTGGTTGCACTAATATCATGAACCATTAATCACTTGTGAGTGAACGCGAATAATGTGGATAGATCTATCGGAATGACAACCTGCTTTGTGTTGATCGGTAGGCAAACAAACGTACTATATTTGAACATCTATTGGTTTATTGGCAATTTACCTATTAGTGGCATCTGTTACTATTTTATGACAACAAGTTAACGCTTTCGGTATCATGAGCTTAGTGCAATAATATCTCTTTGGTTTTCAAACCATTGGTGTGAATTTATAACTCACACTACAAACATTATGTGTTCAATCGATTTCCAAAACTCTATGAATTTCACTCAACCTTTGTGTTGACAGTTTTAAGCATGTATTTCGTGTCCATAATGTCTAAAGTCGGGCACCGGAAGAGCAAGGACTAGATCATGAAGGCTATAAATTTTATTATCATTCGAAACCAATTTAATGTATTTTGTAAACCGTGAAACTATCTGGGACCTCATTTTTGTAAACTCGATATTTATATAAATCGAATGATAAATCTTTTAAAACGACTCCATTAGAGTTTGTTTCTATTGTTATGATCTGTCAGGCAAGGTAAGTAACACCCAGCTGAATTCCAGATCACGAAATGGGGGTGTTACGATTGGTATCAGTGAGCCAGCGCTATAGAAACGGTCTAATCGAGACTTAAACTATAACTACTTTTACAAACAAAACATTTTATAGCCTTCCGCTCTCCGCTCTTCCATCCTCCAAACCATTATGATTTTTAGGTATTTTAAGCTATACAAACATACTAGTTTATTGACATATACACTTACATATTTTCAATCATTTTAGCTAAACGATATACTAAATATACATCAAGATGCCTATTCAAGGCATTATGGCACAATCATATTTTTCTAATCTCCCAATCATGCATCTACCGTGCTTTTAGGATTACGAAATTTTATCCAAGACATTGTAATCGACTACAATGGTCTTTCCTATTTCTTATTATTGTGAGATACAATGGTCTCATTCATTTTTCAAGACACCGTGAGATGTTGGTCTCTATTACATTCTCGCACAATCGTGAAATCCTACATGGTCTCTATTACATTCTCGACAATCGAAATTCTACAATTGTCTCTATTACATTCTCGCATAACGTAAAACCCTAAGCGGTCTCTATTACATTCTCGACACCTCAGAACTTCTACAAAGGTCTCATTTATTCTTAGACATTGTGAGTTACACAAATGATCTCTCCATCATTTCTCAAGATATCGGGTTACACGCTGATCTCTATCGTTCCTCAAGACATCATGGAGTTACACAATGATCTCTCCATCATTTCTCAAACCATGAGTTACACAATGGTCTAATTTATTTCGCAAACATTGTAAATTATACAATAAACTCTAGAAATTATCTTATAAACATTATATGATATTGTTTTACATGAAACCCGTCATACTATCAATTTCCCTAATGGAAATACAAGAAATGGGATTTCTAAAAGATAAAATGACTCATCATCTACAAAAGTCAAGTTCAAAGAACTTTCCTACATTCATCAAAGTTCTATTCGAAACCTTCATTGTTAAAACTTTAATTTAGCCAAGTATGACTATTTTAGAATTACTTAAGATTTCCTTTCCACACATATCTACCCATATTATCTTCTATGCAATGAATGAAAACATAGGTTACAAGTCTTTATGGCCGTGACTTGCAACCGAATGGTTTGATATCGCCTTTGCTTAGTGGGATGCTTTCTCAAAAGCTATGGACATATCACAAGTATATTTAATTTAGGTATTTTGAAAATTTATCGAACCTCTGCTAAATATAGCCTAATCACCTATATTTAACCTTGGGATAAGGGAACATGGTCTCGATTAACTATGCTCGACTTAAATTTTCAAACACTTAGAACATTTATAAGGTTATATTCAAAATTTCCTTCTTAAACCTCGATAAACCACCGTAATTCATTAAAAGATCTAGAGACACGATAGTGTCTTACCACCAAGAAAATCTTAACATCTATTTATACTACCTAATTTCATTCTTGAAAGTTTTCATTTATGAAATAATCCGAACTACTATCTTGGGATAGTCATCAAATCTTCTCGTCTATTTCTTGGAAGTACTAGCCCTGATTAGGTTTTAAGGATATCATTCCGTCATTCACTTTTGATTTTAAACCAAACTTGACATCTCTACCTAAGAATAATGGTAAACATACGCTACACTCTTCTAATCACAACATGTCACATCATTATCTCGAACCCCATTGAAATTCAAGACGAAACTTCATCACTCACGCTTCTTTCAAACACTAGTAGACGTAAACACTATAGCCTTCATCCCGAAACCACCTAAGACATGATCAACTTTGGAAATAGTTTCGATAATCACTTACGTACTAATAAGACTTTCCCTACAACGACAGCTTATCACATCATTACAAACCATTTCACATCAAAAATATCTTACACCTTTGATTAACAACGGTTACCCTAACAACAACAAAACTATTCCATTTTGAGGCACTATATAGACGAAAGTGTTAGTTAACCATTCACGGACTAAGGTTTTCGTGAGATCACCCACCTAAACAACTAAGGAAACCATACAAATACAAATTAGGCTCCATGCCGCACACTATCACCAAAAACTCCATGATAGAAATTAAGGTTTTATTGATAACCTCGATATAATAAGATATGATTCGCTTGAGAATCGGAAAAGCCAAACTTAGGTATATTGACTCATAAGATTTTAACAAAACCCTTTAGGTTATCAACTTAAGCCACATGGTACATAATACATTCTATGACCAAAACTTGAGAACACAAAGATTAGAATTCGCACATACATCCACATTTCCCTAGACAATTCAACATCGGGTAACACATCAATTCGGACTAATTCCCATTATGGGTGAGACAGAACCACCCTCATTTTTAGGTTACTTTTCATTTTCGAGAATTTACTATTCACTTTTACTATTCACATTTACTATTCACATTCACTATTCATCTCGTAAAAATTTTAATCCACATTCTCGTAAGATAAATTATTTAGTAATAACCTCGAGTTCGACAATCAGTAGATCATTTCGAAAACTTATTAAGAAAACATCATTTTAAAGTTTCGCTGATCGGTCCACCTTTAAACATCACGCCGATAACGTAAAATCAACTCGATAATTTTCCCGCATCGATAAATTTTTAGAGCACTCATGATTAATTGAGAATTTTAAGATTTATTATTTTATGTTACCTAATAAGCCCAAATACAGAACAAAACTAAACTTACGCTTAAACAATTCTACTTACATCCGACTTAACGATTCCTAAACTGTTTCTAATATGTTTTTGACACTTTTACATTTTTTGGAAAAGTCAAACATATTTCCCTCCTCCTTTGACCATAAAGGAATTAACCTTGTAATGCTCTACATTTTTGCTTAAATCACTGTAACTTTTAAACTTCACAAATAATCAAGGTTATCCTCGTAGATGACTTAAACCACATTTTAACATCTCATATCACTTTTAGACTAATTTTAGTTCACTCTAAATAAATTCACGGTCGCTTCTGAATTTCGTTTTTCCGATAAACCGCGAATCACGCTTTTGACCCGTGATTTCCAGCCTTTTAAGCATGCTTTTGCACCCAATGAGACTTATCACCCATTTTATATTTTTAGATGGAGAATAATGATGAGTTTTATCATTCCTACAAGTTTCGTATTTTTACGATACCCGTTTTACGCTTTATGGCTTAACGACTTACGGTTGGCATTTAAACGGAACCAAATCATGCTCTAAACTCAAGATAAGATCAAAACAATCCACCTAAGTCATCTTATCACTATATGGTCGATTTAGGGGAGTCATCATTTTGTGGTAAAGTCCCAACCATGGTTCCTTTAGATCATTACAAGTGTCCTAACTCAACCATGGTTAATATTTAACCCAATATATGGTTAACCAAACTTACCTCCTATAAATAGCAAGTGAATGACTTCTAAAACCCTAAAACTCTTCTCTTGGTCGCTCATAACTCTAAACATACATATCTTCCATAATTTGTTCCATAAACTCCAAGTTTATGCAAAGAAGTTCCAAAGACAAGTTTACCATCAAATCTCTAGCAAGTTTAATGTTCCTGAGTTTAAATCCACCAAGTCACTTAGTACTTCATCACCAACTCTTCAAGTTTGCAAGGGTGCCAAGGTGTGGAAAGCTAGCTCAATCCAAAGTCTTAAGCAATCAATCAAAGTCCTATCCTTACTAGTTACCTTTCTTAATGAAAGCCAAAAGTTGTAAGCAACTATCACCACCATCATCTCATCTTTATTATTCATAATCTTAACTATTTCATGCTATATATATAGTTACTATGTTGATTCATGATGTACATATACTCAATCACTTGTTTTAATTCACATATTGTCATAAAAGTAACAAACTAGTAAACTAGTCATATTCTACACATGAGACCATTAAAAACAGAAATAAGGAATTTCTAACTTATATAATATGGTATACAAGATAAAAAGGTAAATATAGCAATTTGAATCACCGTAAACGGACAAACGAGTCAAAGTTATAAGCAAAAGAAGTTAGCGAACCTCAAACGCCAAAACCGCCATGTATAAGTCGTTAAGAGTTCCGCTGCTTTAAAAGTGATACTTCCGTCCCAATCATCAAAAAGTTAAAACACGAAAGTTGTCCTAACGACGCTTTCCTTCCATATTAGAGAAGCTCGGTTGAAAACGACAATAGGCCAAAATCTTTCAAAACAGAACCTGTCAGAATATAGTCTCATAACTATACTTTGTCACAACTAAAAGCAAACTAAGAGGCCTAATGGCCATAATCCAAGACCACGGCTACGGCTAAGGTCAAAGCTACTCAAGACCATGGTAGTCAAGACCAAAGTCACAGCAAGGCCATGGCTAAAGCCTCAAGGCTTGTTTACCCAAGACCGTTAACTAAGGTAATCATATTTATGAAACAAAAGAACTTGTATAAACATGATAAACTTATTTATATAACAATCTTCACTCAAAACATATGTTGTATCTACTAAGTGCTACAAAAGTAGGGAGCTTTCATGAGGGGTTTCATTTGAGTAAAACATATCGACGGTTGCTCGGATTTACGATTTAAAGTCTCAAGCTCCTCGAACGCCTTCTTGCATGACCTTTGAATTATGATGGCCCTAACAAAAGTAGTACGATATCTATAAACTAAACATGTTTTCACAACTAGACCATTTCTATAAACAACATACACAAAAACCATGTACTACATCATGATCAACATAGAGACGATATAGGATGGTCTATGTTTTCCTAAACATTATTCCAAACCTAAGTCGCAACATTATATTTTATGTTGCTCGTAGAAGTTCTCAATGCATATCCATCATTCTCATTATACATTTGATATCATTTACCCTAAGGTGAGTTCATAGCCCCACCTCTATTACTTATTTGTTTTATAAACTCTTTGGGGAGATACATGCTCAACTACTTGCTTTTACTATCACAAATATTCTAAACTTTGACATATTACTGTGAGTTCATGAGCCCACTTTCTATTACTTAATTATTTTACAAACCCTTGGGGAGATACATGCTTTATTTTAAACCGAACACATTGCTTTCAAATGAAAGCGGGCTCAAGTATCACAACGTATTGAGGCAGCTTTATCAAACAAAAGTGGGCTCAAGTATCACAACGTATTGAGGCAGCCAAAATAAAATCGGGCTCAAGTATCATATACTTGAGGCAGCCGTACTGCAATAATATCTCGCTTTTCAACATTATGGGTGTATAACAACGTAATCCACACAAACATTATGTGTTCAACTCGATTTAAAACTCTATGAATTTCACTCAACCTTTGTGTTGACAGCTTAAGCATGTATTTCGTGTCCATAATGCTCAAGCTAGCACCAAGAGCCAGGACTAGATCAAGAAGGCTATAAATTTTATTATCATTCAAAACCCATTTAATGTATTTTGTAAACAATGGAACCAACTGGACCTCACATTTTGTAAACTCGATATTTATATAAATCGAATGATAATCTTTTAAAAACGACTTTAGAGATCGCTTTCTATTGTTATGATCAAGAAGCGCATGAAGTAACACCCAGCTTGAGTTCACAGACATTAAAATCGAGGGTGTTACACTTACCCTTATGCAATTTTTTGTTTGACGACTACTTTAAGTCAAACATATTTGTAATTTATGTAAAATAGGAGTTGGTTGTTAGTACCGCTAGCTTTGTAGAGTTAGTATTGTTAGAGTTAGTTAGTGTTGCTATAGTTAGTTAGTGCTGCTAGCTTTGTAGAGTTAGTTAGTTAGTGTTGCTAGCTTTGTAGAGTTAGTACTGCCATATTGAGAGTATAGTAGAACTTTTATAAATACCCATTGTATACTCAGTTTTTTAATTAATGAGAATCATTTTCACTGTGTGAACTGTGTGTTTCTCTCAACTCATTACTGTCAACAATTCATAAGCAACCATAATTCAGAAACAACAATTTTGTTAATACAAATAAGCTGAAAACGCTTATTTATATTTTACGATCTTCTAATGTTTTGTCGACAAAAACGAAAAATCATTTTAACGAAACAAATAAAATACGAAATGGTTTGAGCCAATAGTTTTCTAACACTTACTTATTCACATAAAACACTAAAACAATTATAAGTGATTTTATGATTTAATAATACATATGTACAACAACTAGTGTTTACATATTGGGCAAATATATACATAACTAGTATGTATTATAATGGGTAAAACTACAACCCATGGACATATCCATAACTACCACGGTATTGACCCATATCCATTTGACTGATGCATTGCATCTATTAGATACATTGTATCTAAGGAAATATCCATGGACCGACCCATAACCCATGACCCATGACCCATAACCAAAAACCTATGGGCAAAAGGGAGCGCCCCACGGATCCTCGAGATTACACTAGACGGATCCCTCATGGAGGGGATCCGTGAACAAAGAGTTGTTTTTTGTCTATAAATAGTGAGCCATTTCTTACTTTTGTGTTGCCACCCCACACATACTTTCCCCAAGTATCGTAACTCTCTAACCACTGATCCTAAAGGATCTTTCTATGTAGTTTGTCTTTGTTTTGTGTGATTCTCTAGGTTCCTCTTAAAGGCTAGATCACAACTTCAAGAAGTCGAGCAAGCTCAAGTCCATGAGTTGCCATGTCATCATCATCAAGACTCATTGAGGTTCTCTTGTTGATACTTCTTTCTTCCTCCATAGAAGTGTTGTGTCCAAGGAATTAAGTGAAGGATGCCGAAAGAGTCAAGACGAAGAATTAGTGAAAGGTGATTAACGTCCATGTCAAAAGCATTAGTGAAGAATGCTAAAGGAGTCAAGACGTAAGGCATTAGTGAAAGGTGCCGTGTTCGTGTTAAGGGCATTAGTGAAAGATGCCTAGAGTCAAAATCAAGGGCATTAGTGAAGGATGCCAAGGTTTATAATCGATGAGGCATCGTTATACAAATAGTGATAGTTTGTTTCAAGGATATTGATATCCTTGATGGTGTTGTAATAAGGAGTGGGTCTCCTTTAAGATTAGGTGTTGTGTAGTGTTGGGTAGTAGTTCCTCCATTGTAATGGAACCCTGTGACTTAGCCTAGCACCCATAAAGTGGTAGGCGACGTTGTGGTAGGTGTGGTTCACCTTGGTGAAAGACCCGTGGTTAGCCTAGCACAGAGTGAGAGGCTTACGCCTGAAGGCTTCTCCGCCCATAAGGAGTTGGTGTCGTAGTGATTACTAACTCGAGTAGGTGACTCTGGGAGCTGGAGGTAAGAAGGTGTCCTTGTAGCCGAACCACTATAAATACTGTGTCGTGGTTATGCTTTACTATTTATCTTTCATTACACTTTTATATATCTATCTATCAACGCCCAACATACACATCTAAATAGATTGACATAAGTCGATCTAAATATTTTAAAACGAAGTTTTAATTGGAAAACTAAGTGAACCCCCTTCTAGTTTTCCACAATTGGCAAGCAGAAGTCATACTAAGTTTCTTAAAGTATATGTTACTTTAAAAACTTGATACGATCCGTATGTTTGAAAACTACAAAGAATGATTTTTAAGTCATGTTTTAAAATCATTATAGTGTTTATTGTTGGACAATGATAGAATTTTCTAATATTTTTTTTGTTAAGAAGTCTCCATACTTGGATTTGGGCATACAAGAAGATCATGAAGAAACTATCTAAATATTTCTTTTCAGAAAAGAATGTTTAGCATTGTTTTCCTCACACATGGATATGGAGATTCTAAGATCACAAAGCATTTTCACTAAATATTTCTTTCCTTTAAAATAATATTTAGCAAAGGTATGATCGCTAATAATTTACATTTTTTTGATATTATTATTAAAGTCTTAGTTGTATGATTAATCTTTATTAGTAATTTCTCAAGTAGTTATCTATATTAAAATCATCATCAAGAATAGTATTCTTTGATTGATTTATATAGATCAACTGGTCAACTGTAATAATGATATCCCTTGTTATTCGATAGCCTCAATCATTATTCATCACAAAAGGATTATTGACACTTCATCTATGTCAATAAATATCCATGTGAAATTTCTTATATTATGATAAAATGGGATTTTATCATAATCTTTGAAAAAAAACCTCCCAAGAATTGTGACTAATTCATAAAAAGGAAATCACGTCAAATAGGACTAGTATTAAACCGTCAAAACTCCAAATCTCTAGTTATAGAGCTTAAACATCAAACTCTAAGCATTTTAGAACTCCCAAACCAAAGTTATCAAGGAATGCTTAAGCTGATTTTTTTTTGTCATGCTTGATCCTCGTGTTTGAACTAGCCGGATCCCTAATGAGAGGGATCCGTAGGATCGGTGCAATGTAAGACAACATAAGTTAGAAATGATCACGCATGGAAGTTCCACAACCACTTTCCCTTCAAAGACTCACGAACAAAACCCAATTCACCGCTCACAGGAGCAATTTGATCATTTCCTTCAAGCATAACAATCTCTTGTGTAAGTATAATCTTCACTACATTGTTAATTTAATTTTTGATTTCTAGGATTACAATTTTTCCTCTTTAAGTTGGGTTCAAATTGGTTTGTCATAATTTGTTACCACATTGTTTTCTAAGATAATCTAAATCAAAGAATTAACATTGTTAATACAAATTAAACTCACTTCTTGAATTCAATAAAGATGATTTGAGCAAAATTGTGATCAAACCCTTTTAGGCTACTATTCACAATTAACACCACATTGTGGTTGTGTTGTATAGGAACAATCATGCCAAGTAACCGACAACAAAACTATCAAGATACCGCCCATTACATCCCAATGTACCATAGAAAGGATGGACTTAGCTTGGAAGATAGGAAAGCTTTCAAATTGCTAAAAGAGACTTTTCATGAAGGTCGTTGTTGAACCATCATTTCTTGCCAACACCGACATCCGAAGTTTTGAGACCATTGGCTTTGATTGTTTATTGGACATAAACGAACATTCTGTCGGTTTCGTGCATCGAGTTCTACAAGGCAATGAGGATAGTTAGAAATGATGATGGGACCATCTCAATTGTCTTCATCATAAATGAGCATGAGTACAACCTTCATTGCGGGAGTTTGGAAGAATACTATGGTTCCATATCAAGGAGTTCAGCATGTTTTCCAATGAGTGGTATTTGGCTAAGATACACGATATGGTTGATCATCATGAAATCTACCACATGAGAATCCCGAAGCAACCACGGTGAGGGACACCGTGTTCATGCAAAGGGCATCCCATCAAGGGTCACTAGAAATTCAAAGTGATCTATAGGATCCTTTCCAAATGGAGCTCTCCGAGATGTACGCATTGTGTATGAAGTGGAAGTTGTGGTGAGGAGAATGTGTTGTGCTTAGGAGTAAACAAGGATCACCCCAACGCGCCTAAGCTTCATGATCTATTATCTTGTGACCGAGACTCGCTTCAACCTTGCATACTACATGATTAAGAAATGGCAAGCGCCAAAAGCATGGACAAAATGGTGCTCCCATATGCAATGCTTCTAACCCATCTTGCAAGGTTCATCTTGATTTAGATCCTTCTCGCACCCTATGATCATAGCTTTTTCAACAAATTTATGGTGTCATTAACCGAGGGTAGAACCACAAGGTTTATGGTGGAGAGTAAACGCCTCACCCACCCACGGATTCCTCTGATGAACGGGAGAGGCAAAGAGAAGCGTGAAGTAGTAGCAACTCCACTTGAAAACACCGATCTCGACCCTTTGATTACATCAATTAATTGTCGGGCATTCCTAGCCCATCACAAGAAATGGAACAAACCAAGGGGATCTTCAAGTGCTTCGCCAACTCTTGAAGAAAAGAAGTAGAGATGGTGTGATAAAGTGATGCAGTGTTTTATCGACTGTGTTTTAATATTTATAAAGTCTCGTTATACCTATGGTTCACCCTAATGCACTAATGTGCAGTGTACCCGATCGTGTGTAGTGTAGTATTCGGTAAACCGAGGTCGTCCCAAGAGCTATGTGTGTTGGATTATTACTAAGTCTAGGTGTCACTGATTAATATGATAATGATGAGGAAATAATTAATTAACTACTAAAAAGGTAAAAGCGATAAAAGGTAAATGGTAAATCAATAGAGGAGAGTGGTGCTAACCTATTTAATCCTCCTAGCTAGTTATGTCTACGCCTAATTACTTCCAATTACTTGTGGGTCAAAGTCGAGGATGATTTGGTCAATCGCCTAACCTATCGGCAAAGATGCCACCACAGAGAAGTCGGTGTCTCTTCATAAGTCCCGTTGTTCCCTGGTCCCCTAAGCCAAGTCATTAAGTACCGCTACATGCTAGATTTATAATAGTGAGTGCCCGGAGTTAGCAACTTAAACACTCACCCCTAATTCTTAAGTTCATCCAAACGGTAGGTGATCATTAGTCAAACCACAAGTAGAAAGGGTCGTCGGTTGGTCATATCTTACCCTTCCGTCTCAAATCCGCTCACCTAGGTTCATTGGTCATATCTCCTAGTAAATCGGCCTCTACCGCCATTCAAAACTACCGAAACAAGGGTAGCTACCAATAAACTATGCATGCATACACTTAGAAATAATTATGCGGAAGTAATGTAAACATAGACAAAACAATTAAGGAATCATAACTAGGCCAGTACCAAGAGGTGCTTAGCCGCTCATATTAACCATACAAATGAATTCAATATTCAAAGGTACGAAATACATGAATCGAAAGTAAAGAAAATATAAAATGCTAATGCTTATCGTAGGGGAGTGATTTCTCCAGATGACTCCAACTCATGCTCCTCCGGACCTTCCTTAGCTTTTTCCTCGCTCTCGGTTGTTGTGTGTGGAATGGGATGATTAGAAATCTTTGGAATTCGTGGGTATTTATAGGTTGATCACTGCTACTGGCTAACTAATATAAGAGTTCCTTAGAACCACTTCAATTTCTTCGTATTTTGCACTAGATCTCGCAAGTTACGGGCGTAACTTTATGAATGGTTACGCCGTGTAGTCTTCAATATACGGATTTACGCCGTGGTTGATGCAATAGTTACGGGCGTAGTTATCGGCCGGTAGCGGATCCTCATTTGACCTATTATAGTTACGCCGTAGTTTTGGGAAGAGTTACGGTACAGAACCTTCGATGAGTTGGTTTTCCGAGTCACGCTTTAGTTACTAGGCGCAATGCGATAGATGAGTTACGCCGTAGCTTCTCAAATCAAGATACTATGATAAATCTTTTGGTATTTCTCTAATTTCGTGTCTCTTAAGCTCCAATGCTCTTAATTTACGAAAGTGGAAAATAATGGAAAACAAGCGTTAATCCATATAAATTATATAAATTACAAGCATTATCGAGGAAATTGAAACTAATATTCAGGACTATTTGATGTTATCATAAAGAATGAAGACGGGAGTGATGGAGAAGTAAGGTAAGGTTATAGGACCTCAATTTGTGGAAACAATTTGAAACAATGGGTTGTAATATCTAAACAAATACTTATGTAGAGTAGGATGTAGTATGTGTAGTATTGCCATAACTGGCATTGAACAATCTTAACTTAGGAACGTGTAGGATGAGATTTTATGACTTTGAAATCATTTAAGTAGTAGTCCACACTCATCTTTAGCTACCTTGGTTCCCCACACTTGCTATTGCGTTATACCATGTGTTTTGCGCTAGTCTTTGTAGAAACAACTAGGAGAATCATTTGCTAAGAGTGCAAAATTGCACATTTGTCGAAAACCTTCTGATCCGCATGAACGGATCCCAAAGATTATAACTAGCCGGATCCTCCCGAGAAGGAACCGTGGGATCCGGAAGACAATTATCGACAGTGCAGTCACCATACACCCAAGCTATCCCCAATCACATCATGATGGCTAAAACCTCGATTCTTTAACACTACTTAAGGCTTCCTCTCGAGCATAGTAGGTCTCGCATTGATCCGTAGATAACTTAGGAACAAAACCAAAGTACCTTTGATTTTTCAAACTCACCAATATCCACCATTTTTCCACTCCAACGCTCACACATTATTTCTCACATCTCATAACACTTAGTTTGATATTTCTATCAATTTTGGCAAATTGATGTTAGTCACTTTTAACTCAATAATTGGCTTAAAACTAGTTTTTCATTTTTTCTTTATTTTTTAAAATTTTAACAAATTTCTCTTGCGGACCTGACTTCTAGGACTAATTACCACCATTCTTCCATTTCAAATCAAATGGTATCCTTCTCAAGCACTTAGTTAGACTATCTAAAGACCACTTTTCTACCCAAAACCATCATTAAGCATCTTCACTCTTTAATAGTTGAGCATTTAAGACATCCACCTTTCAAGACATCAAAGGAAAGTCAAAACCTCAACATACATAGGAACTAGACCTTACAAAAGCATAATCTTTCATCATCACATACGTCTGACATACGATCCTCGGGTTTATAAACAGTTCACGGATTCCAAAGTAGATCCGTTAATGCAGTAAAGACTTCAATCGCCTTTCCTCTTCAATTTTAATCCACCTTTTGGTTATCTAACCATTTTTAGTTATCATTTAATGTTCTCCTAGAGCTGAACAATATCTTAGTGCATGCTTAATCCTCTTAGTGGTCAAAAATTTAATTCCCTAATTCAAAATCATCCTTTATAAACCAAACACTCTTGAGGTTAAGTCATCACTCTTACCTAGCTCTCAAAAATCAGTAGTTAGAAGCTCATACAGCATCCTTACCATCACCATGACTAAAGCTCTTAGCAACAACTCTTCAACCAAAGGTTCATCCAAAAGAAATGGTCATATGATTCATGAGATTTCATCCACCGAATCATCTCCCATAAGAGATAATAATGCTAGAATCCCACCTCAACAAACCCATTCAACAATTGTTAAGAGAACCGCAAGAATTAGCATCAAACCTTTAGGCTAGAAAAGGGTCATCTAGTTCTAAACCAAACATAGCTAATTCTAGCAAGCCGTCTAAGCCCTCATTCCTAGAGCATGGACTACACTCATTCACCGAGCCTCTTTCTCACCCAAATCTCTATTCATTAGAGCATTCACCACCGAGAACCTCCCACTCGCCAACTTTCTCGTTAAATAGGGAACCACCTACAACACCGACTAGTCCATCATTGGAAACAAAGAACCACCAAGGACTTGATCATATGGAAGAATTTCCATTACCATCACCCTCACCTTTAGTAGAACCTCATCCTAAATCTTTCAATGAAACCCACCATCATTCATAGAGCCTCCTCAAAACATCCAATTTCCTCCGGTTCCCAATCAAGACAATAATTGTTCAAATTGTCTAATCACCCAAGGACTTGTTCAAGAAGTACAAAATGAGTTGTATTTCATGTTTGATCATCTTCTTGAAAGATTGGACCAAATCAAAAGTCTACTCACCCCTAGACTCAAGCAAATTGTTGTTTAAGTATTAGTAACTTATGTAGAAGAATATGTATTACATGGCTAAATCATTCTCTTAGTTTTAGAGATTTGTTGATTATCTCTTTGTTTTATTGAATGATAACTTATTTGCCATATTGCTTTGAGTATATGTTTGTTGTTTGTATACATATCTCACTTTGATATTAACATTGTTTGTTATATCACCATTCTAAAACTGGTCACCGATTGACGGATCCCTAGAATTGTTTCAGACGGATCCCTCAAAGGAGGGAACCGTGGATCCGTGCAACAAAAGACCAATTTTTACTAACTTCGAGTTTTATTTGGGTGAAATTATGCACTATACACTTGTTTTCTAACCTTTATTTTGTAGATTTTCAAAATACACATAAAGACTTTGACACCCTAAGCTTGGGAGCTTTGTGTCAAACCATACATTGCAAAACCATTTGCAATATAATCCTTATTGGATTACACTTCATGACATCCCTTTGCAAAATTGCAATCATCAAGGGGGAGCGTTATCATCACAAAGACAAAACCATTTGCAAACATAGTTGCAATGCATTAGCTTATTAGTTTTTATTTACTTGATGCCCTCACAAAGGGATGGACTCGTCAAGGGGAGTTAAGATGAGAACTTTCCCGCCACTTGCTTTCTAGATTTTTTCTCTTTAAAATATTTTCTTAAAAACATTGTGTTAGTTTCTTTTCGACGCTCTTTTTGTTTCGACAAAGTGGGGAGAGAGAGTAAAACTCCATTCAACTTTTTACTTAATTTTAGTTTTCCTTAAAATAATTTTATGTTTTTGTCATCAACAAAAGGGAGATTGTTAATACAAATAAGCCGTAAAACGCTTATTTATATTTTACGATCTTATAATGTTTTGTCGATAACAAACGAAAATCATTTTAACGAAACAAATAAAATACGAAATGGTTTGAGCCAATAGTTTTCTAACACACTTACGCTTTCACATAAAACACTAAACCAAGTATAAGTGATTTTATGATTTAATAATACATATGTACAACAACTAGTGTTTACATATTGGGCAAATATTACATAACTAGTATGTATTATAATGGTAAAAACTACAACCTATGGAGCATATCCATAACCCATGGTATTGACCCATATCCTTTTGACTAGATACATTGCATCTATTAGATACATTGTATCTAAGGAAATATCCATGGACCAACCCATAACCCATTACCCATGACCCATAACCAAAAACCCCATGGGCAAAGGGAGGCCCCACGGATCCTCGAGATTACACTAGACGGATCCCTTAAGGGAGGGATCCGTGGGATCCGTGAGCGGAGTTGTTTTTCCTCTATAAATAGTGAGCCATTTCTTCCTTTTGTGTTGCCACCCCACATACTTTCCCCAAGTATTGTAACTTTCTAACCACCGATCCTAAGGGATCTTTCATGTACTTTGTCTTTTGTTTTTGTGCGATTCTCTAGGTTCCTCTTAAAGGCTAGATCACAACTTCTTGAAATCGAGCAAGCTCAAGTCCATGAGTTGCCATGCTTCATCATCATCAAGACCATCGAGGTTATCTTGTTGATACTTCTTTCTTCCTCCATAGAAGTGTTGTGTCCAAAGCATTAGCGAAGGATGCCGAAAGAGTCAAGACGTAAGCATTAGTGAAAGGTGCTTAACGTCCATGTCAAAAGCATTAGTGAAGAATGCTAAAGGATTCAAGACGAAGACATTAGTGAAAGGTGCTGTGTTCGTGTCAAGGGCATTAGTGAAAGATGCCTAGAGTCAAATCAAGTGGCATTAGTGAAGGATGCCAAGGTCGATAATCGATGAGGTGCATCGTTATACAAATAGTGATAGTTTGTTTCAAGGATATTGATATCCTTGATGGTGTTGTAATAAAGAGTGGGTCTCCTTTGGGATTAGGTGTTGTGCGTTGTTGGGTAGTAGTTCCTCCATTGTAATGGAACTCGGTACTTAGCCTAGCACCGGAATAAAGGGTAAGCGGCGTTGTGTAGGTGTGGTTCACCTTGGTGAAAGAACCAGTGGTTAGCCTAGTACCGGAAAAAGAGTAGGCGACGCCAGGAAGGCCTCCCATAAGGAGTTGGTGTCGTGTAGTGATTACGAACTCTCTAGTAGTGACTCGGGAGGTGGAGTAGGGAGGAAGGTGAACCACTATAATTACTCGTGTCGTGGTTATGTGCTTCTTACTCTTTATCTTTCATTACACTTTTATATATCTATCTATCAACGTCCAACATACACATCTAAATAGATTGACATAAGTCGATCTAAATATTTTAAAATCGAAGTTTTAATTGGAAAACTATTCAACCCCTTCTAGTTTTCTACAAATTTTACAACCAAAATTTTCATTGATATGTTTTAAGGGTTACAACCATTTGATACATCTAATTATCCAACCTAAATACTAAAAACATAGAAACACCATCATCATAAACTACTTCACCCATTTCACTCCAACTTGTTAGAACCAGAGCTCTCTTCCTTGCTTTCCTTCCTTTCCTTGAGTTGTTGAAAGAAAATTTCAAGAGCACTAATCCTGCTTTCCAAAGCATAAACATCTTGCAACCCATTACCATTACCCACTTGTTGCTCCTCCTCTTTAGGATGCTCAACCACATTTTGTTGCTCCACCACATTTTTTTGCTCCTCCTCAGTTTGTTGCACCACCTTACTTTGATCTTCCTCCTCATCCTCTTGCTCCTCCTCTGCATCATCATCATCTTCCTCCTCTTCCTCATTAAGTTCCAAAATCTCATCCCAGTAGAAGACTTGTGTCCGCATCAAATTCAGAATCCTGCTCCTCATCCACTGATCCACTTTCCTATAAGACCTGTACTCAGCAATGGGTTCATCCCCAAAAGCATATACGACTGCGTCAAAAAACAAATAGTTATTTAACACTCTCTCATACTCTTCTTCATCATTTTCAAACTTACCATTTGTTGCCACTGTTTAAAGTTTTCTTTGTTTTGGATTTCTGTGTTTGTGTCTGTTCTTGGGTATACAATCGACTCAATTGATGTTAGGTATAAATAGGCGTAAATCACACACACGACAGGTAGATCAACGGTTCCCAAGACTTTAGGCGGGATAGGGACCAAAAGCGCCAAAATTAAAATGTGAAAAGACGAACAAACCAGTTGAATAGTCAACTAACGAGGAGTGATAACGCTGTTAGCCATAACGGGCTCCAGGACCATTTGCTCACCGCTCGAAGTTCTGTACCTCGCTCGCCAAAGTGAATCGAAACGGGGGACCAAACGTGAAAACGGGGTCAACTTGAGGGACGAACGGTGTAATAAAGACAAATAAAGAGCTTATAAAACAAAGTCTAAGAAAGGAGGTTTACTTTCAAGTAAACATATAACTTAGAAATATTAAGCTACAACTTGAATCTAAATCATATTAGAGACATATAATAAAAAAATTAAAATAAACTTAAAAACTTATATAGATTAAGTGTTGGCTTGTTAAGCTCGAGTAGCTCGCTCGGCTCTTGATTATTAAACGAGTTTTCAAACAAGCCGAGCCAAATATTAGTTTTCAAAGCTCGCTCGTCAATCTAATCGAGCACTAATTTTTGTTCGAGATCGACTTGAGCTCGTGAGTATTAAGCTCGAGCTCGAGTTAAATGAGCTCATGCTCGAGTAGCTCGTTAAAAGCTCGGATCGTTAACACCCTTAATTCGTGCATCTCAATCTATTTGAATCTCGATTTATTCAAACAATGGGTTCTCATGAATCCCATAACACAAATGAAAATCTATGATTATCGAGACCCTAATACCAACAACCTTTTCCTACAACATTTTATATGAATTAATTGTTATATCAAGTCATGTTGTTAACTAGTCCATTAGCTCGTTAGTGAAAATCCATGAAAAGGTACGACCCCCACCCTATTCTCCAGGTGACCAGCGTCTTTGAACATCATTCTTGGTCCTTCCATTCAATGCATCTCTGCGACATTTAGCTATTTTATTTGGCGAAGGATAATAAGGGACAGAGACCATGGGGGAGTCAGGGGGTGCTCGGCCCCCTCTAACACGCCCAATGGCTTTAATTTTTGTCTTATAAATTTAAACTAATGACCGATTATAGGCAAATGACCCCCCACCCCCCAAAATAATTAAAAAAAAAAAAAAAAAATCTCCCTTTAAACGACAAAAGAATTAAGAGAAATTTAACACCATTTCATGCACAAGGTTTTCGTCTAGTTGTTTTTTTATTACTTGTCAATATGTTTTTGTTATTAAAATTTTAAGTTTGCAACTCATCGTGTGTGATCATTAGAACATACTATTCAGAGTTTTAGTTATATTACTTTGTTTGTTTGAGAAAAAAAATCGACCCTCTTATTGCTAATTTCTGGATAATCCTTCGCGCTAAATGTTCTATCATTTCATGCTTAAGCCATTGATCGGCATTTCACAAACTATATATTCCTTTTGGCCTTATCTCACTTGTCCATTACACATGATGAACATATAATTTTTAGAGGGTGTTACACAACTTTTGAAAAAACTTGCACAAATTTCTTTTATTACTCTTGTCATTTCAATATTATTATCCACATCTTTTTTCTTTTTTTTTTTTTTTTCAAAAAAATTGTCCACTATTAAACTTAGAAGTTGAAATTATTTAAGTTTACAGAACCAGGACACAATTTGACCGGTCAGATGTATTTACGAACAATTATACAAAACTAGGAAGCATAATTTTTATGGACCAGGTGGTGCATTTAAGAAAAACCGAGGTTTTATATAAAAATTAACACTACGCCGCAAAATTCCATACGTGTCCTGGGACCTTCCGAGACCCACACTGGTTCCGTCCTTATATACTATCCCTATTCAAAATTGTTATTTACAAAGTTAAATGAAAGCATTAATTAATTGTCAAATAGTAAAATGTTAATTTGTTGCTTTTGTAGAATTCAAAACAGTAATAAATACATTTTTTTAAAATTGTGTATTTTTTGTCCAATAAACAATAAATTTAAGAGGATAAGAGTATAAGTTTTAAACTTTAAACTATAAAAAATTGAGGCTAAACTGAAATAGCAAAACAACTACAAAAATGACACCTTTTTTCATGACTGAAAATCGGGTGTCAAGTTCTCAAGTAAGTCAGCCCCTTCTTTACATATGCACATGCACGTGTATAGCTTGTACTCGTATTTGTTTTGTTTGAACGAATGTAATACAGTAAGATTTTGAAAACGAAATAATTGTGCAATTGATGATGGATGATTGGGTGTGAGTTGCTTATGAACACAAATGTGATTTATTTGATGGGATTGGACGATGGGAATCGAAACACTAGTCAAAAAATTGCACCGCATTTAATGCAAAATGAACCCACTTTTCGCGGAATATAAATACATAATGTAGCATCATATCAAATTCGAGTAATAGTTTTCTTTTTAGTTTATTTATAATTTTCCATTTTGATATTTTAGAAAATGAAAGAGGGTTTTGTCTCTGAAAAAAGCTGAAAAGCTAGAAAACTTGTTTAAATGCTAATTTTAAGAAATATGAAAAGTGTAAAGGGAAATATAGAAAAATGTAGAAAAGTAAAAAATCTAACCTTGTGATAGTTTAGTTACTATTTAAAAAGATAACTTTTTAAACTTTTCTAGAACATTGATAACAGAATCGATTTTTATGCTCGTGTTATCCGGTAAAATTAAAGTTTTGAGTAAGATGATTCGACCTAACAAAATCCATTCTAACCCTATAAAATTATACCTTATTTTAAAGTTTCATATAAGTTTATCAGAATTACGGATCAATGCTTCCCGCATGTACGATTATACAAAAATAAATAATAATAATAATAATAATAATAATAATAATAATAATAATAATAATAATAATAATAATAATAATAATGTTATCGACTAGGTGTTCCCTTTTTTCTCATTCGATGTCAGGCTCAGGCCCAAGGTTTTCACGGGGATATTTACTGGGATCATGTTGTATCGTGTGCAGTACTATTGGTATTAAACATCGGCACAACATGGTACGCGATACTTTGGTTGATATTTGTTCTCGATCCGGGTCCTCGGCTCGAAAGAGGTTGACATCGGGTTGGGTGGCAGTAGGGAGTAGGTATCATGGCAGATATCTTGCTCTATTCCAGGATGGAGGCAAGATGTATGTGTCGATTTGATGGTCGTCTCCCTCACGCAAACCCAGATGATTGACTTTGTCATATGCGTGATGTGATTGATGCCGCAAACGAAGTTGCCAAGCACGGAGCCAAATGTGCCGATATTGGATATGGGTTTATCCCTTTCTCATTCTCCTCTTCGGAACTCGAGGCGATGCGTGACCTTACTTAAGCGGATCCGGAAGTTCTCTATAACCCAAGACATCGGCACGCTGTCGCTCATATCTTCGAGGATTAGTTTCTTATCATAAATGCTGGAGCCCAGCATTGTTTCGACGCCCCCACTAATTCCTCAGAATCCTATTTTTGTTTCTAATGAAAGTGATGTTATATAATAATAATAATAATAATAATAATAATAATAATAATAATAATAATAATAATAATAATAATAATAATAATAATAATAATAATAATAATAATAATAATAATAATAATAATAATAATAATAATAATAATAATAATAATATGATTAGTTTCTATATACTGCAGAGGAGCCTGGGGCTCGCCTAGTATCGCTGCCTCCCACTAGCTCTTGTAAATCCCTATGAGTTTCTAATAAAGTGAGTTTATAAAAAAATAATAATAATAAAATAATAATAATAATAATAATAATAATAATAATAATAATAATAATAATAATAATAATAATAATAATAATAATAATAATAATAATAATAATAATAATAATGATGTTTCGCTCCCACCAATTTCTTGTAAATCCTATGATTTTTTAATAAAGTGATGTAATAATAATAATAATAATAATAATAATAATAATAATAATAATAATAATAATAATAATAATAATAATAATAATAATAATAATAATAATAAAATAATAATAATAATAATAATAATAATAATAATAATAATAGGATTCCACCTCCAATTTTGTCATCTTCTCCTCTAGGTGAAGATGCTCTATCATATATAAGTGAGGGTGTTGAATAGATCCGCAGCTTTTCCAAAAAGAACATCATGTGGTCGGGATGGGCTTGATCACAACATTTAATGGATATTTCGGGAGGGTCTGCGTGCGCCATTGTTGATCCGCTAGGTTCTATCACTGGTGTTGTCAACCCTGCTCATTGGTGGAAAGTGCCATGCTCTATTGTGGGAGTATATTCTTAGTGCCCTCGACTCATTTCGTCAAGCTTCTGCGGAGGCATACGCCCTATTGCTATCTAGACCGCTGTGGGCGAGGCTTGTATCAAGGTTGCTTCTTCCTCAATTGGCAACTCTATGTATACCTATTTCGCAGGACTTTCAATTTGGAGTCGGGCGTGCCTAGTGGTTGTGAGGTGTTTCTTCATCGGTGAATCGGCTTATCGAGTCCAAGGGTCACAATGTTGGGTTTTCTATGTTGTTGATGGATTTTCGTAACGCTTTCAACTGGGTCGATAGGAGTGTCCTTCTTCGGGAGACTAGGATGGCGTCCTCTATTGCTCCATGGGTTGAATTTTGCTATGCCATACATGCTAGACTTTATTATGATGATTATATCCTTTGGTCATGTCAAGGGGTTCAACAAGGGGATCCGCTAGGTCCCTTGTTGTTTGCCCTCGCTTTGCACCCCATAGTCCAATCCATCAATCGGTCCTGTGAGCTTACCCTTCAGGCTTGGTATCTTGATGATGGTACTATTGTGGGAGATACTCTCATGGTTGCCAAGGCGCTTGACATTATTATGACGGATGGTCCGACTCGGGGGTTGTTTCTGAATGTCGATAAGACTGAACTTTTCTAGCCTATGGAGGACCCTAGAAGCAGGGTGGAGGGTGTTTTTCCTATAATATCTCTCGTCCGGTCGATGGTGTCAAACTTCTTGGTGGTTCAGTTAGTTTGGATGAAAGCTTTTGTCAGGATCTGGATTTGAAAAGGGTTTCTAAAACTATCTTGCTTATGGAAGCTATACTTAAACTTAATGACCCCCAATGTGAGCTTCTCCTTCTTTGTAATTGTGTCGGGGTTGCGAAATTATCTTATGCTTGAGGACATGTTCCCTTTATGCGTCTCGAGGCCCAAGTCCGGTTTGATCGGATGTTACGCGGCTTCCTGGAGAAGATTATTACGACCTCCGGACGTGGTTTGGTGACCTGGAAGTGGCGTGCTACCCTCCCAATCAAGATGGGTGGGCTTGGCATCCTTGTTGCAGTGACATTATCCAAGATGCTTTCCTCGCCTCATGTTTGCAAACAAGTGACTGCAGGACGGATATTGGTAAAACGGGCATTAATTCTCATGGTCCTTCATTTCAAAGATGCTCTTGATACTTTCAATGATTGCTTGTAACATAGATATGCCTTCATACACCTCTTCGCTCCCCGCCTCATATAATGAAAACCTTTGCAAAGTGTTACTTTGGTGTTGGTGAGAAAGATCTTGTTTCAAGTACTTCGTTAAGTCCAAGGCAAGTGGTTATTCTCAGTTGTACCCGCGCCCACATGCACAAGATATCCTATTCACCATACCTATTGATGGGTTAGGCCGAGGATGAACCATCGCCAGCTTCGTTCGGTATTGTGTTATAGGCTTACCATACCTATGTTTTCCGGTAGTCCTTTGTTCGAGCTGCAATGCGCATCGTATGGACTAATGGGAGACCATGCGTTCAACCTGCTCGATGAAGTAGGTGTGAAGTTCGACATATAACTTGCGTGATATTCTCGCCGACATATGTTCCAAGGTAGGGATCACGATGAAAAGGAGGCTCCAATGGGGTTTCTTTCGAGGGATGGGAAAGAGCTACGACCGCAAATTTGCTATTATTCAATTGGATCCAAGGTAAGGACGCATGTTTGGATGTATGGGATCTCTCTTTTGTAGGTATTGATGCGACTTTGTAGGCTCAGGGTAGCCTTACATAATGTTGTAGAGAAGAAGAAAAGAAATATGTATCCAAATGTGAAGAAAACGGTTACAAGTTCATTCCATTTGTTTTTCCACATTCGGGAGCTTGACGCCAAAGCTTTGGATACACTTTCACGCATCAAGACCATTGATGTTAGCCACCGAATAATGTCAAGAGTGGTGCTTTTATTTTGATAGGCTAAGTTTTGTATCCGTAAAGGAGTGAGAGCCCAACTAGTGTCTTGGCTTCTCACCAATTTCTTGTAAAATCCTTTGGTTTTTAATGAAGTGATATTTTTATAAAATAAAAATAAATAAAATAATAATAATAAAAATAATAATAATGTCAACGGTTGAATATATATATATATATATATATATATATATATATATATATATATATATATATATATATATATATATATATATATATATATATATAGTAGGGATCCAAGAAGTAAATTAAAATAAGAAGTGGTGAAGTGACCAAAACCACGCATTTGAGATGCAACGACATGTATTAGATGCATTTCTATTCATATAGATGCAACATCTTGAGTTTCAAAAGTTAATTTGATGTATATGGTGCAAATTGATTTTCATGATTTCGACACGTGCGAAAAACAAAAACAAGAGAAACCATGAAATGCATCTAATATAACGTATATGCGCCCGATTAAAAGCTATAAAACACACTATGGTGCGTTATAATGCATCTAAGATTATAAGGATGCATCTAATTTAAGTTGGTGCATCTCGGATTCATGGTTATAGTTCTTCTTATTTCTTCTTATTTTAAGTAATCTTCATTTGATCCTAACTATATATATATATATATATATATATATATATATATATATATATATATATATATATATATATATATATATATATATATATATATATATATATAGAGAGAGAGAGAGAGAGAGAGTTAGAATCGAATAATAAGAAAATTAAAATGAGAAAGATGAAGAACAACAATACACATTTCAGATCTACATATTAAAATGATGCATATTCTCGAAAATCTCCCTATTTGAAATGTGTGGCTAGAAATTCTTCTTCTTATTCTTCTCATTTTAATTTTTCTTCTTGATCCCTTCCATATATATATATATATATATATATATATATATATATATATATATATATATATATATATATATATATATATATATATATATAGGTGAGATCATGTGCTTGATTTTTATTTTTAGTGCGGACGTGACGGATAGATCTGGACCGCCCATTCTAGATCCGATCTTGACTTTTGTAAAAAGTCAAGATCCTGCGCTTCTTTCACTGCACTAATTGACCATATAAACGATTTTTAATTTTTTTCCTTTTGAGCGATCCTTACTATTGTTATCTTCTTTCATTTTTTTATTTTTTTGATTTTTCCGACCACTTTTGTTTTCTTGATTATGAGTCCCACGTGATATTAACGATATTATGAGTTCTAGTGTGATATTATAAACCGTGATATTATAAATGATGATATTATAAAACCAATCATGATATTAAGTTTTTACATGTAAAATGAACCTTGATATTAAGAAACATATGATAGTTACTATGATATTAACAATTTTATTAAAAAAAAAACATATGATAGTTACGTTGATATTAACAATTATATTAAAAAAGAAAAAAGTTCATGTGATAGTAAAAGAAACCGCGATATTAACATTTTTATTAAAAGGACGGCGATATTAATAATATTAGTAAAAAACAAAAAGTAACGTGATATCAAAGAAAAGTTAGTGTGATATTAACAATTTGTATTTAAAAAAACTTTAACGTGATATTAAGATCAAATATTGACTTTTTACAAAAGTCAAGATCCGATCTTGACTTATCAAAATCGACCTTAATATCAAAATATCCTTTAATCATTAAAACGATTTTTTTTTGAAAATTTTTTCAATGATTCTTAAATATTTTCATCCTCTTTATTTTTTAATTTTTTTGATTTTTGAATTTTTTTTTAAAAAGCTTCTTGTGATATATATATATATATATATATATATATATATATATATATATATATATATATATATATATATATATATATATAGGGAGGGTTAATGTGAGATCAAACTTAAAGTTGTAAGAATAAGATCAAATCTAAAAACCACTAAAACATTTATAAATAAGATTTTAGCAATCATACAAAAAAAAAATATTTTAATACAAATTAACATTTTAGCAACTAATAACCAAATGATACATGAGTTTGAATTAGTGATACACGATACATTACACTAATAAAAATTCCAAAACTCGACACATATAAAAACCCGATACACATTGAACTTCTAATCAAAGTGTATCACCTAAGTTTCAGAAATTTTAAAAAGAAACTTTAACAATTTAGTTGTAGTAAATAAAAAAGTATTTTTATTGTAAGGAGAGTATCTCTTGTTAAGTTTTTAGTTCGATCTCATTTAAAAACTTTAAGTTTGATCTTATTTGATCTAGATATATATATATATATATATATATATATATATATATATATATATATATATATATATATATATATATATAACAAATAGATCCAAATTTGACATTCATTTGTGTATGTTGATATATACAACTCACATTTTGGCACGGTTACTTCTAATCTTTATCATTAATTCAAAGAGGTTGATTTGTTCACTCTAATAAATAATTGAGACACTTAAATTTAAAGTGTTTGGATATTCATATCCTTACAAAATTAGCATGACTAAAAGTAATGTGATGATATATATGTCAAGACACTTTAAATTTGAGTGTCTCAATCATTTATAAAATGTGAAATCACTACCCATTCAATAACCTATAATTATTAAATGTAAACTGAAACCTGTGACAGATAATGATCTATAATCTTTTTTGTTTTTTAGCTGCCTGATAGACTTGATCATCTTGTTATTTTGAAAACAAGTCCACTTAAAAAACAATGCATGCATGCATGCATGTTACTCGTATTAGCTATAACACAATTTCAAACTTAAACCCAAACGGATAAAACATAAAAAACGTGAATCATGCCAAATCAAATCTCATTTATATTATATGTCAAATAAATTTTGGGTAGATAGCTGGCAACGTTATTTATTAACATATAATTTTCTCACATTTTATTTCTTTCTTCAAACTCTTTGAAGTTTTGATTTTGATCTTTATCTGATAGAACGCATCTTTTCTTGCACTGCTTTTATTACATCGTACTTTTTTTGTTCTACTTAATATAATGTACTTTCGGGTTACATGTTACTTTGAGTACGTGCTACTTATTTTACCGAAATCACGTTATAATACATAAATGGTCCTTGTGGTTTGTGAGTATCATGAATTTAGCCCTTAAATTTTTGTTAAAATTTTTAACCGTTTCTTATGTTTTAAACGCGTTTTCATCCAAATTTTTATACGCTTTCATCCGTTTTAGATGTTTTCTTCCGTTTGAATAGTTTTTGTTCGTTTATATATTTTTGCATCCGTTTTATACGCCGTCCGCTTTTATAGGTTTCCATCCGCTTTTATAAGTTTTCGTCGCTTTATCGCTTTCAATAGTTTTCATCCGTTTTACACGCTTTTAAATGCGTTTTATCGTTTCATCTATTTTGTTATGTTTTCATATGTTTTCATTCGTTTACATCCTTTTACGTTTTCATCCGTTTTGTTTACTTTTTAGGTTTTACTCGTTTAAATACATTTTATACATTTTCATCCGTTTGTGTACGTTTTCATCCGTTTTTATCCGCTATCCGTTTTTATACGCTTTCATCTGTTTTCATCCATATGTACACGTTTTCGTCCATTTTCTTATGATTCCGTGAGTTTTTGTTCGTTTTTATACGTTACATCCGTTTTGATACGTTTTTCTTACTATTTCATACGTTTTTTATCGTTTTCTTACACGTTTTCATCCGTTTTAAACTTCTTAATACATTTTTCTTCCTTTTTCATACGCTTTAACCATTTTCTTATGCCTTCGAACGTTTTCGTCCGTTTTTATACGTTTTCATCCGTTTTCTTATGTTTTGTTTCCTTTTCATCCATTATTATACGTTTACATATATTTTTACACATTTTAATTCGATTTTCTTACTTTTCATACGTTTTAAACTGTTTCCTTATGTTTTCGTCCGTTTGTGCTTTTTCATACGAGACAAAAGCGTATAAAAGCGGATGTTAGCATATAAAACGGACGAAAATGTATAAAACATATGTAGCGTGTAAAATGGATGAAAACGATAAAACAAGAAACGGACTAAAACGATGAAAATAAACAAAAACGAATAAACCGGATGAAAGCGTATAAAATTGACGAAAACGTATAAAGCGTAAGAAACGGACGAAAACGGGGAAAATGGATGTAAACGTATAAAAATGGACGAAACGTAATAAAATGGAGAAAACGATAAAACGGATGAAACGATAAAAGATGTAAACATATAAAAGCGGACGAATACGTAAGAAAACGGATGAAATGTGTAAAAACGGATGTATCGTATAAAATGGATGAAACGAGTAAAAATGTGAAAACGGACTAAAACGCGTATGAAAATAAGCGAAAAAAATAAGAAAGCGGATGGCGATATAAACGAACGAAACGATATAAACGAAGAAAATGGACGAAACGTATAAAACAGTACAAACGGATGTAAACGTATAAAAATGAACGAAAACGTAATAAAATGGACGAAAACGTATAAAACCGGACGAAAACGTATAAGAACATAAGAAAACGTATAAGAACATAAGAAAACGGACGAAAACGTATAAAAACGTAAGAAAACGGATGACAACGTATAAAAACGAATGTAAACATATAAGCGGCATTTAAACATAAGAAAACGGACAAAATGTACAAAAGCGCATTTAAAACGTAAGAAAACGGAGGAAAACGAAGAAAGCGGTACAAAAGCGTATAAAAACGTAAGAAAATGAACAGCGATAAAAGCGAACGAAGCATATAAAACGTAAGAAACCGGATGAAAACGATATAATAACGGACGAAAACATTTTAATGACTAAATTGATACCCAAGCAAACCAAGGGGACCATTTATGTGCTAAAAATACCCACTTACATTTTAACCGGTAAAATAATACTTTTATCCGTAGCCGTACTTGCACGCACTCAAAGTAGCACAAAACCGAAAATCGTTACATTAAGTGGAACAAAAAATACACATACAAAACGGTACAAAGTCGAAAGTGCGTTCTATTATACTGGCTAAAACCCTTTTGGATACATTGATAGTGTTCATTGAATATTTGACATATTGCGTGAACGCATCAGAGAAAACTAGTTTCTAAATATTTCAACCATTTATTGATATAGGATATAATGTGTGAGCGATATAAATTCCATTCTATTTTATTCCGCTCCTATTATAAATATTTGTTAGGCTCTTGCCTGTGAGTTTGGGTCGTTAACTTTGTGGGTATCCGCCGAGTACATATTTTTCACTGCGTTAATATAACAACTTATTATTGCCACCGCCTTCAATTTTCGCCTAGAATCCACCACACACACATCTCACCGCTTGAGCAGTGTCGCTAGCTTCTACGCTATTCTTTGATGTCTGTTCTGTCCTTGGCTGGGTTCGTGTTGTTTGATTAACAAATTGGTGAGCAGACTACATGTTTGTCGTCTGTTTTCCTAAATCTTATGATTATATGTTGATTTCAGTAAGATAATTTCAATTAGTAACGGGTTTTGGTTTACTTTCATCCGCTTCATGCCTCATCATCGTTACTCATGTAATTCTTTAACTTTGCTTCCGCTTTTAATTGTGTGGGTTGTCTCGCTTTTTACCCTAAGTAATATTAATCTTATGTTTGATGTTAAGTCTCATAAGTTTTACTTCTATTGAGTTCTAATTCAAAATAATTATGTCCTAAAAGATTGAAACTTTTTGATTTGTAGGTTTTTGTTTTCGCAGTTGTGAATTTTTTTGGGGTTCGGAGCTAAGAGGTTCAATAAGTTTGAGGGCAAATGATTGAAAAAAGTATCATACTTGCCACTATTTCTTTTTGTGGGTAGCGAACAAATTTTTTTGCTTTTGTGGGACTCTTCTTTCAAATTCATCTCTTTTAGGGTACCCTTCTTTCAAATTCATCATTTTTAGGGTACTATGATACTTTTTTCAATCATTTCCCCCAAGTTTGATGATATACTTTCGTTTATATCCAGATTTTCTTACAAGTTTGTTCGTTTTTTTTGTTCATTTTATGGTTATATGATTATTGGTTGTCACATTTATTTAAAAATCTTATGAAACCAAATAATTTTGTTGCAGTTTTGAGTGCGGGACAAGTGAGCTCTAATGCGGCTGTCGCGGTTTTTTTATCCGATAGGTTGCCATCAATGTTGGCGGGCTCGAAAAACTTGAGACCGTTCGTATCTTGGTAGGGCAACATGCTATGTTTGCGACCATGAGGCGTGTTCGGTTTTTTGGTGAGTACTTATATGACCGTCATTCTTGCGGGTTGTTCTTCTATGGATTATATACTTATATATATGACGTTGTCTTTGGGCTTGATGTTACGAGACCGGAAGCATATGTATGATTTTTGGTCGTGATGATTCTTATAGTATGAGCTAAATGAAACGGGTTAGTAAAGATTTGGATGTAACATGGCGGGAAATCACCGGACGGTATGGTATTTATCATAACTATACAACCGGGGTGTTTGCTGACCATGTCCGTCTTCAAATGTTTATGTGCCTACGATTCTGCTATGGATGCGAGCTACTTAATTATCACATCAACACACGTGTTTGACCGGTGGAATTTACATAACATCGGTTTTATATGCATATCATTTTTTCTAATAAACGAGCGAAGGTTATTGATCGAACACAACAACCAAACAACGACATTTCATAGAACTTGGTTTATACAAATGTTTGTAGAGGTATCGTTAGTTGTGTCACCATGATCTTTAGTAAAGGTGGTTTGTTTATAAGATGTTGTGAACAATAGTTTAGGTTCGAACTTTGCTAAAGATGGTTTCTTTATAAGATGTTGGTTACGGTGTGACATCAATTTTTTGAAAAGGGTAGTCTTCCTAAAGTACATTCTTTTCTTGATTTTAATTTTGTTGTTGTTTTGAAAAAAGAAGCAGAAGCCCGAGTAGATTGCAGAGTGGAACCAGCAGAAAAGGGCAACCTCATGGTTTGTATATTGATTATTTTACTATTATATTGTGTGTTTTTCTGATGGTTTTCGACGATGTTACGCCACTGCTCCGGGATTCCTTACAAACACCGGGCGGTAAAAAAACATCTTTCAACTCAACTTTCACACTCCGTCCATAGTCGGCCGCTTGATTTTATTCTAGATGCGATGCACCACTTGTCTTTCTATACTTTAGCTTATAAGCTTGCATAATGAACATAATATTTGTTTGTTCTTTATGTATATTTTATTTGAAAATTGCTTTCCTTTTTTTTTGTGATAATATTTTTTGTTGTTAGAAGCAGGGTGGATTGCGAACCGATCCGACGATGAATTAATCAACGAATCGGTGGTTTGCAGTTTCAGCAGCGGTTAAAGAGATTTAGTTTCACCATAACTCAGAGAGGGTATGCAGGGTGCAACATATAAGCTTGCTAATGGTGTCGGTGTTACTCTTGGAACAAAAGGTAGTAGAAATTTTTTAATATTGGACTATGTATCCTATTAAATTTGACTAGAAGGTCACATACTTCATGGTACTTGTAGTTGTGGTGCACCTTGGTGGACTCAAAAGGGACCATGTGGTTGGTCAAACCGAAACGCCATAGTGGACACTGCTGCGAGTTGACCGCACACCAGGGTTCGAGATATCGGAGCAGATGATGAGGCAAGCAACGTTACAACTCGAATGAAAAAGGTCACGAGATCGAGCAACTCAAAATATCGTTATGGTACATCAAGAAGAACAAGAGGTGCATGCCATCCAATCATCAAGAAACCAAAGCATGGGTAGTAAGTAGATGCCGTATACCGTATCCTTTGTCAATAATGAGATAACAAAGATCGTAATTTTTGTAATGTATATATTAGTGTTAGTAAGCGTTACACAGCAGAACACAAAAGACTAGGGTTTTTCAAAAACATTTCGAGTCGGTTAATTATAATACTATGACTTTGCAAGAACTAAATGCCATTGACATGTGATTCCATGAGTTTCAACATCACGTATTGGTATTAGTGTACATTGAAGTTATATATATGTGGTCCAATATCGGATCATTTTCATCTTAAATATCTTATTAGAATCGCTTATCGTGAATGTTGTTGTACAAAAATATTATTCGACAGGATTACGAGATGCAATAACAACGACAATACCTAAAGAAATTCAAAATTCAAGAACTATTGAATTCAAGAAGAAGGTGGAGGAGAAACGTTGGGATCTTGATGATGTTATCGGGACAAAGTGGAAGGAGTTCGAGGCGCTTCAACGTGAATGCAATCGAGCTATCCGGTACATCCTAATACTCATTTGTGAAAAATGTTACGTTGGTATGTACATAGGCGGTTATTTGGGATTGAGTAAATTGAGAAAATTTAGTTATTGCAAATTATAAATCTATGAGTAAATGATGAGTGTCTAAATACTCATCATTTTTATCTCGTTAGAATGCCAAAACATCCGAAAACACTCGAAATGCTTCAAAATGATAAAATTATCACAAACAAGTGTTTTATATGTTTTAAATGCAAAAACATCAAAATCGGTGAAAACGCATATCAAGTTTGCATAATTGGCGCTTTAGTCCCCAAGTTACAAAGTTGTCAAAATTAGTCCCTGGTAATTCAAAAACTTGTAAATTGTCATTTAAGGTCCATGAGATTCAAAAGTTGTCAAAACAAACCCTTTAAAGTTCAAAAATTGCAAAATGACAACTTTAGTCCTTTAACTTTGAAAATTGTCAAAATTAGTCCCTAAGGTTTTAAAAATAAGAAAATAATCAAAATAAACCTTATACTATTCATTAATGACAAAATTGGTCCTTATAGTAAACTTTTGGAAAATTACAAGTTTGATCCCTAAAGTTTCAAAATTTACAGTTTTGGTCCCTGGATTTTTAAAAATGGAACTTTATACAAATTTGGTCCTTTGGTAATTAAAACTTGGCAAGTCTAACCCTTGTATTAGCTTTGGAATATTTGCGGTTTAGTCCTTAACTTTCGAATATTACAACTTTGGTCCTTGTTGTTAACATAAACCAAATGGACCTTTGTATTTAAAAGCCCAAACCCAAGATCGGCCCAATATCCAAACGACCCAATATTTAAAAGCAGATAACGCGCCGTCACTTGTTCATCTCCTACCTCCCTCCACTGCTCCACTCCTCGCAACCACACCCCGCCTTCCACCTCACCCTTCCACCTTTACGGATATCTACCCACTCCCTCCACATCCAACAAAGTCCAAGAAGCATTAAATGCTTAAACACCTCATAAGACTTTTCCGCCATTTTACACTTGCGAATGTGATGAAATCTATTGATCCAATGGTTCAAATATGCCGGGAAAGTCTCAAGGATGTCGACGAGCTCAAAATATGATTATAAAGCAGAGAAGCGAGGAATGAGGGAGTTAGTTAGTTTAGTCTAGTTTTAATTCGTAGGTAGTATAGTTTTAGTTTCAGTTATAATTTCCCTCAAAATATTGTTGTATTCAGTTTCCTTAGTGTATTGTGACTTTTATTAACCTTAAATTACAAGTACTTTTCACAGATTTTATATTTAGCATTTATTTAGTGAAATTGACAACTTCACTAATAAGTGTTAAATGTTGTTGTTAATTGTTCATTTCATTTCAATACAGTTCGCTTATGAGTTTTTAATGCTTTTGGATCATTAAAATCAGTTTAATTCAAGTTTAGCATAAAATCACAAAAATACTCAAAAATAGATATAAAATCAAAAATCAATGAATATGGTGAAGGAAGTCAAGTAGGGTAACTGCTGATTGCTCTTGGTTTAGAGCTTGTGGAAAGCTATAGGTGTAGTTATGTGATCTCAGTTCTCAGTTTGGTGCATGAACTCAATTTGTAAGCATTTCTTCAAAAATTTGCAATCTTAAGTATAAGTGTTGTAATCCTGTTAATCTCAGCTTAAATATGTTTAATCTTAGTTAATATTAGTTAATTAATAGCTTGCTTGGTTTAAAAACTTGTTTTAGTGTTTAAAGTCTCAAAACTGTTTCAAAAAGGGGTGTTTGGTTTGCTGTATAAACTGTGTTAAGAAGCTTGTGTTGTTGTTATTTGTTGTTGTTATAAGTCATATTAGGTTCTAAGAGCTAAATCAAACCATAAAAACTAGTCTTTGTTTAGTTAAAAGTCAAAATTCAGTTTAATACCTTTAACAGTTAACTGTTGGAATTTTTTAGTGTAAATCCCATCACATTAGCTTAAAATTTAGTACTCTAGCTTAATCTCACCTTATTACAACTTATTATAACATAATAAGTCTATAGAATCAGTTGTAAGTTCAGTTAAGTCAAACTTGCATTTTGTTCAAAAAGTCAAAAGCGTACTTCAGTACGCTTTTGATACCATTTTCACAAGCTTGTACAAAGCTTATCAGTTGGTCTTAGCTTATGTTACTTAGTTTTTCAGAAGCCAACCAAGCCATCTTGATGACCCAAGTTTCATTTTTCATTTATAGCTTATTAGGCGGTGCACTAGGCTTTTGTTTGTCCCATTTTTAACTCAGACATTGAGTTACACTGATGGTTTGTCCAACTTTTCAAAAGCTCACCAAAAGCTATCTAGTGAACCAAACCATGAGTACTTTAGCTTTTTGCAAAGTTTAATTGGTAATCTAGTTAATCCAGGTGTTTATTTCCATTTTCTAGTTTATATAAGTGCTTATAATTAAGTTGAAAGGTGCCTAGTAAAAGTAACAGTGCCCTGTGCACAGGTTTTACAAGCTTTTTCAATAGCTTGTCAAAAGCTATTTAGTGAGTTATAGCCTGTGTAATTTAGCTTTTAGGATAGATCACCTAGCTATCTCAAGATCCCAGTTTTCATTTTCCATTTTGTAGCTTATTTACTAGCCTGCAAGTGCTTTTTATTTTATCCATATTCTGTGTACATCAGCTGAGCAGTGTTTTTTCCAAATTTTCAAAAGCTCCTCAAAAGCTTATTTGTGAAAGCCAAGCTTTGTAAAATAGTTTTTTAGAAAGTAAAACTGGTTAATTTGTTAAGTCCATAGTTCTTTTTCATTTCCAAGCTCATTTAAGTGCTTAAAAATGAGCTAGAAAGCACCTTGAAACCCAAGTAGTACCCTGTGCAACCAGTGTAGTTAAGTGCTTATTTTGGAATTTGTAGTGCTTATTGCTTATTAATTTTGCTTTTAGGTTGTTAATTTAGCCTATTATAGGGTATTCAAACTTATTCTAGTTTACATTTGCTTATTTTCTAGCTTAAAAGCCATTTTAGCTTAAAATCTTGTGCTTATTTTCTTTCTTTCATAATCATAAAAGAAATAAGCTAAAAGAAGGCTTTATTAGTAGCTTTTGTAAAACTTGTAGTTATAAAAGTGCTTAAATTCTTGTGTTTAATAAGTTTGCAAAATAAAATTGAAAAAAAAATGTTTCACAAAAGGGAGAGGCAGGGTCGAACGAGACCTCTCCCTCAAGAGGATGTTAGTAGGTACCAGATGCCATAAGCCCCTTGGGTCTTTCTTGTCAAACCTGCAACATTTAATATATAAGGGGACTTGCGCTTTTGCTTATAAGCCATTCTTGGCTTATTTCGTGCTTATTTTCAAAAGCACCACCCACGTTTTATTTTTCTTAAACCGAATTAACATAAAGTATTTTCTCAGAAAAGTTTGAGATTTTTCTAATAAGTTTTAGTATTTTTAAACATTTAATTAGTGTTTTATAGTATTTAAATCATAATAAAAAATATAAAAGTCAAAAAAATATAAATCTTTTTTCTAAAATTTTCTTTTATCATATACTTTGTAAGAAAATTGATTTTACACTCTTAGGCCTTTTATTTCTTAAAATTTACGTTTTTGCTTGCGCTCCAGCGCCGTTTTCGTAAATAACGCTCGTTTTCAGTCTAAGTAACGTTTTTAGACATTTTAAGTTTACGTTTTAGTTAAAATAGTTTATTTAAGTTATTTTGTTTTATAAAATCATAAACGTTCATCGATCTGTAAAAATAGTGATAGCGTTTATTTAATAGATTTTATCTTTTATTTCTTTTAATTTGCATTTAAGTCGCTTTAATTTGTAAATCTTTTTCTTAGGTAATTTTCCATCCAAACCTACCGATCACTATCCTTAGTGATCATTCTATCATCTGAAGTTGTTTAAACACCAATTCATCCTCCGGGACTTAACGACCGAGAATTCTATATTCCTCCGATCTTAAATTGCATTCGTTCGAAATTTTAAGTCTGTTTAGACTTGACTGTTTGGTAGCGGATCGAAACCGAGAAGGGTCACAATGAATACCTAAAAAATTTTAGTAGCGGGTCAATTGCAGCATCTTACGTGTATAAAGTTTAATAAGGTTTTTCATTGTCAGTAGGAAATGTAACAAGGAAATCATCTTATCTAATTTAATGTGGTGTATTTTCGCATTTTTAAACAGCAACTCAAGGGTCTCGCTAATATTTTACCTTCAAACAAGATTAACCAAATGCTTGGAATTTGATACAAATTATATCGTGGATTGAAGAACGGTAGGAGGTTTTGCTAAAATTATTATGCACGGTTACTGGTATGATTTGTATTGGTTTAATGTTGGATGTAAACATCATACCACGAGTTACTGTTTTGTGTCTAATACTTTTAGTTGTGTAAATGAATTCAATATCAGCTATTATTAGAATTAAGAATTATGATGCATTTATAAAGTAACCTTTGACAATAATAGTAGTATTTTTGTATGCACGACAGTGTACCAGGTTGTTGCCGATTCGATAAAAAAGTACAACCACGCTATTCGATATCTGTATAACACAACATTTATCTATTGATAAACCAATACATAAGATCATGCACATCCTATGTGTTATATATCGGAGTTTTACGCATTTGGACAGGTCAAAATCCAAACCCACGCAACCCGTCTTCATTTTCTATTTAGCCCATTTAGTATAACTTCAAAACCTTTTAGTCTTTTTGTTGGGATAATTCAAATCAAGTACAAGAATAGTTATATGGTCCTTTTTACCATACACTGCAGGTCGCCCAAATTCGATGCATACTTGGAGATTTGAAGTATTTCGAACTATAATAACTAACGCTAAAAGTTATGTTTGCTTTTTCGTGTATGGGCCATAATAGAGATGGGAGGAAACATCGCCTCGCACTTTCCAACGCTTTATAAAACTAAAGCATCTCGCAATGCAAGATTGCTCAAGCCATTCAAAAATCTTGGAAAGAGGTTAGCTTTTTCATGTTTTGGTTTTTATTTTTAACATTATTCATACAATTAGATGGGTTAAACACGTAGTGCTTGCATTATTAGTACACGGGCGCTTTATTAATCATTATTACAACTAATTTCTCAGGTGTCACCATGCATCACAACGACGAACATAGTGACACGCAGCACTTTGGAATCCATAATCTAAATTTAGTCGACCTCATTCCATGTCTATTAGCACAAGAAGAAAATTGCAACAATATAATAAGCTTTTCTCATGCAAAGGAAACAAGTGATAGGTTTACTCTTTGGAAGGAAATGGACACGTACATGGCACTAGAACAACTCGTCGTTATGGTCAGCTTGGCTCATGCTATGTTAAGAAATATGCGGTGCATACATATTCTAGCAACAATATGCCAATTATTGAATCCTTATATTCTAATTTCCTAAACTATCTTAATACAACGAGCAATACAACTTTCCGCCACTCCAGCCACATGCTACTACTTAAATCCCAATGTTCCAGAAACAACACAAATAATTGATGTGTAAATATTGTTGTTATTTTAAAAATTGATGCCTATAAAATACATGACATGTATACACTGTTGGGTATTTTTCTTTAGCCCATGAGGATTAATAGCCCAACACATTGAGGCCCATTTTGGGTCCTTTTTAGACACTTTAATACTTCATATGTTCAGGGAGTAGAAGGGGTAAGAGTGTGAGAGAATTCAGTGAGTGTGTGAAAAGAAAAACGGAAAAGAAAGAAGATATTTCGAAGTACATATCACCTAAACCCAACTGCAGTGTTTTTTCGATCACCGGAGATTGCACCGTCGGATTGTCACGATTTTCGGACTGTAGCTTCCTGACATCGAGAGGAAGGTTCTGACTGTTGGGATTTTGATTTTGAGGCCTGGAAGTCCGTTTTTTTTACCTGGGCAGATTGCATCAGATTTGGTGATATTCTTCCTTTCTTCTTTGTTTGTTCTTTGATTGTTGCCATATATCTTGATGTTGATTTCGAGATTATCATGTTTGTTGTATACCTCTAGTGTTATCTAGAGAAGACTTTGTGTACCTCTCCTTGTTGATAGTGGATTTAAGCGGCACAGGTGTCCCGTGGGTTTTACTCGTTTTGGGGTTTCCACGCTAAAAGATTGGTGTTCTTGTTGTGTGTTTGATTATCTTTACTACCGCCGATCAATGATTTGATATTGTTTGGGGACCGATTAGAGTTGCTTTTAGTTTGCCTTATTTGTTCACTTCCTCATAGGTTCATACGGGTTTGGGTAAATGCTGTCAAACGAAGGTCTTGCTTCCGCATTTGTGTTTATACCATTGTGACCCATTTTACTTACCCGTCAAATTGGTATCAAGAGCTTGGTTCTTGGTTTGGGAACTTAACCTGTTTGAACGATGGAAACTAATACAAGTAGGATGGTTAGTTTGAATGGTTCTAATTATCGTGTTTGGAAAGGAAATGTGGAGGATCTTCTTTATGTTAAAGACTACCACTTGCCAGTATTTTCTACTGAGAAACCTGATAACAAAACAAATGCGAATGGACTATTTTGCATAGACAGGTTTGCGGGTATATTAGGCAACGGGTTGATGATAATGTTTTGAACCATATTTGTGAGGAGACACATGCTCGTACTCTTTGGAACAAACTTGAACAGTTATATGCTCAAAAAACTGGAAACAACAAGTTGTTCTTAATCAACCAAATGATGAGATTAAAGTATACTGATGGGTCTCCTATTACTGATCACTTAAATGTTTTTTAGGGTATTATAAATCAGCTAGCAGGTATGGGTATCAAGTTTGAAGATGAGATTCAAGGCTTGTGGCTTTTTGGTACCTTACCGGATACTTGGGAGACTTTTAGTACATCCTTGTCCAACTCGCACCGATGGTGTTATCATCATGGAATTGGCTAAAGCGCAAGATTCGAATGAAGAAATGAGAAGAAAGTCAGTGGTTCTTCTTCGGTCGATGATGTCTTGGTCACGTAAAGCGGGGGAGAAGTCAAAGTAGAGGCCCGAGTAATGTGAGGTAATCATCGAGTAGTTCCAGCAAAGGAAAATTTGCGATGTTGAATGCTATCATTGCCATAAAAGGGGCACACGATGAAGTTTTGCGAGCAGTTGAAAAGGAGAACAAGAAGAAGAACTACAACAACGGAAGAACAAACACAAGAAGATGATGATGGTGATGACAATACTAAAGTAAATACCACCACGATGAGTTCTTTGTTTGTTATGATTATGATATGGTCAACCTTGCTAATGATGATTCGAGTTGGATTCTTGATAGTGGTGCTACATGTCATGTTGCAACACGAAAAGATTATTATTCATCTTACACACGGTGACTTGATGTTGTTAGGATGGGTATCTTGGGCTATCAAGGATTGTTGGTATTGGAGATATTTTCTTGAAGTTTGACACGGAGATGGAATTGGTTTTGCATAATGTAAAACATGTCCCGGATATAAGACTCAATATTATCTCAATGGTCTTCTTGATGAAGATGGTTACCACAACATTACGGTAATGGTTTGTGGAAAGTAACTCTCGGATCCTTGATCGTGGCAAGAGGAAAAAGGGAATCCAAATTATACATGACACATCCGAAGATATCCAAGAGTATTGTCAATGCTGTAGACAATGATGATATGACCGAGTTATGACATAAAAGACTTGGTCACATGAGTGAAAAGGGGATGTCTATTCTTTCTAAGAAGAATGTGTTATCTGGTGTGCATGATATCAACTTGAAGAAGTGTTCTCACTGTTTGGCAGGAAAGCAAACTAGACTTGCTTTTAAGAGTCGTTCTTCTTTCAGAATGGAGAACATACTTGATCTGGTACATTCCGATGTTTGTGGTCCCATGAAGACTAAAACACTTGGTGGGTGTTCTTATTTTGTCACTTTCATCGATGAAGACTAAAGATCAAGTATTGGATGTGTTTAAGCGCTTCATGCTTTAGTTGAGAGGCGACAGGGAAAGAAACTTAAATGTATTCAAACCGAAATGGAGGTGAATACATTGGCCCTTTGTTGCTTATTGTAGAGAGCATGGAATTAAAGATCAAAAGACTCCACCAAGACACCGCAGATTGAATGGCTTAGCGAGCGTATGAATAGAACTTTGGTTGAGAGAGTCGATGATTGCTTTCACATGCGTGGTTGCTCGCTTCTTTTTGGGGTGAGGCTTTGAATACGGCAGACATGTTATTAATCTAACCCCTTGTGTTCCTTTATGCGTTTGATGTTCCTAATGTGGTTCGAGCGGCAAAGATGTTTCATACCTCTCCTTTTGATAGGATTTAAGCGGCACTAGGTGTCCGTGGTTTTTACCCGTTTTGGGGTGTTGTTAGGATGGGTAATACTGGGCTATCAAGGATTGCTGGTATTGGAGATATTTGCTTGAAGTTTGACACGGGGATGGAATTGGTTTTGAATAATGTAAAACATGTCCCATATATGAGACTCAATATTATCTCAACAGGTCTTCTTGATGAAGATGGTTACCACAACAGTTCTGGTAATGGTTTGTGAAAAGTAACTCTCGGATCCTTGATCGTGGCAAGAGGAAAAAGGGAATCCAAGTTATACATGACACATCTGAAGATATCCAAGAGTATTGTCAATGATGTAGACAATGATGATATGACCGAGTTATGGCATAAAAGACTTGTTCACATGAGTGAAAAGGGGATGTATATTCTTTCTAAGAATAATGTGTTATCTGGTGTGCATGATATCAACTTGAAGAAGTGTTCTCACTTGTTGGCGGTGAAAGCAAACTAGAATTGCTTTTAAGAGTCGTTCTTCTTCGAATGGAGAACATACTGATCCGTACAATCCGATGTTTGTGGTCCCATGAAGACTAAAACACTTGGTGGGTGTTCTTATTTTGTCACTTTCATCGATGATCACTCAAGAAAGGTTTGGTATATACCTTGAAGACTAAAGATCAAGCATTGGATGTGTTTAAGCAGTTTCATGCTTTAGTTGAGAGGCAGACAGGAAAGAAACTTAAATGTATTCGAACCGACAATGGAGGTGAATACATTGGAACCTTCTTCGCTTATTGTAAAGAGCATGAATTCAACATCAAAGACTCCATCAAGACACCGCATTTGAATGGCTTAGCAGAGCGAATGAATAGAACTTTGGTTGAGAGAGTCAGATGCTTGCTTTCACATGCGTGGTTGCTCGCTTCTTTGGGGTGAGGCTTTGAATATGGCGGTACATGTTATTAATCTAACCCCTTGTGTTCCTTTGCGTTTTGATGTTCCTGACAGGGTTTGGAGCGGCAAAGATGTTTCATACCGTCATTTACGAGTTTTTGGATGCAAGGCATTTGTGCATATTCCCAAAGATGAAAGATCAAAGCTTGATGTGAAGACTAAGCCATGTGTATTCCTCGGGTATGGTCAAGATGAATTTGGGTATAGGTTGTATGATCCAGTTCAAAAGAAACTTGTTCGTAGCCGAGATGTAGTGTTTGAGGAAGATCAAACTTTGAAAGATGTTGAGAATGCTGAGAGGGAAACAATTCCTCAACATAATGATGATCTCATTGACTTGGATCCGGTTCCTCCTAAACATTTTGACTTACAGTTTGGAGATGATATTCGAATGATGGAGAACAGGAAGAAGAACAGGGTGCTGATGATGTTGATGATCAAGAGCAACCAAAATTAGATGAAGACGCTCATCCCGAGTTACCAGTACCTAATATGACACCATTCATTCCGTTTAGGCACTACTAGAGATCATCATCCTTCCACACGTTATTCTCGCACATGAGTATGTTTTACTGCGATGGGGAGAGCCCGAGTGTTATCGCGAAGCTATGGAAGATGAACACAAAAGGAATGGTTTGAAGCCATGCAAGATGAGATGAATTCCTTGCATGAGAATGCTACCTTTGAGTTGGTGAAGTTGCCTAAGGGTAAAGAGCTTTGAAAACAAATGGGTTTTCAAATTGAAGGCGAAGAGCATACTTCTAGACCGAGGTACAAGGCCGATTGGTGGTCAAAGGTTTCATCGGAAAAGAGGTATTGATTTTGATGAGATTTTCTCTCGGTTGTGAAGATAGGATCTATTCGAGTTATTCTTGGTTTGGCGGCTAGCCTCGATCTTGAGGTGGAGCAATGGATGTCAAGGCGACTTTCCTTCATGGTGACCGGATAAAGAAATCTACATGGAGCAACCGAAGGTTTTCGTGTTAAGGGAAGGAAGAATACGTGTGTAGACTTCAAAAAAGCTTGTGCGGGTTGAAGCAAGCACCGAGACAGTGGTACAAGAAATTTGAATCGGTCATAGAGAAGCAAGGCTATCGAAAGACCTCTTCGAGATCATTGTGTTTTCTTCGAGGTTTGGTGATGATGACTTCATCATCTTGTTGCTATATGTTGATGATATCTTGATTGTTGGCAAGAACGTTGGAAGAATTGCCCAATTGAAGTGAGATTTGAGCAAGTCTTTTGCTATGAAAGCCTTTGGGCAAAGAAATGATCCTTGGCATTCGAATTTTCCGTGATAGAAGTGCTGTGAAGTTGCATATATCACAAGAGCAATACATTGAGAAGGTCTTGTGCGGAGTTCAACATGGATAAAGCTAAAGTGGTTAGTTCCTCTTACTACCAACTTTAAGCTAAGCGATAAAGATTGCCTTCTTCCAAAAGAATATTCAAAAGATGGATAGAGTTCCATTTGCCTCGGCGGTTGGTAGCTTGATGTATGTTATGGTGTGTACAAGGCGGATTTAGCTCATGCGATTGGTGTTGTCGATCGGTTCTGTCAAATCTGGTAAGAAGCATTGGGAAGTCGTTAAATGGATATTTAGATATCTGCGAGGTACTTCCAAATTGGGTATCACATTTGGAAATGGAAACCCATGCTTGTTGGTTACATGCACTCGAGATATAGCGGAAATAAGGACAACATGAAATACACTTACGGATATTTGATGACCTTTGCGGGAGTCGTTTCATGGCAATCTAGATTGCAAAAGTGTGTGGCATTGTCTACAACAGAGGTCGAGTATGTGGCGACAAGAAGTGCAAAGAACTATTGTGGTTGAAAAGGTTTTGCAAGAACTTGGTTTCAGGAAACAACGTTATGCGGTTCTTTGTGACAATCAAAGTGCTATTCACCTTGCTAAGAATTTGATGTTTCACAAAAGAACAAAACATATTGATGTCCGTTATCATTGGATTAGAGATGCTATTGAAGATGGTATGTTTGAACTTAATAAAGTTCATACGGATGATAATGCTTCCGATATGTTGACAAAGGCTGTAGCAAGAGAAAAGTTGAAGGTGTGTTGCTCGATCACCGAGATGGCGAACTCATCCCCATAGGCAAAAAAAGGGGGAGATTTGTTGGGTATTTTTCTTTAGCCCATGAGGATTAATAGCCCAACACATTGAGGCCCATTTTGGGTCCTCTTTAGACACTTTATTACTTCATATGTTCAGGGAGTAGAAGGGTAAGAGTGTAGAGAATTCGGTGAGTGTGTGAAAAGAAAAACTGAAAAGAAAGAAGATATTTGAGTTACATATCACCTAAACCCAAGCTGCGGTGTTTTTCGATCACCGGAGATTGCACCGTCGACTTGTCACGATTTTCGGACTGTAGCTTCGACATCAAGAGGAAGGTTCTGACTGTTGGGATTTTGATTTTGAGGCCTAAAAGTCCGTTTTTTTTACCTGGGCAGATCGCATCAGATTTGGTGATATTCTTCCTTTCTTCTTTGTTTGTTCTTTGATTGTTGCCATATATCTTGATGTTGATTATGAGATTATGATGTTTGTTGTATACCTCTAGTGTTATCTAGAAGACTTTGTGTACCTCTCCTTGTTTATAGTGGATTTAAGCGGACTAGGTGTCCTGTGGTTTTACCCGTTTGGGGTTTTCCACGCTAAAAGATTGATGTTCTTGTTGTGTGTTTGATTATCTTTACTACCTGTGATTGAAATTTGAATTGATATTGTTTGGGGTTGATTAGAGTTACTTTAGTTTTCCTTATTTGTTCACTTCCTCATAGGTTCATACGGGTTTGGGTAAGTCTTTCACAAACAAGGTCATGCTTCGCGTTTGTGTTTATACCGTTGTGGCCCATTTTACTTACCCGTCATACACAATCATTGTTTATTTTCACGGTTAAATGATTGTTTCTTTCGCTAAAAGGGAGTGGCATAAAGGTTGAAACTCTCTCATAATCATTCTAAACCAAAAACCTCATAAATAATCTTAATCAAATATTTAGATCAATATTGTAATAATGTTATTTACCCCGCGTAAAATTTATAGGTGATTTATAAAAGGCGAGACAAAGTATTGTTTGTGATTGATTTTGAATTGAAATGTCATTTTTTAGGCTTTGTTTGACGAAATGGAGATTTGATCGTTCTTGAGATGTCGGCGCCCACTTCTTGGATCACCGTGTTGGCAACATTTACATGTATGGTTTGTGGTTGTATTTAAATGTAACACCACTTATAGAATTTAAGTTTAAGTTGTATAAAATTTAACGCAACGAACTCGAGGTGTTTTAAAAACGTAAAAGAACACCGCAACTCACCGTCGCAAAATTCAGATCGGAACACCCCCACGGGTCGGCATGGTACCAATTACTTGTTTGTAAAATATTCATGATAAAAACATTTAATTAACAACATGATTGACAAAGAAAGACTAATATCTATTTTTGGTTGTTCTTTTCTCTTCGCTCCAATTATATTGAAAAGGTGCGTATTAACATCAAATTTCAACGACCATGCATGAAATGCAAACATATTTTCATAAATTCTTTTATACACTACTAACTGTAGTATATATTACGTGTATTGCTATAAGAGACAAATAAACCGTAAAATGTAAACATAAAAGTGTAGAGAATGATACGTAAACCTTTTAGTGTATAGACTCAAAGAACAAAAGAAGGAAAATGTTGAGGCTGTGATGCTCACGCTTCCTTAAGATGATTCGCCCTCTCCACGGTGCTTGAGAATCGTGAACGTCTATCTCCCAGGATACAACAACAACAGATAACCTCGTTAGCACAAACGAGTTATCAAGGCGAACCAATATGTGTCTTCCCTATATTACGAACTGATACAAAAAGACTCAACATCAAGATCAACAATAAAAGGAGAGGAATTAGTTATGTGTTTTTGGGTGTGTTCAAAGATGAAAGAAGAGTACACAATTTATAGGGAATAAAGATGAAGGAAAATAGTCACATTAATTATCAAAAATTAATCTTACTAATGTCTCATGAATTAAAATTAATCATACATTAATTATATTTTTTAATTCACATTAGTATGTTTGATGACACCATCAATTGTCATTCAACACTTTGACTATATATTCCAACAATCCCCCACATGAATGAAATTGATAACGAGAAACAAATTTCAACGACTCAAAGTTGTAATAGAGTTTTGTAGTTGATATTTGCATAGGATAGGTAGGTGTTACCCTTTGAACCTTCCCTCGTGAAATATACTTAGCCTCCTAGCAGCCAGTAGAACTTGATGTCTTTGAATTGTCCGCTGTTTGTGGAGACGACAATATATATTCACACAAATATCTCCTTGACACATTTTGGTTCTCATAGTTATGTTCGTTATGGTCATGAACATTAGCCTGGTTCTGCGAGAGCTGTTAAGAATTATGCCCCCACAATTCCCTTAAAAGCGACCCCCTTCTCTCACATAGGTGATTCTCTCGCACATAGGTGATACTCCCCCATAGTGACCTCAGTTTATACAAGTAGGTTGTCCTATTGAACCCAGATCTTGGGATCTCCAGTCAGCTGGGTTAGGTTTTCCTTCATATAAACTTTTCAAGGGCTTTAGTCACATTCCTTCTCACGACTTGCTAACTAACTCTCACATTTAGCTTTTCAAGCGGATCCATAAAGTTATTCTATGACTTCATATTGTCAATAGGGATAACCCATCTTGAGAGTAGTTGTCGTATCAACATAATATGTTTGTACAAATTTGAGTTTCGTGCAACTCTAAATATATCATGCTCTAGGTAATTCTTGAGTATTCCAACTAGGCAAGAACTTCATGTCGGTTGACGTTCTTTTGAACTCTAGCTAGGCCGGAATCCCACATGGAATTTATCTCAAGAATTTTGTAGAAAGGTTCTCTCTTTCAATGTATTAATCTTGTTTATAAGATCTTTTTTTTTCTCACATGGATATGACATCAAGATCCTTAGTAATTTGTCACTTCACAAGTTTCATACTAGTGTATGCAAACTTTTTGAATGTCTTATGTTAATTATTTTCCGTATCATAATTAACAGATTCCAAATCTAGCATGCTATAGACCAAGGAATCAAGCGTACGACAGAAGATGCATCATTCTGATTACTCATAGCTTCATTTACAAACATTCTTCTTTTAGACACATCACCACCTTAAACCACACATGTTTTAGGAGGATCCCATAAGTTATATGTGTAAGTCCTACACTTATAACATGTCATTCCAATTCACTTGTGATTGTATATAATCATATTTAATCTCTTATCATTATATGATTATCACAATTTATTATGTGATTATAAACACATAAAATCAATGTGTAATCATTTTACACAATCAAAATATGTCCAACTTAGCGAATGGATAATAGCTCACATTGGATGACAATCACACAGTTCAAGTTAGTTACATAAACCAACGTATTCGTTGTCATCTATATGTGTGTTCTTTCTTGACATTTCACAATGTCCTACACGGTTATATTCAACACATAGTCATTTCTTACATATGACAAACCGTTCGATTATTAGCAATATGAGTTATAACAAGTCTTGACGATTTTTCATCTTTCTAGAATAACAAGTAGTTTGATTATTCGCAACAATATTCACAACAGAATATTTGAAACATCCAAACTTCCAATACTCGATACAAAATTGAGTAACTTATATATTCTCATGTTACAAAATTATTTGTACAAAACCGCACCAAACAACTTTAAATAGTCACTACTTTGCCACAAATGTTTTGCACCAAATGAAACAAACAATTTTAAGTTGAGCATTGCACAAAATATCACATAATTCGCATTAAAACAACGAAAAGCGTTGTGCCAAAGTAAACAATTGCGATAAAACAGCTCACCCATTTATGCTCAATTTTTTTTTTTTTTTTTTTTTTTTTTTAAAGGAATCAAGTTTAATATTTTAGTCACGCACTCTAAAATATTAAGCACAAAAATCTTTTGTTTACTAAGCAAACAACACGTATTCTTGCTACAACGTAGCTAGACATGTAAGTATTTCGGAGCCCAAATGACACTTTACTTGCAAAACCATGTTTGATTCCGATTTTCCATTTATGAAGCCAATATTTTATAGCCAAGTGATACATTGGCAAATCTTCAAAAGGCAAAGAGAATTCTTAACAGTCGTTGATTGATAATAACACAACTTCACAATCAAAGAATTAAAATGACAACATCATTATTTTCTTATAGTTATTAATACTCAAACCAAACGGTTTCCACACCGTAACCCTTCACATGTAACGGTAGAATAGTTATTAATACATTTACCAAATTATTGATACATTAAACAAAATGAAAATATGCATGTCTTGATATGATGGGTCAATCAAATAATGTTTCATTAACAATAGAAACGAACCTCACGAGTTAATTTCAGAAAAACACTATTGTTTTTCTTCAAATCAAAGCCATCTTAACAAAGTAGAAGCTTTGAGCAGTAAATAGTATTCCATGATAATCACAAAAGCAATCGCAATTTCGATTCAATTTCTTTGACATGAATCAAGAAAATTCATAAGTATCTGACCACTTATATATACTCCTTGGGTCCTTTCGTTGAATGCTTGCGTAGATATTTAATCTACCAAATATGACACTCACATTTCTTTCAAGATCAAATAAATATAAACTCTTTGAAATGCATGTATACATGTTATCCTTTATTATACTCTTAGTATAATGTCGCAACCAAAAGCTTTTATCCTTATTCAGCCAAATGCAACTACCAAATTCTTTTACCAAAAGATTAAAGTAGTCCAAGTTAAACTTACCCCCAAACTATATGTTAATTTCCTTTTCTTTCGTGAAATCAAAGTTACAAATATACTCACATTCCACACAAATGAGTTTTATTCCGATTACCACTTACGCAACTTATATCATTTACTCAAAGAGATATCATGCCACAACATCAAACAGGCAAAAATAAGTGCTAGCTTCGTTGATTTACTGAATAATAGAAGTTTTATAAATAAATGAATCAAATCTCATTGGAGGGCCTATCTCCTCATTCAATCAAATAGATTATACGACTTGATTCACACATAAAGTAGAGCATTTTTCAATCAATTAAAAAAAATCTACATCTTTTATTCCCATCATAAACTCCAACAATTAAGTTCCTACTAGGCACATGTATGTTATTTATCAGACGCAACAAAAAGCAGTTGCAAACCAAGAAAAAGAAAAATTACGTAGCATTTAACTATCTAACAAGCCATTTCTTAAAAAACTGATGTACAAAAACATAAGGTATATATGACTCATATCCCTTCCCTTATGTCACCGGAGAAGGCAAAGACACCAAATAAAATAACGCCACGTTACGTACTAGTGCAGTGATAAGTTTTCTTGACCAAGAAATATTAAAATTCAATCGTCATATTAAATTACTTATCATGTTATCATCTCTTAAAGCAATATAGTCTGTCTTAAGATTGTAGTATATATTACGTGTATTGCTATAAGAGACAAATAAACCGTAACATGTAAACATAAAAGTGTAAAGAATGATACCGTAAACTTTTTGCGTGTATAGACTCAAAGAACAAAAAGAAGGAAAATGTTGACACAGTCTCACAGTTTCCTTAAAACAGATTCGTCCTCTCCACGGTGCTTGAGAATCGTGAACGTCTATCTCCCAGGATACAACAACAACAGATAACCTCGTTAGCACAAACGAGTTATCAAGGCGAACCAATATGTGCCTTCCCTCTATTACGAACCGATACAAAAAGACTCAACATCAAGATCAACAACAAAATGAGAGGAATTAGTTATGTGTTTTTGGGTGTGTTCAAAGATGAAAAAAGAGTACACAATTTATAGAGAATAAAGATGAAGGAAAATAGTCACATTAATTATCAAAAATTAATCTTACTAATGTCTCATGAATTAAAATTAATCATACATTAATTATATTTTTTAATTCACATTAGTATGCTTGATGACACCATCAATTGTCATTCAACACTTTGACTATATATTCCAACACTAACAACATATATTTCTAATTCACTGATTAATGTAATGATGTATTCTATAAAACATGAAATACTACTTTTACACATCGCTTGTTCAGTGGCCGATAGTTTTACAACATATATTTAGACGGCATCAAATAGATTAAATCTAAATAATCGTTTAGTAGAAGTCTCAGCAAAAACATCTTTAGAGATGTATCAAGACAAAACTAAGTACTCTAATGTTATGATGCGATCCAACAGCTATAGCTTGAGTTTTAGTCGAGTGAAAGAAAGAACACCGTAAATTGCGGTTAAACTAAGATTTATTATGTAAACAATCCTTGTCAATTATTTTATCAACTACTAATAACAGTGAAACAAAATTAGTTGTGTATTATGCACTTTTTTTTTTATTGAATTGCCTATCTTTAAAAATTAATCGCATAAAATGTCATTATTATAATACCCGTATACACGGGGTTTGATAAAAAATTATTATATATTAATCTTGAATATTGTGTCTTTTAAAATAATTGCATATAATTATATAATTATAAGTTTACAAGACACACGAAGTTTCTACATAAATCAAATTTATTTTAATATTTTAGTTCAAGATATATATCGCAAGAATTTGCCATGAAAATTGTGATATAAGACAACTAATACTTACGCGAGTTTTTCATTACGATTAATATCTATTAGAATTTGGTAAAATATTTGTAAAATTTATGTTAGGTAACTCAAGATTTAATTTTATTTAATTGACAAAAATGTTGATATTGTTATTTAAATTTCACCATCGATATTATATTGTATACATGATGCAAGTTTAATAGCACATAATGAAGCGTTGATAAAGTTAAAGTATACTCTTTAAAGTTTTTAAAATGTTTTCTAGATATTCTTATATAAATAAATAAAATTACACGAGTCATTTATTATAAAGACGATCGCAGATATTTATTATTATATTAAAGTAACCGTGCTTACAATTTGATAATTATATTCCCATTTCGAATTTAGCCGTATTTAAATGTAAATTCGTGTCCACATAGGTTAAACTTTTAAAAATGAAATAATTGATACCTTATTGAACATATATAGTAAAAAAAATTGATACTTATAATCTTATGCAAATTTATATGTTGTTATTTTAAAACAACATATACATTGTATTTTTTTATGATATAAAGTGTAAAGGGTATAAAGTATACGAAAGTATTTGTTTATAATCCAAAGTTATTAAAAAAATATTGAAGATTATAATATTACCCTTAACTTTATATAATTTTTAAAAATTCAACCATAAAGTTTTATTAATTAACTCATTTTTTTTGAAGTTTTTGTTTTCACAAATTTGACACCTATATTTTTATGTGTTTATTTTACAACCAAATTTCTCCACCAAATTTATTAAAGTTTGACCAAAATCAATTTAATTTTGACTTTTATTAACCAATCACATCTCACGATTATGCTTACGTGGCGAAATTGAGCTCTCCTATTGGCCCAATTTTTTTCAATAAGAATGAATTGGCAAAGGTGGGTGATACTTATTTAGCGTTTTTATCGCACCACATGATTTATGCAATACAGTGTTATGCAGTATAAACCGTAATGCACAAATTATAGTGCACGCATCAAAAAATGCGTAATATCAATTCCTGACAAAATCACTCGAAATAATGTAATTCTTTATTATATAAAATATTCTACTTTATGTCAATTTAAATTTTAGGTATCTATTTTTTTAAATTAAAGGATAGAAGTTATTTTTATAATGCAACGAAGGTTTTTTATTCTTTTTCTACTTTTTGAGAGGTTTTCGTCATTACTTTCTACGAAATGATTAATCAATGTGATGTATCGTTATTATTGAGAATTTAAAAATCATTTAAATTAAAGTTATTACCGATAACGATTTGAAAAGTTGAAAACCTAACATTGCATGTAAAATTAAGTTCAATACCTTATATTGAGAAAAAAGAAGTTTAGTACCTTAAGTTCAAATTCAATCTTATAACTACCATGTATTTTGTAACCTAAAACACTTTGCTTACTAAAAGGTTAAACAATTGTGGACAAAACACATATGTGTGTTTAGCAACATTAGCAGTAGCATGAAGTTGTAGCACTAGCGTTTATATTCTAATGCTTTTATAAGTAACGTTTTGTAAAACCAGAGTGTTAAAAAAAGCTACATGTTACTTGCCGAATAGTACTTATACTTCGAATGCTAGCGTTGTTGTTGGTATAAAATGCTCTAAAATAATACGCACAACACGTACCGATAAGGCCCAGTTGTAGTTTGATTTCTAAATCAGACCACTCTTATTGGGCCCAAGATGACCAGAATGCTATTCGTTTGGTTCTCATTTAATTTACTTTTTACCTAAAATCTTGACTTATAACTCTTACCTCTTGCATAGGCAATTTACTAGGATCATCAGATCATGTTGCAATTTCCTTTCAAATTTCGAATTAGGTAGTTATCTCCATAGCCAGTCGTTTTAAATATATATAAATATATATATATATATATATATATATATATATATATATATATATATATATATATATATATATATATATTTATCCGTTTGCCTCTTGCCAATATTCACAAGCTATTTGTATTTAAAATCATTTAAATATCTAATATAACATACTACCAAACTTGATCAAAGCCATGAAATGGTGCTTAATATGTTACCTGTTATTATGGTTTAGTTCCAACGAAGAGAACCACGGCGTTCTTGAATATCGTCTTAAATTTTCTTTCAAAGTTAGTCATTAAGAACTAAATGTGAAAAGACCGATAACCCTAAGGACTATTTTCAAAATTATTTCGAAATAATATGTCTTTACGGAAAAAGTCTCTAAAATCTGGATCGTTGCAAAGTTAGTCATATGACTAACTTTCAAACCATTAGATAATTGCGGGACTATTCTCGTAATTTTTGGGCCAATGTGGCGTGTAGCTGCTACATGCATTTTTCCCTTTAGTATATTATTAAAAATAGTTGGCCTAAAGATATGACAAAAAGAGAAGAAAAAATTCAAGACTTGATTTTCGGTTTTCATTAATAAAAAGTAGAAAATATTGTTTGAAATGTGTTTTCTTAAGAAGAAAAACTTACAGCCCGACGAATACTTTGAAAGCATCATAGATACCCCATTGTGCTCCAGTAAGAGTTCCAACCATTAGGGGTGAGCATGGTGCGGGTTGGTGCGGGTTTTGGTAAAAACCGAACCGCATCCGCAATTGCGGTTTTTAAAAATGAGAATCCGCAACCCGCGGTTTTATGGGTTTGCGGTTTTCTGGTTTGGTTTTATGGGTTTTGCGGTTTTAAAGTTTTTTTCAAATTTATTTTTGGTATATATTTATTATAGAATAAATATATCATATGGTTACATAATGAGTAAAACGTATATATAGTATTGTTGGGTAGTAGTATGAAATTATAAATCTCTAAAATAATAAAAGTCAAATGAGATGATTTTTTTTAAAATTCCGACGATATATTGATAGAAAAACAAAATTATATGATATAAAAACTCAGACAATAATTAACTAATAAAATTCATTTGAAATAACTAATTATGAAAATATTAACAAAAGTATTTAATCATACAAAAATTATAAAATATAGTTGGTTTATTTAAAATAAAAATAAAAATATATTTGAATATGACTTTGCGGTTCGGTGCGGTTTTGCGATGCGGTTTTTGGTGGAAGCGAAACCGCACCGCAAAATGCGGATTTTATTTTCAAGAACCGCACCCGCGGTTTTTTTGCGGTTTCGGTTTTGTGGTGTGGGTTTTGCGGTTTTGTGCGGGTTTGCGGTTTGCGGTCGGTTTCGCCACCCCTACCAACCATAATGATTCAAAGAGAAGACCACGAGTGAAGAGGCCCCACAAACCGAGCTTTTCGACAGTCTACAACACAAGTTTCATTGATCATGTAAGGATACATGGATACATGCAAAATAGACAAATCTGGCGGGTTGGGTAACGGGTCAAAAGGAGTATTTTTCTATTGGTTAGAAACAAGTCAAACACTTCATAATAGTTGGTGTATCAGAATATGACTACAGAAGTTATACGATTAGTATTTTTGCTAACAAGTATTTTTGCAAAGATACACTTAAAAGCTTTCGAGGAAAAAAATATAACAGGTTTTAAGCATCAAAAATATATTCCGTATGACTTCTAACACGTTTGACCTCTTTTACATGTTTCCGTTTAGTTCCTTATTTTGCTCGTTTGAGAAAAAATATGACCCCTATAGCTTGTTTAATAAACATTAGAAAATGAAGAGTGATATATATATATATATATATATATATATATATATAAGGCTCATTCTTGTGAGAAGCCTAAATTTGGTGAAGCAGCGAGAAGAGATCCTAGCCCTCCATCTAATCCCTCCCTTTTTAATCTAATGGCTAAGATTAGCTCACCATTTGCACTAACAAAGGGTATTTTTGTAATTACCAACCCCACATCTAATATACGGAGAAAAAAACACAGATGAACGTGAAAACCACCTATCCTCTCCAATCCAACAAACCTCAATAATCTCCGATCACAACCATGCATCACCGTTCAAAATACTGTCATTCAAACCACCGCTTCACCGCCAAATAGAACCACCACCACTCCTCCACAACTATCACTTCGTGCTTCACCTTCTACAACCATCTTCCACCATTCACCTTCTAACGCCGTCAAACGCCGTCTTCTACCGGAATCATCACCGGAATATTAATTGATCATACAAACATAAAATTCGACAAATATGGTGATGAAGGAGATATCAATGAAATTAGGTCAACAAAAGTCGAGTTTTTGAAGAAGATCAACTTTTCCATTCGGACTACACAAAATTGATAGTAACTATCGCTACGTTATTTTTATTTAAATTTTATTGTATAATTCTTAACAATTATGTGTTTGAACTTATTATAATTGTTTAATTTGTACATAAGTCACATTTGAATATACAGATTACTAATTAGGTTTTAAGTGTTATAAGCTAGTTAATTAGATAAATTTTTGATGATTTAAGTATATTAACAGTATATTCACGCGTAAAAACTATAAGCAAGTAGTGAAGTTTTGAGGTTATTAGCGGAATTTTTGATGATATAAGTTTAGTAAGATTATCTTCGCATGTGAAAATGTCATCAACGAATTAAGTTTTGATGTTAATAGTGGAATTTTTGATGATTTAAGTTTAGTAAGATTATCTTCACATGTGAAAATATCAGCAAGGAATTAAGTTTTGATGTTATTAGCGGAATGTTTGATGATTTAGTTTAGAGGACTATCTTCGCATGTGAAAATATTGTATTCAAGTGTTGATTTAAGATGTTAATACAAATAAAGTTAGTTTGCGTAAAGAGTGATTATGAGAAAACCATTTATTAATATTTTAAACCGTAAAACCGTTTATTAATATGCGATCTCTTTGTGTTTTGTTGATAACAAATATAATGTTATCTTAAGTATAATTATAAAGGATACATGTTAGTTTTGTAAAGCATTTACATATAGCCATTTAAATACAAAATGTAGTAATTAAGCATTTGTTGTAATAGTTTATTAGGATGGGTAAAATCATAACCCATGGACCATAACCCATGGATCTTAACCCATACCCAAGAAGACTTGATACAATGTATACTTAGATACATTGAATCTAAAGATAACCCATGGACCAACCCATAACGCATGACCTATAACCAAAAAACCCATGGGCAAAGAGGAGCGTTCCACGGATCCCTAGGATTACGCTAGACGGATCCCAAGTGGAAGGGATCCGTGGGATCCGGGGGAACAGTGAAGGAATTTGCCTATAAATAGAGAGTCATTTCTTCATTCTAACTCACCCCTCTTCTTACTAAATCTCTCAAACACTCTCATTCTTTTCTAACATATAGATCACTTGATCTAGAGAGTTGTTCTTCTTTCTTTCTATTGTGATCCTCATATAGGTCCTTCTCTAAGGCGAGATCACGAGCATTCTACAAGTCATCCAAGCAAGGGTCCTTGATTGATTTGTCACTCCGCAAGATTTCGCAGCAAAGATCTTGTATTTGATATTTCACATATTTGTTGTGTAATAGTCGTGTTGGTTTGGTCCACCGTGTTACGGACTCGGTATCTAGCTTTGTACCGGAAAAGTGTAAGCAACGTTGTGAAGGCTTCTCCGCCAAGTGAAGGAGTTTGTTGACATAGTGCTTGAACTCTCGAGTAGGTGACTCGGGAGTGGAGTAGGGCAAGGAAGGTGTCCTTGTAGCCGAACCACTATACATCGGTTATGTCTTTTCTTTCCTTCGCTTTACTTTATTTACTTGCTTTATCATTAGATCTATACTTTTCTACATCCACAAGATCTCACATATTAACGAATCTAAAAGTTTTGAAACTAACGTAAAATCGGCAAAACTATTCAACCCCCTTCTAGTTTCCCACAATTGGCATCAAGAGCTATGTTTATAAAAGTTTTAAAATAAAATTGTATTTTAAAACTTTTCGATCACTATGGGTTTCGAAATTATAAGAAAGGGCAAATCTATGCAACGACCACCACTACTTGAAACTAATGGTTTTATATATTGGAAAATAGATTCAAACATATGTGAAGTCTAAAGATATTGATCTTTGGTACATTATTGTTGAAAGTGATTTTGAGGCTACCTCAAATGATGATAAAGGAAATTTAGTTCACATACCTCATGATAAACTAAACGATGAAATGAAGAAAAGCTTTCTAAAAATAGTGAAGCAAAATGGTTTTATATAATGCTTTACCGAAAAAGGAATTGAAAGAATTTCTATGCTTAAAACCTCTAAAGAAATTTGGAATTCTTTAGTTGTAACTCATCAAGGCAACCAACAAGTTAAAAATAATAAAATTGATTTATTTGTTCAACAATATGAACAATTTTCAATATCGGATGAGGAAACTATAGATCATTCATTTGCTAACTTTAATACTATTATTACATCTTTACAAGCACTTGATGAATCTTTTCTAGCCGTAATCATGTTAGGAGATATCTAAGGGCACTTCCATCAAGTGGAGATCCAAGGTGACGGCGATCGAAGAGTCAAAAGATTTGACAATTCTCACCTTGATGAACTCATAGGCAACTTGAAAGTCTACGAGCTTGTCCTTGCTAAAGATTCCAAGCTTCAAAGGTAAAAGAGAAACACAAATCTCTTGCCCTTAAAGCCAAAAGGCTATGAGCGATGAGAGAACTCCTCTTCGAGTAGTGACGACGAAGAGTACGCTATGGCGGTAAGGGACTTTAAAAGTTCTTTAGAAGAAAGGAAGATCGTCAAACAACCGTATGACGATAAGAAAGGCTTCGGAAAAGCAAAGAGGACGAGAAGCCAAAGGATGATCGTACTTGCTTTAAATGTGGGGACCCAAACCACTTTATTAGTAAGTGTCCCAAACGGGATGATCAAAAGGCGTTCGTGAGCGGCACATGGGGAATGATCGACGAGGAGGATGAAGAAATTTGTCTCATGGCAAATGACGAGGTATGTCACGAATACTATAGTAGTTCATCACTCGATGACGACTCATTGCATAATGAATATGACAAACTATGCAACATTAGCTTAAAACTAATTAACAAAACAAGCTCTTAAAGAGTCAAAATCAACGTTTAGATAAAGAAGTCATAGAATTAAAAGCAAAACTAAAACGTTTAGAAAAGGGTAAAATAGCAAGTGGTGAATGTGAACTTTATGCTCAACTTCAAACACTAGTGGATAACTTAGATTCTAAAATTGCTAGAATGAGTACGAACACTTTAGATACAATACTCAAGGTGTTAAAACCGGTAACAATCAAAAGGGTCTAGGTAGTCAACAACTTGATCCATCAACTAGTGAAAGTAAAGAAACAAAATTTGTTAAGGAACTAGAAAAACCAACCACTGTTGTGGCGGATCCCACGGATCCCCTAAAAGGGAACCGCTAGTGTACGAAAGGGATCCGTGGATCTGCAGTAGCAAACAAAGAGCAATAACGTAGCTTCCTCATCTAGAACCGAGTTTGTTATAGTTAATAGGAAGAAACCAACTCATGTCACCACTAGACAACCACCTCCAAAATATAATCCTACTTTTGCAAGAAACAAAGCTCCATCTTTTCAAAACCTAATTCATTTAGGAGACCTAATAACGTTTACCCAAAAGTAACCATCAAATGGGATGGAATCCAAACATGCAAAACGGTTTTCATTTTCAAAACTTTGCTCCATGGAATGCATATCATCTTATCCATACATGTCTAACATGAATGGAATGTTTAACACTAATGGACCCATGAACAAATGGGGACCAAACTTTGAGTTTATTATTGTTTTAGGTGTGCTTAAAGGTCGATCTAGACCCCGATGAATGGGTCAAGGATAGCGGGTGCACGAGGCACATGACCGCAATAGGATCTATTCTCCACATATGAATCCTTCAATGGAGGTAATGTGGTGTTTGGAAATAGAAAAGTAGAATCATCGGTAAAGGTACGATTTCTAACAAATCTCTAACCATTAACGATGTGTGTCACGTAGAAAACCTAAACTTTAACCTCTTAAGTATAGGACAAATATGTGATAAAAGTGCAATGTACTTTTACCGAAACCGTAGTAAGATACTAAAAATGGCATGACCATAGGAAAAGGAATTAGGAAACATGGAGTCTATGTCATTAAAATCGGTAATGAACCTAAGGACAAACTATGTCTTACCTCTATGGATGATACTTGACCTTATGGCATCAAGATTGGGTCACGCCAACATGCGACTTCTTCAATCGCTATCATCCAAAGATCTAGTAAGAGATCTACCTAAGTTGAAATATGAACATCACTTTTGTGATGCTTGTAATGTAGGAAAACAAGCTCATTCTAGTCATAAAGCTAAAAACATGGTGTCTACAACTAGGTGTCTAGAATTACTACATATGGATTTATTCGGTCCATCCGCTATCCAAAGTTATGGAGGCAACTACTATACTTTGGTTATAGTGGATGACTATTCTAGGTATACATGGACAAAATTTTAAAGAACAAAACGAAACCTTTAATTATTTTGAAATATTAAGCAAAAGATCCAAAGACAACTAGGAAGTCCCATAGTGTCTATTAGGACGGATCATGGTAGGGAATTCGATAATGAAGTGCAATTCGGAGCTTTTTGTGACGCTAATGGTATTACTCACAACAACTCGGCCCACGCACTCCACAATCGAATGGGGTAGTAGAAAGAAAGAATAGAACCCTACAAGAAATGAGTAGAACCATGCTTAATGAACAATCCATACCTCAAAAGTTTTGGTGTAATGCCGTTGATACTTCAACGTACATACTCAATCGAGTCTTAATTAGACCAATCTTAGGAAAAACTCCATATGAGTTACTTTGAGGCAAAAAGCCTACGTTAAATCACTTTAGAGTCTTTGGTAGTAAATGTTTTATTCTTAACACTAAGGATTACCTTACAAAATTTGATCCTAAATCAACCGAAGGTATCTTTTAGGTTACTCGCCAAATAGCAAAGCTTACGTCATATTAAACAAAGAAACAATGAAGGTAGAAGAGTCATTAAATATAAAATTTGATGAAAGTCCACCCAAACCCTCTCCACCTCTTGTCGATGACGAGATTATAGAAAGTGAAGCTATAGTAATAAAGAAAAAGATAAGTGAAGAAGAAGAACCTCTAAGTGATGAAATAATAAACATTAAAGAGTCCAAAGATCACCCCGTAGATAAAGTCATAGGAAAACTAAATGAACGAACATTAAGGTCTCAAGTTCAAAACCAAAGTAACTTGTTTTGTTTCGTTTCAACCTTAGAACCTAAGAATACACAAGAAGCCATAAAAGATGAGAGTTGGGTAATGGCTATGCAAGAAGAACTAAATCAATTTGTTTCTAATGATGTTTGGACACTTGTCCTCCACCTAGTAATCAAACCATAATAGGAACCAAATGGGTTTATAAAAACAAATTAGATGCAAACGGAGTCGTGTCTAGGAACAAGGCTAGACTCGTTGCTCAAGGGTATAACCAACAAGAAGGAATAGACTTTGATGAGACCTACGCCCCCGTGGCTAGATTAGAGTCTATAAGAATACTTCTTGCCTATGCTTGTGCTAATGATCTAAAGCTTTATCAAATGGATGTCAAAAGCGCTTTTCTAAATGGTTTCATAAATGAAGAAGTATATGTAGCTCAACCTCCGGGCTTCATTGATTTTGAAAAACCCAAACATGTTTATAAATTAAAGAAAGCCCTTTACGGTCTTAAACAAGCTCCAAAAGCTTGGTATGATAGACTCAAGTCATTTCTAGTTAAACACAACTACACCATGGGGTTAGTTGACAACACACTTTTACTAAGAAAGAGAGTCACATATAATCATAGTACAAATATATGTAGATGATATTATATTCGGATCCACTTGTCAAGACATGTGATGATTTTTCTAAAATCATGCATGACGAGTTCGAGATGAGTATGATGGGAGAACTTAGTTTCTTTCTTGGTCTACAATAAAACAAGTAGAAGATGGTATCTTCTTCAATCAATCTAAATACATCAAGGAGATGTTAAAGAAATTCGGTCTAGAAGAGTCAAACCAATTAGGACTCCAATGTCATCCGACACCAAACTCATAAAAGATGAAGACGAAGAATCCGTAGATAATACTAAATATCGTGGCATGATAGGTAGCCTTTCTACCTCACGGCAAGTAGGCGGATATCATGTTTAGTGTTTGCTTATGTGCTAGGTTTCAAGAAGACCCTAAAACATCACACCTAGAAGCCGTAAAAAGGATATTTAGATATATTAAGGGTACAACACAATTAGGATTATGGTATCCTAAGGGCACGGGAGTAGAAACAATTGTATATGCAGATTCTGACCATGCAGGTGATTACGTTGATAGAAAAAGTACAAGTGGGGTATGTACTTTTATGGGATGTTGTTTAACATCTTGGTTTTCTAAGAAACAAACGGCACTTGCAATTTCAACAACCGAAGCCGAGTACGTCTCCGCCGGCAAAGCATGCCAACAAGCACTATGGATGAAACAAGCGTTAGTAGACTACGACATTCATCTAAGCGACATAGCCATCCTATGTGACAACAAAGGTGCCATCGACTTAAGCAAGAATCCGGTATTGCATTCTCGCACAAAACATATAGAGATTCGTCACCACTTCTTAAGAGACAATGTTCAAAGGGAACATTTCTATTGAGAAGGTAGCATCCGAAGACAACATAGCCGACGTCCTCACCAAACCGTTGAAACGGGAACAATTCAACCTACTTGCCTTGGTCTTGGTCTAATGGAACAAACGTCGCAACTTATTTGACTCTACAAGGTATGTAAACACTAGCCTTCTTTTTACCGAGTCTAGGATTTCTATTTCACGCACAACTCACAAACAATACGGGAATTTTCAAAACCCAAGATAAGTTTTCCACTTATAGCTTTCTTATTTTCTCTTATACATATACATTTTCAAAGAAAATTTCTTTTCAAAATATTTTCTAAAAGGATGATACCTTCCCGTATCAATTTCACAAAAGCAATTTCTCACGCCTAGGACAAATCGCTTTTTCATTATTAATACAAAGTAAAAACCCGTTTTCATTGCATCTCATGTCTTTTGAATGCTAAAGGGGACACATAACTAATATGTGTTTTCGGGTACATTCATTTAAGCGACAATGAATTAGGAGCATTCATAACACTCAATTACGTACTTGTGTACTAAATATGTGTTTTCGGGTTATCTCAATAGGATTGTTTTTACTTCTAGTTTATTTTTCTTTTTCGTTTTAGAGGTCGAGGTAACCGCAACTCCAAATAGTTTGCATATAGGCACACACTAGGAAAAAATGTTTCCAAAAGGAAAATTTTGTGTTGCTCGCATCACGGACCCACGGATCCCAAACCTTCATCTTGGACGGATCCTCAAGGGAAGGATCCGTGGGATCCGTGAAGATGTGTCGCTTTTATCCTTTATTTTTCTCACTTTGGATGAAAAATCCACATTGGCTTCATTTTTGGAAGTATGATCTTTAATGCTTGTGTTCTCATGATCACATGCCTTGAATTCATATCTAATCATTAGATTTTAATCCATATTTTGGTTCAAGCATTCATTACAATGCTCTATTTTTCTATATATAGAACTCCCAAAATGCTTGCATACTCCATCTCCTCCTCACAAACACATTACATCATGTCATCCAAAAACCCTTTAGGAGAATCATCTAGTACAAACAATCATGATATCCAAACCTTTGTACTTCCACCATCCAAAATACCACAATCAAACTCTAGGATATCCGCACGGATTAGTATCCGATCTTGCTGCTTAGTAAAAACAACCTCAAATGGTTCATCCTCAACAAATAACTCACCACAAGATGCTTCCATAATAGCACCTCCCTCATCTCCAACAAGTACACCAACTTCATCACCACCTAAAGTCACTCTTTTGGAACTCCTTAAGACTCCAACAAGATCTAACCAACCTAAAGAAAAAGAATTAGTCTTTTCAACACCCCCACATCTCCAAATAATATCTTTCAAGATCTTGAAACATCACCATCATTAGCTCCCATCACATTACAAGAACATCTAGGTTCTTTTCCACCACCATTCACAAATATTCCGGATGTTGATCCATATTTTCCTATTTTTCCACCACAACTTCCGCATAACTCAAATCAAAACAACCCGGAAAACTTCCGCACTCATTACCCACATCATTTACATTGTGAACATTGCCAATCCACTAGGGAAATCGCAATAGAAGTTAGGGAAGAAATGCGTTTCATACTCAACCTCATCCTTGATCGCATCAATACCATCACTCATCAAAACCTCCATCCATAACCTTATGCAAGCATGGAAGGAATCACTACTACTATTTTCTACTTTTAGTATTTTTTTTCTTTTTGATGTCATTTTCAAGAACAAGTCTTGTTCTTATTTTTACATGCTTGTAAGTGGCATAAATACCACTACAATTTGTTGTTTTATTACAAGGCATTGTTTACATACCTTGGCTCCCAATCTAGATTCTCGGCAATCACAAGATTATTTAAGTATGTTACTAACCTTTCTTTGTGTAGGATTTTAATTTTTCTTCACTTGACGCCCCAAACAAGGGGGAGCTACCGTCAAGGGGGAATAAGAAATACGTAGAATACTTCTCTTCCAAGGGTTAACTTTTTGTTTCGACAAAAAGGGGGAGAAGAAGTAAAACTTAGGGCTTTCGGCTTTCAAAAATTACATCTATTCTTAAGTTTTACTCATCATAACATTATGTTTTGTCATCAACAAAAGGGGAGATTGTTAATACAAATAAACCGTAAAACCGTTTATTAATATTTTGCGATCTCTTTGTGTTTTGTTGATAACAAATATAATGTTATCTTAAGTATAATTATAAAGGATACATGTTAGTTTTGTAAAGCATTTACATATAGCCATTTAAATACAAAATGTAGTAATTAAGCATTTGTTGTAATAGTTTATTAGGATGGGTAAAATCATAACCCATGGACCATAACCCATGGATCTTAACCCATACCCAAGAAGACTTGATACAATGTATACTTAGATACATTGAATCTAAAGATAACCCATGGACCAACCCATAACCTATGACCCATAACCAAAAACCCATGGGCAAAGAGGAGCGTTCCACGGATCCCTAGGATTACACTAGACGGATCCCAAGTGGAAGGGATCCGTGGGATCCGGGAACAGTGAAGGAATTTGCCTATAAATAGAGAGCCATTTCTTCATTCTAACTCACCCCTCTTCTTACTAAATCTCTCAAACACTCTCATTCTTTTCTAACATATAGATCACTTGATCTAGAGAGTTGTTCTTCTTTCTTTCTATTGTGATCCTCATATAGGTCCTTTCTAAGGCGAGATCACAAGCATTCTACAAGTCATCCAAGCAAGGGTCCTTGATTGATTTGTCACTCCGCAAGATTTACGTAGCAAAGATCTTGTATTTGATATTTCACATATTTGTTGTGTAATAGTCGTGTTGGTTTGGTCCACCGTGTTACGGACTCGATATCTAGCTTTGTACCGAAAAAGTGTAAGCAACGTTGTGAAGGCTTCTCCGCCAAGTGAAGGAGTTTGTTGACATAGTGCTTGAACTCTCGAGTAGGTGACTCGGGAGTGGAGTAGGGCAAGGAAGGTGTCCTTGTAGCCGAACCACTATACATCGGTTGTGTCTTTTCTTTCCTTCGCTTTACTTTATTTACTTGCTTTATCATTAGATCTATAACTTTCTCTACATCCACAAGATCTCACATATTAACGAATCTAAAAGTTTTGAAACTAACTAGGAAAACGTAAAGAGTGCAAACTATTCAACCCCCTTCTAGTTTTCCACATGTGAAGAAATAAAGTATCGAATCTTCACATGTGAAGAAATAAGGTATCTTCGTTTGTGAAAGGATTTTGTTTTGATTATTTAAGTATAGTACGAGTATCTTCGCAGTGAAGGAAATTTTAAACAATCAACTGCTATGGGTTGGTATGAAGGTAACTTACTTTTAAATCTTTCTTTCACCTTGTCTTTATATTATGGAAAATGGTGGAGAGGACTAAATGCACGATTTATTAGCATGCTAATTAAACATGACAATCAATGCTCTTATTTTATTATGATGCGTTAAACAGTCAAGCTTTATCACTCAAGCCCGCCACTTGTGAATGGCGGATCCGTAACCAAACTTAAAACCGGCTCAAAGACGAATGCAATGAAGATCTTGAGGAGTATAGTGTTTTCCGGTCGTTATGTCCCAATGAGCTATGCAATGGATTATCAAACGTTTAGTGATCGGAGATTTGAGCGGAAAAGGAGATTGTGAATGATTATAACTACGGAAAAAGCCAACAAATTACAACGGATTAAATGCAAATTAAAGAAGATTAAAAGATAAAATCTATTAAATAAACGCTATCACTATATTTAAAATGATGAACGTTTAAAACTTGAAACTAAAACTTATGTTTAAAATAAAATCTACGTAAGCGTACAAAATAAAAAGTGAAACTTATACAATATAAATCCTAAAAATATGAAAAATACATTTTACAAACCTAATGATAAAAGAAACTATTTAGAAAAGAAAATTATTTTTATAACTATTTAATTAATTATTATTAATTAAAAACTATTTTTAACTATTTAATAATAACCTAAAATACAAGAAATTAGGAAATAAAGCTTGAAAAATAAAATTAAGACTTAGAAAAGTCTAAAATGACAAACTAGAATTTTCAAAACTATTTTGTATTTTTATGATTATTTTTCTATTTTCTAGGAATTTTAAACTATTAAAACTAATTAAAATATTTAAAAATACAAATTTAACTAAGAAAAATATGGAAAATTACTTTTTGGCTTTTTATATTTATCTAAACTTAATAAAAATGAAAATTATTTTTTGAGACTTTTCTTAATTTTTGTATTAAATGCTATTTAAAAATACTTAAAACTAATTTAAATCAAGAAAATAGCAAACCAACTTGGAAAAATCTGAAAATTTCAGGAAAAGTCTAAAATTATATTAGGAAGCTAGGAAAATTAGAAAACAGGGCTTGTGTGGATGAATATGCAACTGAAGACCAAGTGCTTATTGAAATAAGCACTTAGAAATAAGCAAATGAAACCAAAGGCCACCAAACTAATAAAGAAGCTCTAATAAGCTAAAATAACTAAAATGTAATGAGAATCAACAAGCTAATACCTCTGATTGCAAGATACAACAGATTTGATGTTTGAGCTTTAAAAGCTAAAAGCAGTTTCGGTAACAACTTTGAAACAAGCAAGCCACTATAAATAAGCTAAAACCGAAAACTATGAATTGGAACCTAAAATAGACCCGGTGAGAGCAAGTGTACCAAAACCAGACTATGATAAGCTCTAATAAGAGCTCTGCCTAAGCTCGCAATATCGAGAAAACTCTCTGTAATCGAGAACGATGTGGCAGGCGAGATTGGCCTGTTTGACAAGCTTATTTAGAGCTTATCAAAAATTTGTAAAAATCGATAAATTGATAATAAGAAATGAGACCAATTGAACTTTTGAACCTACAATTCTGATATGATTTGGCTCAAATTGAGTCCATGAAAATTCCTCCAATGTGAGTCCAAAAGCATTTTTCACCTTATTTGACTTTTGAAAGCAATTGAAAACTTTGACTAAAATGAACTTTGATCTTGATTTTAAGACTTATGTTGATGTAATAAGGTGTAATAAGTACAATGCAAGCAAGTATTTATGATTTTAAACACAAAATGAGCTTTTGCTAATCCTAAAACTCAACATTAACTGTTAAAGACAGATTTATGGAGATTTTGACTTTTGGTGTTAGCAGCACAAGTGATTGACTCAAATGAGCTAAAACAATCTTAACAAACATGAACTAACAAAAGTTAAACACGAGCAAGACTTGAAATCGATTAATCATTAATTCCAAACACCCTTTTTAATCCGAAATGCAAACTTAAATTGATAAACTCATCGAACTAGCTATAGCACAATTGTTCAAACTGAGTTTTATAACCATATTACCCTATATAAACATATTTTAACTAGTGGTGACCACATAAACATCCAAGCATAGAATGCAATATGGCTTGAAAATGGAAATGAAATCTACTAACCATAGGTCCAACATTTGCGACCAAAACCAAACCCAATACTAACCTAAACTAACCTATTTAAACCCAAATCCACCGCATCATCCACATCAGCACCTGTTTTCCTCCTCCTTTGACTTTCGTTGACCAAGAGACAATTTTGCTTAAAATTGATTGCAAGCTTATTGCAAGTTACAATAAGCTTAAATAAGCTTATTGAGATTGAAAATAAGCCACTAACACTTGTACATGAGAATTTTGAAGCGAAAAATGCAACAATGAACATTAAACTTGGAACTTAAATGAAAACTTAGATTGATAGTTCAAAAGCACAATACAAAGATGTTTAAACTTGAATAGGATACTAAGAAACTTAAATTACAACATTTGACTTAAACTAAAACATTTTAAAGAAAAACGACATTTAAGGAAAAAATGAAAACTAGCTAACTTCTTCTCATCTTCTCCTCTTCCTTTTATACTCAAATCTTCTCTCTCTCTCTAAGCTAATCCCACTTCATTTTTTGGCCATTGGATGACTAAAGTGATCTTGGCCCTTGAATGTCAATTTTGGCGGGAAAAGAGATTATGATTTGGGGAGAGATTGAGTGTGGGAAAGGTAAGTAATCAATGTTTCTTGGAGGTTAGGAGGTGTGGGGACAAGGGAAGGATAAGGTGAGGGTGGGTTGAGTGTAGCAGAGTTCGAGGGCTATCAGTGGGAGGAAAACTGTTGGCGCCAAAGGTTGGTCAAACCACTTTTGACCAGGTTATTATTATATTGGGGGTCCAAAATGGTAAATGACGGGGGTCCAAATGAAAGCTTAAGGTCAAAAGGTTTAAAAGGCTTTAATATTATAGGACCATATGTGTAATTCACAATTTAGAGGGACCTATTCGCCAATTCTGCCAAGTTGCTCCAAGGACTAAAAGTGACAATTCTCAAAAGTGCAAGGACCAAACTTGCCATTTTGCAATTTTCCAGGACCATTTTGCCAATTTTCAAACTTGGAGGACCAATTTGTAATTTTCTCAAACTTTTATATTTTTCACCAAAGGACTAAATTTGACAAGTTATGATTTAAAAGGACCTTTGGTGACTTTTCTTTGAAATTTTGACTCGGGGACTATTTTTGACAACTTTTGAAACTTGGGGACTAAAGCGCAATTTTGCAAATTTGATATGTTTTCATCGATTTTGAACATTTTGCATTTAAAACACATAAAACATGCGATTTGTGATATTTTGATCATTTTGATGTGTTTCGAGTGTTTTAGATGATTTTGCAGTTTATATTGTACAAAATGATGAGTATTTACACACTCATCAATCTCCACATCGAGATATTGCTAGTCCCTAGCAATGATTTGAGAAAACATAATGGATTTGAATCTCTTTACCAAAAGCCATTACTTACGGAGTAGCCAAATGTTTTAGTTCAAGTAAGAACCATGGTACACCGATAACCATGTGATTTTGAGCAAACCACCGCCTTTCAACGGATTTGATTTTGTCTTTACCGAAGCCGTACCTTTCGGACTAGCCAACTCTTAGATAAATTATCAATATTATCTTTGGTGAGTGATTACCAATTATGGTTTTCCATCGCCTTTACCACAAGCCATAAACTTGCGGGCTAGCCAACTCTTCACTTTTTAGGATATGGTGAAATGAATACCATACAATTTTGGGCAAATTGCAAGCCATATAAACGGATTTGAGATATCTTTACCAAGAGCCGTTTGCTCTGGATTAGCCAATCCTTTTGTCTTACGAGACATGGCGGATCGATAACCAAATGAGTAAGTGTAAAACACTTACTCCAAAAAAAATTTTGGCCAAAACGGGAATTGGTATAATTATATGATAAAATTCGTGAGAATTCCCCACACTTAGAAATGAATATTGCCCTCAATATTCAAAGTACCCGCGGTTATGCCGAAACAAAGAACGAAAAGGAAATACTACGGCCATTATTTAGAAATGATATTTTTTTTTTTTTTTTTTTTTTGAAACATGATAACATGTGGGCAACTCCCCACACTAGGGTGGTAGAAAGAGGTAAGAAACGAAATATGGGTGAAAACCCATATTTATGCTTATGTTTTGATTACCGAGTCGCTAGCTTGACTCGACCCGTATTCATTTGTTCATGGGGAAGCAAAGTGGAAGAACCAATCTCCATCGGACTTTCATTCAAGATGTTTGACAAACATTTGAAGCACGTGAAAGTTCCACACCGATGAGATATACATAGAACCGGCTCAAAATGATAAATGAAAATGCCGGGATCAAAGATAGTGTCTTCATTCCGAAGGAGTGAAGATGAAGAGAAATCACAAGATATTTGAGGAAAGGAAGAAAGATTTTGATAACAATCAAGATCCATTCTTCATCCTCAAATGTAGACATATCGGGAGGAAGGGTGAAGGTAGTATCATTAATAAGCAAACTCATACGATAGAGTACACCTTCCTCCAAGCTAATATCATCCTCAAGATCAAAATAGAAATGATCATGTTCGGAGGAGATATGTCATGAGAGATTTCACCGGAGAACTCTTTATGAAGAGAATCATTCACTTGAAGTGAAGTTGTGAACTCTTGTTCCATTGTGGGCTCATCACTATCCTCAATCGAGTATCAAAGAGTGGATTCTCGAAATTAAAGTGAATTCGAGTCGAATTCAAATAGAGGATTGGTGAAAGTAGCTTTGAATGTTTCGGGAACAAAGTGATCAACATTCTCTATTGGATTGTTGGGATAAGAAGTGAGTGAACGATCATTATCAATGAGACTTTCGCCTCCCGGATCGGCTTCAAATCAAAGAGTGGATTGATGTGAGTGAGTTCACGGAGAACTCCTCAAGAAGATGATCGAGATCGATTGTGGGATTGATGCCTCAACATACTCGATGTTTCCAAAGGAAGCACAATCGTCGCTAAAATCGGAGAAAGTTTCAAAATGATCATTTGAACACTCGAGAGGGAAGAGAATCACACATATGATCGAAGTTCTCGTGACTCTCTCGGGATTGGGACAAGGTTCTCAACACTAGACTTTATGAATTCGTCCGATTCCTTTTCGAGAACAGTGTCAAGATGCTCGTCCCCATGTTCGAGAGTGAGTGGGAGCTTGGTGTGATCGATTGTTTGAGATGAAATCTCAACCGATGGGATATCAACCGATGAACTTGATGAATATTTATAGAATTAAAAGGATAAAGTGTATCCTCATCATCATCATCATCGAGAATGAAACGGAATCGAGAGCTAGATTTGGTCGCTTTTTGTATTTTAATTAATTCCTAATAGAGTTAGATTGGCAACTGGGAATCTAATTTAGCGACTGTTCTTGACTAACAATTCTTCCATGGTCTTTTTCATTTGGATTATTTTGGGAGGACATACTTTACATCCTCCTTAAGTTCTTTCAATCGGTTCCAAAAGTCAAGTAGAATTTCATGAGATAGTGGCTCATGAGAGGAGCTTGAATCATTGGTCTTGTGGAGGTTGGTCTTGATATGAAGAGTCGTAATTGTTACAAGGAAATGGATTCCTTGTTTGACAATCGAGCTAGAGTGAGGACCTCCACAGTGAATACTGGACAACAAGAAAGCATCGATGTGGTTGTGAGTGGTATGTGTTGTAGTCATAATTGTTATCGATTATATGAAGAACCCGCTCATGGAGACAAGCGTGTTTCCCGATTGACAATCGATGGATATCATTACCACATTGAGTGTGAACCACCACATAACCGACACTCGATTGCAACAAGAAATCAACAAAACCAACTGATCGAATGAGTCTCACGGACAAGTGGTAGCTCGATGGAATCCACCAATCGTTATAGTTGTGTTATGGTAGGAATAGGGATCCTAGTTATAGATGCGGACCCGCTTTTTCCTGATTAGAGTCACCATGCTACAATTGGGGCAATTTGGACCACCATTATAAGGACCACCACACCATTGACAACCAAGAGGGTGAGGATAAGACATAGAAAGAATCAAAGGTTTTGGAGAGGGTAAAGAGATGAAGAATCAAAGAGGGTAAGAGGGTAAAGATGAATATTTTGGGTTTTTGAAAACATTTTGCAAAAACAAAGAATGAAAATCTTTTGGATTTTTGAAAAAGAGAATATAAACACATACAGATGGTATAAACAAGGAGTGAATATCCAAATCACTAATCGCTAGACGTAAGACAATCGTACGCACATGACTCCCGCAAGCGCCAAAAATTTGATGCGTGCAAAGCAGTCAAGCTTTATCACTCAAGCCCGCCACTGTGAATGGCGGACCGTAACAAACTTAAAAGGCTCAAGCACGAATGCAATGAAGATCCGAGGAGTATAGTGTTTCCCGGTCGTTATGTCCCAATGAGCTATGCAATGGATTATCAAACGTTTAGTGATCGGGAGATTTGAGCGAAAAAAGGAGATTGTGAATGATTATAACTACGGAAAAAGCCAACAAATTACAACGGCTTAAATGCAAATTAAAGGAAATTAAAAGATAAAATCTATTAAATAAACGCTATCACTATATTTAAAATGATGAACGTTTAAAACTTGAAACTAAAACTTATGTTTAAATTAAAATCTACGTAAACGTACAAAATAAAAAGTGAAACTTATACAATATAAATCCTAAAAATATGAAAAATACATTTTACAAACCTAATGATAAAAGAAACTATTTAGAAAAAGAAAATTATTTTTATAACTATTTAATTAATTATTATTAATTAAAACTATTTTAACTATTTAATAATAACCTAAAATACAAGAAATTAGGAAATAAAGCTTGAAAAATAAAATTAAGACTTAGAAAAGTCTAAAATGACAAACTAGAATTTTCAAAACTATTTTTGTATTTTTATGATTATTTTTCTATTTTCTATGAATTTTAAACTATTAAAACTAATTAAATTATTTAAAAATACAAATTTAACTAAGAAAAATATGGAAAATTACTTTTTGGCTTTTATATTTATCTAAACTTAATAAAAATGAAAATTATTTTTTGAGACTTTTCTTAATTTTTGTATTAAATGCTATTTAAAAATACTTAAAACTAATTTAAATCAAGAAAATAGCAAACCAACTTGGAAAAATCTGAAAATTTCAGGAAAAGTCTAAAATTATATTAGGAAGCTAGGAAAATTAGAAAACAGGGGCTTGTGTGGATGAATTATGCAACTGAAGACCAAAGTGCTTATTGAAATAAGCACTTTGATAAGCAAATGAAACCAAAGGCTACCAAACTAAAAAGAAGCTCTAATAAGCTAAAATAACTAAATGTAATGAGAATCAACAAGCTAATACCTCTGATATGCAAGCTACAATGATTTGATGTTTGAGCTTTAAAAGCTAAAACAGTTGGAAGGTAGCAACTTTGAACAAAGCATAAGCCTATAAATAAGCTCAAACTGAAAACTATGAATTGGAACTAAAAAGGACCTGGGTGAGACCAAGTGTACCAAAAGCAGACTATGATAAGCTCTAATAAGCCCTGTGCCTAAGCTCGCAATATCGAGAAAACTCTGCGCAGATCGAGAATGTGCATGAGGAGTTTGGCCTAAAGACAAGCTTATTTAGAGCTTATAAAAATTTGTAAAATTCGATAAATTGATAATAAGAAATGAGACCAATTGAACTTTTGAACCTACAATTCTCATCGAGATTGGCTCAAAATTGAACTCATGAAAATTCCTCCAATTGAGTCCAAAAGCGATTTTTCACCTTATTTGACTTTTGAAAGCAATTGAAAACTTTGACTAAAATGAACTTTAGATCAATTTTAAGACTTATGTTGATGTAATAAGGTGTAATAAGTACAATGCAAGCAAGCTTTATGATTTTAAACACAAAATCTTGATTTGGCTTCCTAAAACTCAACAGTTTGACAAGAAGATAGATTTAAGTGAGAAGTTGACTTTTGGTGTTGCGCAGACACAAGATATTGACTCAAATGAGCTCAAACAAGTTTAACAAACATGAACTAACAAAAGTTAAACATCGAGCAAGACTTGAAGACAGATTAATCATTAAACCAAACACCCCTTTTAATACCGAAATACAAACTTAAATTGATAAGATCATCGAACTAGCTAGCACAATTGTTCAATCCGAGTTCTTATAACCATAATACAACTATATAAACATATTTTAACTAGTGGTGACCAAAGATAAACATCCAAGCATAGAATGCAATATGGCTTGAAAATGGAAATGAGAAATCTACTAACCACATAGGTCCAATTTTTATGACCAAAATCAAAACCCAATACTAACCTAATCTAACCTATTTAAACCCAAATCCACCTCGCATCATCCCCAGCATGCTTTCCTCCTCCTTTGACTTTCGTTGACTTTTGTTGACAATTTTGCTCAAAATCGATTGAAAACTTGATTGCAAGTTACAAGGAACTTAAATAAGCTTGTATGAGCTTGAAAATAAGCCACTAACACTTGTACATGAGAATTTTGAACCGAAAAAATGCAACAAATGATCATTAACTTGGAAGACTTAAATGAAAACTTAGATTGATAGTTAAAAATACAATACAAAGATGTTTAAACTTGAATAGGATACTAATGAACTTAAACTACAACATTTGATTGAAACTAATACATTTTAAAGAAAAACGACATTAAAGGAAATTTATGAAAACTAGCTAACTTCTTCTCATCTCTCTTGCCTCCTTTTTATACTCAACCGCTTCTCTCTCTCTCTAAGCTAATCCCACTTCATTTTTGGGCCATTGGATGACTAAAGTGATCTTGGCCAAATTGTCAATTTTGGCGGAAAGGATTATGACCTGTTGGGGAGAGATTGAGTGTGGAAAGGTAAGTAATCAATGTCCTTTGGATTGTAGGAGGTGTGGGGACAAGGGAAGAAGATAAGGTGAGGAGGGGAGGTTGATTGAGAGTACGCAGCTTGCTATCAGATAAAGGAGGAGAAGTGTTGCGCGCCAAGGTTGGTCAAACCACTTTTGACCGGCAGTTATTATATTGGGGGTCCAAAATGGTAAATGACAGGGGTCCAAAATGGCTTAAGGTCAAAAAGGTTTAAAAGGCTTTAATATAATAGGACCATATGTGTAAAAATCGAATTTAGAGGACCTATTACGCCAATTCTGCCAAGTTGCTCCAAGGACTAAAAGTGACAATTCTCAAAAGTATAAGGACCAAACTTGCCACTTTGCAATTTTCCAGGGCCATTTCGCCAATTTTCAAACTTGGAGGACCAATTTGTAATTTTCTCAAACTTTTATATATTTCACCAAAGGACTAAATTTGACAAGTTATGATTTTAAAAGGACCTTTGGTGACTTTTCTTTGAAATTTTGACTCGTGGACTATTTTTGACAACTTTTGAAACTTGGGGACTAAACCGCAATTTTGCAAATTTGATATGTTTTCATCCGATTTTGATATCTTTGCATTTAAAACACATAAAACACGATTTGTGATATTTTGATCATTTTGATGTGTTTCTGAGTGTTTTCAGATGATTTTACAGTTTATATTGTACAAAAATGATGAGTATTTACACACTCATCAATTAGTATTACTTTCTTAACTCATAATTATTTTTACTTAGGTTTTTAATGATGCCATTGAAGCTTTGAGGGTTTCATATAGGAAGATGAATCCGTTCTGTGTACCCTTTGCAACTACCAATATGGGGTCCGCAATGTTCGCCATGGATCTGGTGAGCCCTATATTTAATCATCTTCAGCGTCTGTTTGCTTATCATCCTTGTATGTAACTCGTGTTTTCATATTGTCCTTTAGGGATGGATAGGTCCAAATTACTCTATCTCTGGCGTGTGCCACCAAAGAACTCAGATATTGAATGCGCTAATCACATCATCGGAGGTGAAGTCGTAAGTACTTTTGTTTTTATGTCAATCAAATGTTCCTGGTTTTCAACACGAGAGAAGCAAATTAACAAAACCACAATAAAAATCTACTGCAACTATCTCTAACGGTATAGAAAACCTTGCAGGACATGATGCTTTGCGGTGGTTCAGATGTTGTCATTATACCTATAGGTATTGGATTTTTTTCTTCATGTAAAATGTTAGCATGGAATATATAAATAACCTTATTTTTCAACTACCGGTGTAGGATTGGGAGGATTTGTGGCATGCAGAGCTCTATCTGAGAGAAACAGTGACCCTGCCAAAGCATCCCGCCCATGGGATTCGGTAATATTAAATACACTTCTGCTTGACATTCCAATATTTGTTTCTTTAATTAAAATTTTTGCTTTAGCATTCACGTTTCCGAATTTGCCAAGCTAAACATGATCTAAAAATTCGTTTATAAGCGAGTCATGATGTTAATCTATATAGTAATGTTACTTCTTGTTATAATCTTGGGATGAACATAACTTTACTTTGGTAAATAGTTCTTATTGCTTAGCGAAAGTGTATGCCATTTAGAATATGTATTTTTCTCGCATAAATTTATCGATGCATGTATATAACTTCATGAGTTAATCACGAGTCTATAAAAATAGAATATTGAGGCTTTTTGTTGTACTATTCATGTCGAGTGTTATAAAACTTAACTGATCATGCCATTCAAACAGGGCCGTGATGGATTTGTTATGGGGGAAGGAGCTGGAGTCCTGTTGCTGGAAGAACTCGAGCATGCTAAGGTTTGTTGAAATCTAATACTAGTAAAGACCTGTGTGGGAGTGTTTCTATAAATGAGAACTATAATATGATAGCATGCTAATGATTTGTGTTTTCATTTGATTAAATCTGGCTATTGGACAGAAAAGGGGTGCGACGATCTATGCGGAGTTTCTGGGCGGAAGCTTCACTTGTGATGCTTATCATATGACAGAGCCTCATCCTCAAGGTAGTAGCATTACATTTTTATGTGTAAAATATGAAATCAAACTTCCGTTAATCTGTCTCATTTGTTGATTGTTATGTTCACACCTTATGCATATGTCAGCTCCTATTTTTGTATGTTCATGTATTCCCTTATACTATAGTTACTGACTCTATAGGTTTCAAAGTGGTAACAATATTTTTAATCTAAAGTATTTGGATTTTTTCTCTCGATATATTGTCTTGGTAATAAAACGTATTTGGTGGAACTCCATTTTTTGTAGACTTTTAGCAGCGACAACCTTTAAACAATTATATTGCAAATTGCAACTACTACAGTTATACTACTTCTATCTTGCTAAATGTAATATGGTTGCTTTTACCCCTGTTAAGTGTTTGTATTTAACATGTTTTGTAAAACCTTATCTGGTTATAGATATTCTACAGTACTCTAAGATGATAAAGATTTCAGACATTGTTTTGTATCATCTAGCTGTACAGTGGTCCTTTTGGTGAAGGAATCAACATGAAACGTGTGTAATCTTTAATAAGTGCATATTTGTCATCAGATGATGGGGTGATTTTGTGCATAGAGAAGGCCTTATCTCAGTCTGGGGTGGCCAGGGAAGATGTGAACTACATAAATGCACATGCTACGTCTACTCCAATTGGAGACCTCAAAGAATACAATGCTCTTCTTCATTGTTTCGGCGAGAACCAAGAGGTGTGACTAAATATGTTATCTTATATTCCGCTAAAGGAGATTTGTCTTTCTTTCTTGTGTTGACCATATCATGAAATATTTCATGTTTGCGCTGAGAGTCAACTCTACAAAGTCCATGATAGGTCACCTTTTAGGTGCAAATTGGTCTTGTGGAAGTTGTTGCAACCGTAGGTGTAATGCAATAAGTTTATTTATTATTTTAATTTTAATGCATATTTGATGTGCAACACATATTGCAAGGAATTGAAATATGATTACATTGACGTAATTATTTTACAATCATTTATAATGAAATTCGAGAACATGACCAAGTCAAATCTTCATGGATGAAACAATAACGTACCATTTAAGATATGACTCGGTTTTAGGCCAACAATAACATACCATTTAAGATGTGACATGTGATGTTGATGTTATAAATCATCAAGGTATAGTCTTGTTTTGTATATTTTAGTTTAGCCAATTATTTAACATATGTTGTATGTTCATTTATCGAGACCTTTTGAATATTAGGATCTTTTTCGTCTGTAAAGGTGGAACTTCATTGTTGGGTTAGCGCCAATGAGGCCGGTCGTTATAATTTTCTAGTACATGAATTGTTATATTCACCGTTGACAACGTCATTTTGTTTAAGTTTAGCAAAAAATGTTGTTGCTTGCTTTATCGGCACTTTACATACCACAACTCACGCAGAAAGAATTTAGAGTATGACTCCTAGAAAGATGACATCACAAGGACTTGATTAAGTAAAATCATTCCGTTCCAACTGCTCAATAACAATTGTGAATCAACATTTGACAAAACATATGCTTTGTTACCGTTATGAGAATTTCGCTTTTCTAGTGAACATTTCTTAGATATTGGTTTATGTGCACTAGTGAAAATGAGTCGACTTGTCGTTATTATCATTTCCTTGTCTGCTTATTTGGGCATGTTCTTCTTCGCTAATCGAGATACTTTTTAACTTGTTATTTTGGCAATCTTCTTGTAGGCTATACGGACAGGTTGGGTTCATCCAAATATTAATCTTGAAAATCCAGAAAAAGGCGTGGTATGTATTGTTCTCTGCTGTCTGTTGAAAAAACTGTTGATAGGTGCCAGCAATTTAATGGCTCTTTGCTGTTTTAGTGTGGGATTGGTTAGATTAATATCTATGATGTACTTTCATGTGGCCATGGATTAACATAATGATTTTTCACAGGACACAAAGGTGCTGGTTGGCCCAAAGAAAGAAAAACTGGATGTTAAGGTGGCTTTATCTAATTCATTCGGGTTTGGAGGTCACAACTCGTCAATATTATTTGCGCCTTTCCAATAGCCGGTGCAGACTATTTTCAGCAATGGTAAGGAAAATCATGTAACCAAGTATAGCGTTATTTGCATGAGTTGAGAAACAAGATATAAAAGAGCATAACTTATGTGGCCTTGTTAGTTTTTTGCAGATCAAACAATGGTCGGAAAGAGAAGAAAAACAGTGGAAGATGAAGGAGGGCGGATTAACTGATATAAATCTATCTATCCGATCTAATGATAGACCTTCACCTGACTGTTGCTTCCATCTGTGTACTAGCCACATTTTGAAGTAGATGAGATATATTGTTTGTTGGATTTTTTTTATGCTGGTTTTGGTGGCCTATAGATATTGTTTTGATGATATGATCGCCACACATTTGTAATAATATTTGTATGAAGATGTAATCTTTAAGCTCTACTTTTTGTTCCTTACTACAAAATTATTGTCCAGATTTCAATATTGTTCTAAATAACCATCGGTATCCAAATTGGATAGTTTTCATCTTTACGTTAAGATCACACGAGAACGAGAGTATACCAGAATATATAATAGAGCATCAGGCGCGACCATGAAAATCCTGCCTCTACTTCAATCCTAGACAACGTCTAGGGATGGAAACGAGTCAAGCCGCTCGTGAAAACTCAAAATCGGATTGGTAAAAGCTTGAAACGAGCTAAGTGAGCTTAAACAAACTCGAGCCTAAGTCGGGGTTCATTTAATAACCGAGCTCGAGTCCAGGATTTATATATAAAGATTGATTAGGCTCGTGAGCTTAAACGAGCCTAAGAAATATATATGTATATATGCTGCGTTTACACATAAATGAGCTCAAGTTTAACAACCAAAGATGACCATATGCTTAACAAGCTGAGTTCAAATGGTACCCCCTATGTGTGAGAATGTTCCTCAACCCTTTAAAAACAATATAAAAAAAGGAAGCTCTGCATTAATGACCAATTTGATGCAACCAAAACAATAAGATCAACATGTAAATGCAGAAAGAAACCAAGTTATTTCTCACAAGCAAATTGGTTGATATATCTTTTATAAAATTGAATATATTTGTATACATTCAAAAGTAATATTTCATCACAAAAATGAGCCTTGCTTCTACCCTTCTAAAATACACTCATACTTTAACCATGTTTCTTCCGGGTCGGTCTTCTTTTGCCTCCTCTTTTCAATTTCAACCCTTCATTGACAACGCATTGGAGACGGTGCGCCTCGAGCCTCTTTGATGACTTTACCACACTTGACATGCCCTTCCTTGCAGTGCCCGATGCTCTCGCCTACGGCTATAACCATCTTGCGATCCGGTGGCCAATAAGCATATGGCTCAAGCTTACCCTTCCTCTTCAAATCTCCACCGCCTTCTTGCTTGAGTATTGAGAACCTATGTAGGCCCAACCGGTCTCGGTCATTTTCTACGCTTTTCGCTTTACGTGAGTTAAGCGATCGGTTATCGCATGCTTGACTCCTTGCGTCAAAATCGTGTTCTGCAGCGCAGTTCTTTTCGTGTTGTCCCATCCTCCCGAATTATAAGCCGTCCATCAAGCATCTATTTACGCTCTTCGCCGAATGTAGCTTCCTCTTTAGATGATCAGATGATCTAAGAGATTGTCGTGTCTTTTGACGGTCAAGCAAGTCAAGTGGTTCATCATCTAACTGCTCATATGTATCTTCTGGCAAACTCTTCCCTGCTCGCTTGGATCTGCAAATAAACATTTATGTACTTCAATAAAAGTCACAACAAGAGCTTCAACAGCAGCATACATGTTTTAACTGACATTTTGGCATAAGCAGAACAAGCAGTGCTTTGAATACGTTTTTCTTTTCTTTCTTTTGTATTTGCAAACAGAAAAAGGATTTTTATTAACACAAAATCATCAACACTTGAATAGATAAAATGATTAGTTTCATAGCGCTTTCACGATGATGGTAAATGCCACATTTGAATACGTTCTCTAAGATAAAAAAACACAAACCTATGTAGAGATCTTTTGGAATTGGGCAAGCTATGTCGACCAGCAAAAGTCTTGGTATCCATATCATCAGAATTGCCATTGTAAGTTTCTTCATCACCAAAATCAGAGAATATTTTTGTATGATTCCACCTGCTCAGCCTATAGAGAAAAGAAGAATGTAATTATCAATCAATGATGCTAATGTGATATCAAAAATATTTCTTAGATGTGATGATGGTGAATTTGGTTAAGAGACATAAAGCAGACAAAATAGCCAATTAACGCTTGAACTGTATAGCATTAGGTTTACACTTTATGTAACCGGAATGTGAGTTCAAAAAGATTTCTAGAATGTGCTGACTGCATTATTATGTTTAATAGATGAATAACCTGGAGGTAGTCGCTTTTGAAAGACGAGATTTAGTTTCCTTGGTGTTAGCAGCATATTTTCGTTCTTTCCGCTCTTTTGTCTGCATTTCAACAGCCACCGTTAGCAACCTATATTATTAAGTTCAAGCGATTGTATAAAGAAACCGATCCACAACAAACCTTTCTTATATTCGTGAGCGACTTCATATGCTCTTTCGGCATAACTTCCTTAATGACCTCAAGACCACATTTCTTCACAAGCATTTCAAGGAGCAACTTCACTGTAAGAATAACATACGATCATCTAGGGCTATTCCAAAGAACAATTTTAGCAAACGCTGGTTTAGAGAATAAAACTGTTATTGACTGTTTTTTTATCAACTATATACAAACTCAGAAGATGCAAACCTAGATAGTAGATTCTTATATCTTTGTAATTTGAAAATAAGTTTGGACTGTTTTTCACTTGCCTACCTCGATGATGTGGTTTTTAATTTAAACAATGGAAGAACAATTTATGGCGATCACTACACAAATTTTCAGCACATACACTCTAAGGACAGACTTTCGCTGAGTTTTAAAAGATCACTCTTGATCATCATCTACCCTCCTTCACGATCACTTATATTTTAAGCAACCATTTATATATAAAGCGACAAAATTGAAACCGGCGAAACCGATCAGTTTCGATTTTGGTTGGGTACTGGGTATAATACCATAAAACCAATATATAATTAATGAAGTGAAGTGATTTGCTAACCTTTGCTTTGAAATGATTCTTGTGGCTACCTTGCCATTCAGCAGGCCTCCACCATTCCCTCATATGGGTCTCGCAATCCTTCTTGACGTGACTTGGCAACTAATACCTTGAGCAAACCTAAATTAGCTCGCAACAAGAAGCATCGCTCGAACTTAGACTCTTGACCATTATACATGCGGTAAAGCCACCACACCCTTCTTACACATACGGGTTTACATGATCATTATTAAAATCTATGTTTTACTTCTTACAATCAACTCTACTTACTTTATTAATTTCTCTGTTCTTTCTCCGAGAAGGAGAAATGCGGATGGAAGAACATTGAAAGCCTTGGATATAAGATCGGTGAATTCATAAGTCAAACGAGCTATGCCCTTCACTTCCTGACTCGATCATATGAGGGTCTCCCAAAGAAGACCACCAGACCACCTACACCAAAATTTAGGCACCGGTATTAAAATCACTTCTACATAACTACCGCAAACCAATGTGTTGTTATCAGGAAGGTTCTTTACCATGTTGAAGAAGTTATACAAATTCTCCTTGTTTCCACCGTTATCTTCATCCACACAGGCATGACCAATTTGGACAATAATCTCATATGCTCTATTTCTTGTTTTCTTGTTAGCCTGCAAATCATATATTCAAGAAAAACTTTCAGAGAGGTTTTCATATAAACAACAAACGAGAAGTAGAATCAGTTGTAAACTCAAGCATGTAAATTTTACTTCAAATTTTCAATGGTGAATACAAAAGCAATTTAATAGCAACGAATTCCAGCATGACTTAGATAGTACCTCTTTAAGTCCAAGTACAATTTCAGTCAAGAAAGAGGCAACAATCTCGCGCTTCATTTGTTCTGATTCATCCTGCAAAAGAAGCCTCTTAAATGCTTCTGGTTTCTAGTTTAAGCGAACGTACTAGAATTTTTGAACTAATGTGTTTCTGTTACCTTTGAGACATGAACGATCAGAAAATATAAACAGTCAAGTCTGTGCCGCTTGGCTAAAAAATGACATGAATGCATCACTTCAAACATCAGCTTGAGTAGATCTTCAAGCTTTCTTGCTATGAAACCATCAGCATGCTGTCCGACCAAAATTATACATATGTTCAATCAGAAAATCTGTATTCTTTGACTAGCAAAACAATAGGCCACGAAGGCAAAATAAAAGAGATCATAATAATACAGAAAGACATGTTTTTTCATCTTTTACTTTTAAGTGCAAAATAGAATACCTCAAGAATTGTTGAAAGAACTTTGTAAGCCTTCTTTTGAATCGAACTTTCCTCATCCTACAATCAGATGTATATCAATAATGTTAACCATGTTCACAAAGCAGGAAACGATAAATTTTGGCCACACAACTCCAGTTCTTATTGTGAAGTGTTGATCAGCTCACCTTCACTGCAGGTACTATTGCAACGAATAAAAGATCAACCTCCTTTGTACCTAAGCCTGGTAAAAGTGAGACTGCCAAGTCAAATAACTGTGCCCTGAAAAAAAAAAGTCAAATTAAACTAAATATTAGAACCAGGGATTAAAAGAAAAAGTTTACCTCGTTTGCAACAATGAAGTTTCACTGGATGAGTTGTCTACTTCCATCAAACTGGAACCTTTGGTATTTTGTACTTTGCCCGCCTCCTCAGTCACCTTCAGTAACTTCTGCATTGTGCTCTTGAAAAACCGCGAGACTACACTTTTGTCAGCTATGGACGCAAAGTCGCAAACTCACCAATTGTTTTCTACAAAATGGAAAAATAACGGGTTAGAACAAAGATCATGCAAAATTATCTTACGTGAGTGGATAGATAGATAGTTTAGGGACTTGATGAATATACCGCAAAGATCCACCATCATCTTTAGAAGACTTGATGAAAATTCACGATAGTGTCGGCAATATCTCCCGTGCAGAGGACCTTAACACATCAAGATTACGAGTGCAACTTCAAGTGTAGCGGAAACCGCCGTTGTTCACAAATGTTGAGTTCCTTACGGAGGTTCATTTCCCCTTCAATCACTTCTTTATTTTGTCGAATGAGAATCAGACGGAGCGATTACTTCACGCAAATCAGGTTGTTCCTGAAGGGCACGGCATAATGCCTTTTCTAAATCCTTGAAACTCTCGTCAGTATCCAGAGGATAGTTGCAAAACGAAGGCAACAAAGACCATATAGAGTATACAAGTCCATCAATGCTCCTGGCCGAATGAATTCTACCTCATGCTGGTGCAAAGGAGCATGTAAGTACCAAATACACTGAATAAAGCATGAAAGAGAAGAAAAAGAACCACAACGAAAAAGAAAACACTAGTACCTTTGCAGATTTCAGCTTCAAGACTCGAACCGTATCCAGTAACGATTCATTGAAAAAGCTTAACCGAGCACCCACTATATTCTGTTTCAGGATAGGGAAAAGCCATACGTTGGCATCAGAGAGGTCTTGTGCTTCTACATTCAAAGGTAGAAACTTTAAGAATGCTTCAGGCCCTAATGCGACTAAAGTTGCGCCCATGCAATCATGCAACTGCAAATACAAAAAATAGTACTTATGTTAATGTGTTGATTAAAACACGAAAAAAACTGAAAGGAAAAGTTTTCATACACCAAATTTTACATTTCCTGTAAGGAAAATCTTCATCTAGCAACTTTTGAATGTCTTCCAAGCTCTTAATGGCACCTTTAAAAAGTACGAACTAGACTCACTTTGAAAGAGTAGGTTCAAGACTTAAGATTAATCACTTACAGTTGACGATGTGTCAAGAAAATAAGAGTTATAATAAAGAAAGCTAAGATTACCTAATTTATCAAACATTCTTTGCGACAACTTGAAATGACATGTCCCACACGGCAAACATAGCTATAATCAAGTAAACTTTCACAGCTTGCACAAAGTTTCTCAATGATGGTCGGCCCCAGTTTTTCTCGCACCCCACTTGTCATAATCTGATCTACACCTTGTTTGATCAAGATGTCATCAACGCACGTATGTATTAAGCTCTTGAATGCCTCCATAGCAATGACCAAAGGCTCCTCATGTTCGACGCTAATATATCGGCGGAAATGAGACTAGTCTGCAGGAGTCGGCCGGTGGAGCATGGAGACAAGTGCGATTGCTTCACCGCCATCCACTGGAAGCCTCGCGGCATCTTGTATTCCGGACTTGACCTTTATTAGTATTTATTAATAAGAAAGAAATAGCATTTGAAAATAATAATCCTTATTGGTAAAACAAAGAAAGAAAGAATGGATACCTACAAGTGGGATAGGGATGGAATGGAAGTCCATTTGGATACGTGAATTGTGCATTTGAATGCAAGACATTGGTCTCGACCAAAAGTCGTAGCTATTGATAACGCCACACGCGTCGTCGGGGTCAAGGAAACTTCCTTTTCTTGAGCAAGTTTTATAACACCTAGGCGTGAACCTAATCGTTGTAGTGTAGTAATTAGGGTAAGCCACGGGTATTGATATCGTTCTCTGGGGAATAGGAATGCTAGTAAGGAGTTACTACGCTAAGGTTAAGGTTGAGGAAGATTATTTTTATCTTTTATGTTTTATGAAAATGGAAAGGTACGAATCTCGGGTATTGGATTTGGGGGGTTGGTATTTCTACCGATTACTCTACTATTATCTAATTATCTAAACTAAGGTTGTGGGAGTCTATGTCTAATTAATGTGTGCTCGTATGATAGTTTAAAGATGTGTTTACTTAAGTTGTATTACTCCTTAATTATCTCCTATTGATGGTTGAGTGTCACGTCTTATTCCTAGTTGCGTTGTGAGTCTAAAGTTGTAGGGTATGCGTTTCTCCCTAACTCTTTGAACTTACCAAAGGGTCTTGTCTACAAACCCACTAGGGATTATAAACTCCTACTCTAAGGCGCTCTTTGGATGGTTTAGCCTACAACTACTCGGTAATTATATTCTAAGGTTCACAAAGATGAATCAAGCATTAAGTACACAACGAATGACCTATCGCATTACTAGATCATTAATCAACTAAGATAAGAAACAACCAATCAATATTCAATAATTAAGTTTCATACTTCCTAAGCAAACACACAAATAAATTAGCCGGACATGGAGAACATGCAAGCATACACACAAATAATCAAAGACATAATTGAATTAATGAAGTAAAGACTTATCTTGATGTAAGATAGGGTTTAAAACCCTAAAATCTTGTACAAGACACCTTAGGTTCGGTTTTAGGTTTTACTCCAAAGACTCTCCACACAAAGACCGAAAAATTCGGATTCTATATATAAGATTACAATTGCGTGCGTCACCTTATGTTTAGTGACGCCGTCGTGTCGCCGCCATTAGGGTTTCGTCTTGGCCACGTTAACCTTGCGACGGCGTCACCTTATGTCCGTGACGCCGTCCTCTTCGACTTCGGCGTCGTCGGATTGCATCTAGGCCGTCCCGAGTAGCGACGGCCTACTCTTCCACAACTAGACGTCGTCACTTGAAAATACGAGTTTTGGGTTCGCCCGTCACAAAATTTTGGGACGGCGTCGCCAATCTTTTGACGCCGTCGCCTTCTAACTTCAAAGAACTGTGAGTGCCTCGATTCCGACTTTGGCCATTTTCTTCATATATTCGCGCCTTTTCGTCCAAATAAGTGCCATTCCGGCATTTTGCCTTCACGAGACCTAAAAGTGAAAAGGAACGATATTAAGCAATAACGGATACAAAAGTGATCAAATAAGGACTTAAACGACCCTCAAAATGGTACCTTTTAAAACCTTATCAAATATCCCTACACTTGTTATTTGCTTGTCCTCAAGCAAATGTGCTTTTAGCCAATTAATTTATAAGTTAGGGGTCATGAAGCATTAATTCAAAACGGTCCACAACACATATAAGCCCATAGAAAGTCATAACAAGCACGGAATTACATACTAGCACCTCACATGGGGTGTTTGGATACTCACATCTCTCTCGGTGTATATATGAAATATAACAAAATAGGAAATGGAAGATAAACACTCATTAACCGGTCCTAGTACATAGATTACCATAGGCTTGAGAATAGATCAAACCTTCATCGCTTTGGCGTAAGCACCTAGGAAAGACTATCAAAGAGGTCTTTTAAAGGGTTGTAATGTTAGGCTTACGGTAGGAAATAAGGGTTTGGTGGGATAGGCTATTTAGTGGTGGTAAGTCAAAAATCTTTATGTTAAGCGCATATGAAGAATGGCGTTGCTAAGCCAAGACTCGACACTCTAAACTCTAGATAAGCTGAAATAAACAAACATAAATTTAAAAGATAGATGTAGGATGGTAGCCGATGTTTTTTTTTTTTTTTTTTTTTTTTTTTTTTTCACTCTATTTTTTTCTTTTCTCTTTTTCTATTTTTTTTCGATTTTTTTTTTTTTTTTTTTTTTTTTCATACACTTTTACTCTACCATCCTCTACGATAACATCAAAATACTAGGGATTTATAGGCACATCCCTACACTTGAGTTTTTATTACTCTAACACTAATTTGACCCGATTTGAAAAGATCAAAACACTTGGGGTACATTATTATGCAAACAAAGGGAATTTGAATTTTTAACGTTCCCTTCCCGTCATTTCATAAACTTTAACTTTTCCATGAATCCCAATCATCCCAAAAGCGTATACAAAGGATATGACTCGACTTAGCAACTTATGCAAGCAACTAGATAATTGAACTAAGGGTTTAGGGTGATAACAAACATTTGCACTAAAAGTGAGTGCATAAGGGGTAGGCTAAGGCGATTTGGGTGTATATTTGGGGTGGGGTGTAAACAATGCTCTTCATTGATATTCGGAAAACCGAAACATCACGAGAACCGCGAAAAGGATAGGCTCGAGGGGTTAACTAGGGGTATCGTGTACTAAAGATGAGTACAACGCAAAGGGTGTGGGGAATTACTCAACCGATGTGGAAGAAGTAATTATATTACGGTATCAAACAAGGGTTATCCTAATGCCTCTTATCATTTAGTTATTCCTAACTACACAAGTGTAGCCTCACTTGCGATCTCGAATGCATCACAAAACAAGTTCTAGAATCTAATATACTACGGTTCACACTCTAAGCATTAAAGATGAATGCTTTAATTCCTACTAATCTAAGGCGATCCTCACATTTTGGTGGAATTTGGGTGGTAAAGGGTTTTGTGCTAGTCATATAACTTCCTATCCATGAGACGCTTATGTTAAGACTAATGGCCCACTCCTATATGTCATGAAAAATTTTAAATTTGGTGCCAAAATTACCCTAACCGACATTTTCTCATGGTTTATTACACAATCACAATTGGACAAAGCAAATAGTCAAGGATAAGCATAGTTTCAAAGTTCCCGTTTTATTTTCCCTCCCTACACTTAAACTGAACATTGTCCCCAATGTTCCCGAAAGTATCAAAGTTATGATAAAAGAAGGTAATTAAAAACGAAAGAAACTAATACTCCCCGATTAGCTCGGTAGGATCCGTGTAAAGTGGTGGTTAAATTCTTTTCAAGAAGAATTATTGCGTGAAAAGCTCCTTCCAATCTTATGTAACTTCTTCTTGACAAACTAAACCCGCACACTTGAAGAAAACAAACGAAACCTTCGTAAAATCGGCGGTAATAATATATATAAGACTCGATTTAAACTAGGATATAATGCTTGTGGAATGGATGTTTACTGAATTTCTAAGAAAATTAAGACCTGGAAAATTCCAAAATTTATAAATAGCTCGAAAACGCGAAAAAAGTAATCGATGTTTTACTCCTTCTCGACGTCAGTTGCAATCTAACGCCGTCAGTTATCCGACAAAAAGCGGTGCGATTTTACGGAAAAATTCGGAAAATTTACATCTTTAGAATCGGAAAAATTTACGCAAAACATCCATTATGACTCGATACAAGCATTTGACTCGAACAAACAAACATAAATATCTTTTAGTTAATTGTTATTCTCATGTTTACGTTTCTTTTGAAAACGTGTGTAATCCTCCTACACTTATCCCTTATGTAAAATACCTTTATATGCAATTAAGACGAGGTTAAAAACGAAATAAAGCATTTTTACAAATTTAAACATGAGGATAAACAATTAATAAAAGATATAAGACACTAACAAGCAAACAATTAAACATGGGTTGCCTCCCACGAAGCGCTTTTCTTTATTTAAGAGTCTTGTAGTTTCCTCACCCATCCTCTCGTGCTCATACTTAAGCCATTCCAACGCTCTTTCATTCTTTTTGTAATCATCTCCTAATTCAAGGCATTTTTGTAATACCGCTTAGTTTTCTCATATGGGTACCTAAGCCCACTCGCTCTATCCCTTTCACTAAGCAATGGAATAGGGTCATTCTATTACAAACCTCAATGTCCTTATGTTTAAACCTAGGATGAGCACGTGGCATTTGGTAGACGAAATCTTCAACTTCATCGGAGAATGTAATTAGACCATCAATCATCCGTTCATTCAACCTAGTCAATTCTTTGAAAGGTTTTCCAAAAATTACTTGAGTGAGGTCCTTATCTATAAATTCTCCTAAGTCTTCTAAGACCATGAACTCTACCAAATAAGCAAAACTTCCGACAAACACGTGCAAATAAATGACTGCTTCAACAACATTGTTCCCTTGATAAGTTAACTCATTGACCTTGACTTTGTTGTAGAGGTCCCTTGAGATTAAGTTTAAAGGTAAGAATGAATTCAAATAAGCATCGAACCCTTCTAGTCCTATTTTGCAAGGGAATTGCATGTTAAAGGGGCCGTCTTTCTCAATCCTACACCTAGGGTCAAAACATTGGGAGGGGTCTTCCTCAATTTCATTAATGACCTCTCCGCTATCAAGTGCCTCACCATAATCAAATTCCTCATCAGAATCGGAGTAATAGAAAGGACTTTGTTGTTGCCAATTTATCTCATTATGCCCTAGGTGATTACCAAAATGGTGAGTGGGTGAAGGGTTTTGTGGGATTGCGTTCTCAATCTCGGGATTGGGAGCGGGTAGAGTGAAGAATCTTGACGGAAGATACGGATCATGTTGAGTGATGGTTTTACGAACGAGGGTCACGAAGAAGGGGATAGACTAAGAGAAAGCTAAAAATGAGAAAAATTTACTTGATATGAATCAAGCAAAGAAACCTAAACGAGGTGGACTACTAACTAGCTATTCTATTCCCGGCGTGGCGCCAAAACTTGATAACGCTACACGCGTCGTTCGGGGTCAAGGAAACTTCCTTTTCTTGAGCAAGTTTTATAACACCCTAAGCGGTGAACCTAATCGTTGTAGTGTAGTAATTAGGGTAAGCCACGGGTATTGATATCGTTCTCTGGGGAATAGGAATGCTAGTAAGGAGTTACTACGCTAAGGTTAAGGTTGAGGAAGATTATTTTTATCTTTTATGTTTTATGAAAATGGAAAGGTACGAATCTCGGGTATTGGATTTGGGGGTTGGTATTTCTACCGATTACTCTACTATTATCTAATTATCTAAACTAAGGTTGTGGGAGTCTATGTCTAATTAATGTGTGCTCGTATGATAGTTTAAAGATGTGTTTACTTAAGTTGTATTACTCCTTAATTATCTCCTATTGATGGTTGAGTGTCACGTCTTATTCCTAGTTCGTTGTGAGTCTAAAGTTGTAGGGTATCGTTTCTCCTAACTCTTTGAACTTACCAAAGGGTCTTGTCTACAAACCCACTAGGGATTATAAACTCCTACTCTAAGGCGCTCTTTGGATGGTTTAGCCTACAACTACTAGGTAATTATATTCTAAGGTTCACAAAGATGAATCAAGCATTAAGTACACAACGAATGACCTATCGCATTACTAGATCATTAATCAACTAAGATAAGAAACAACCAATCAATATTCAATAATTAAGTTTCATACTTCCTAAGCAAACACACAAATAAATTAGCCGGACATGGAGAACATGCAAGCATACACACAAATAATCAAAGACATAATTGAATTAATGAAGTAAAGACTTATCTTGATGTAAGATAGGGTTTAAAACCCTAAAATCTTGTACAAGACACCTTAGGTTCGGTTTTAGGTTTTACTCCAAAGACTCTCACACAAAGACCGAAAATTCGGATTCTATATATAAGATTACAATTTGACGGCGTCACCTTATGTTTAGTGACGCCCGTCGTGTCGCCGCCATTAGGGTTTCGTCTTGGCCACGTTAACCTTGCGATGGCGTCACCTTATGTCCGTGACGCCGTCCTCTTGACCGGCGTCGTCGGATTGCATCTAGGCCGCCCGAGTAGCGACGGCCTACTCTTCCACAACTAGACGTCGTCACTTGAAAATACGAGTTTTGGGTTACGGCCGTCACAACAATTTTGGGACGGCGTCGCCATTAGCACCGACGCCGTCGCCTTCTAACTTCAAAGAATCGTGAGTGCCTCGATTCGACTTTGGCCATTTTCTTCATATATTCGCGCCTTTTCGTCCAAATAAGTGCCATTCCAACATTTTGCCTTCACGAGACCTAAAAGTGAAAAGGAACGATATTAAGCAATAACGGATACAAAGTGATCAAATAAGGACTTAAACGACCCTCAAAATGGTACCTTTTAAAACCTTATCACATGTTTTATGATTTTTGAGAATATCAATTGAACCCGATCATCCCTTCGTCCTTATCGTGTGATACGGGTTTGAACAAAACATCAATCCTTTCACCGAGCAGATTGTGCATGGACGGATGCATCGTATTGAGAAATCGGTGGCCATTTCCTTGAGCTAACAACCTACACATACCAAGAAAGAATATTATATATTATCAAATCACATTGTAATTTTGTCACTAAGCAATGTGATAGAAGGAACATCCGAGCGCCGGCGAACCATGGAAACATCCATTCCAAAGATAATGGTTGGAGTCTTTGAAACTAATGGTATTGAATTTGAACATTCGGATCGATAGGAGAGAGTTTATACCACTCGCTTGAAATCATTTAATAATAGATCATACTTGAGTTTCGTAAATAAAAGCAAGAAACTAAAAATTACTTTAAATTGAATGTAAACCTTTGCATTGATCTTCGTAAGTTAGTGAGATACTCGATCATTAATCCGAGTTGGTGCAATACACCGTGTAATGATCCCAAAATCCACTAGGCATTTTCGCCCATGGATCCGTCATTATAACAAAACATTCGATTAATATTCCAATAAAAGCAGCTTTCTCATGTAGCAAAGATCAAGGAAAAGAAAACCATAGATGTCGAATTATCTCTCTCTAGAGGATACATAGAAGAAAGTAAGGTTGGCACTGCGTTGTTAGTTTTATCGCTCAAACATCATGTCCACACGAATAGGAGCAAGATTGTGCTTAGCTTGATGATTCTCTTCGATCACGTAATGTGGCTCTTCAAGACGCAAGAATGACACAAAAGTTTGATCTTAACTTAATCTATGATATTTAGTATTTACACAACAATAAAAGATACAATATGTGAGCAAGTGAGCTAACTAACCATTCCTTTAGCCTCGAGAACACCTAAGTAGATCTCTGTAGGCTATTACTACCACATCGTGTGAAAAGTTCACAATAGCCCAACGTGAGACCTCTGTAGGCTCAATAAGTGTATTAAACCCGATAAAATAGCCAAATATTTTCTAAAATAGCCAAATTATACCCGATAAAATAGCCAAATATCAGCTAAATTATACTCATTATATCGGTAGTGTTAAAAGCCTCTAAAATCTCAATGCCGTATTTCAAGCCATCAACAAAATTGAGTTTTAAGAATTTCTTCACATGTGAAGATATTCGATAGCATATTTCTTCACATGTGAGGGTATTTGATACATTATATAAAGCCTCTCAAATATGAATACCTTATTGAAAGGCATCGACACAAACGAAGTTTTAAGCAAATTTCTTCACATGTGAAGATATTCGACACCATATTTCTTTACATGTGAAGATATTCGATATCATATTTCTTCACATGAGGGTATTTGATACATTATATAAAGCCTCTCAAATATCAATACCTTATTGAAAGCCATTGACACAAACGAGTTTTAAGCAAATTTCTTCACATGTGAGGGTATTCGATACCATATTTCTTCACATGTGAGGGTATTTGATACCTTATTTAAAGCCTCTCAAATCTCAATTGAAAGCCATCGACACAAACAAGTTTTAAGCAAATTTCTTCACATGTGAAGATATTCGATACCATATTTCTTCACATGTGAGGGTATTTGATACATTATATAAAGCCTCTCAAATATGAATACCTTATTGAAAGCCATCGACACAAACGAGTTTTAAGCAAATTTCTTCACATGTGAAGATATTCGATACCATATTTCTTCACATGTGAAGATATTCAATATCATATTTCTTCACATGTGAGGGTATTTGATACATTATATAAAGCCTCTCAAATATCAATACCTTATTGAAAGCCATTGACACAAACGAGTTTTAAGCAAATTTCTTCACATGTGAGGGTATTCGATACCATATTTCTTCACATGTGAGGGTATTTGATACCTTATTTAAAGCCTCTCAAATCTCAATTGAAAGCCATCGACACAAACAAGTTTTAAGCAAATTTCTTCACATGTGAAGATATTCGATACCATATTTCTTCACATGTGAAGATATTCGATACCATATTTCTTCACATGTGAGGGTATTCGATACCATATTTCTTCACATGTGAGGGTATTTGATACCTTATTTAAAGCCTCTCAAATCTCAATACCTTATTGAAAGCCATCGACACAAACAAGTTTTAACAAATTTCTTCACATGTGAAGATATTCAATAATATATTTCTTCACATGTGAAGATATTCGATACCATATTTCTTCACATGAGGGTATTTGATACCTTATTTAAAGCCTCTCAAATCTCAATACCTTATTTAAAGCCATCAACACAAAATGAGTTATAAGCAAATCTACTATTCTATTGAAATTCGTGAACGGCGATATCATTTCATATTTGCTAGATCACATAACTAATGACCACTTAACGGCGTATATCATTTCATATTTGCTAGATCACATAACTAATGATTACTTTCCTGTTAACACCATCTAGAAGGTGTTGATATGCAAAATAATTATATAAAAAAGCTAGCTCAATTACGACGACATTTCATCGAACACGTGGTATGCAATGACAAACCACCGACAAATTAGAAGCCTTCTTTAACTATACCTTCACATTATTCATCAACATATCAATAATCATCTAAATTATTCATCAGGCTAATTAATTCCTAAAAAGAATATGAACCTGAATATAACTTAATCTGAATAAATGAATCAAAAAATATTTATTAATCAAAAACTTGATTCTGACTTACATTGTATCTCTGTTTGATAGCTTTTGTATACTTCATCTTCTTCATGTTCTAGGTTGAATGATCATCATTGATTGCACCTGATTCTACTTTCTTCATCATAATCATCGATTTTACCAAAATCGAATCTCAAAGTTGTAATTATGCGACTTTACAATTAGAGCTCTTAATTATGAGATTTATTGTTTTTAATTATGAAGGTTGTGATTGATGGCGGTGAATGGTGGTGAATGGCGGTGAGCGGTGGTAGTTGCGGTGGTGTTGGTCGATGATGAACACAGTAGTAATAACAGGTCGATGATGAATGGCGGTGAAGGTAGGTGGTAATAACAGGTAACTTTTGGGAGAGAATTGATGGTTTCACACTTTTATTTGTGATATCTGTGTGTGTTTTTATTTTATAGTGGTAAAATAATTTTTAATGATATCCGTTGGATTGAAATTAAAGGAAGGATTGAATGGATGGCTAGCATCACTTCTCGCGTCTCACAAAAATATGTCTTCTCATTTGAACGCTTGTCTATATATATATATATATATATATATATATATATATATATATATATATATATATATATATATATATATATATATATATATATATATATATATATATATATATATATATATATATAGTAGGGATCCGATGAGAAGTAAATTAAAATAAGAAGTGGTAGATGACCAAAATCAACATTTGAGATGTAACGACTTGCATTAGATGCATTTCTATTCATATAGATGCAACATCTTGAGTTTCGAAGTTAGTTTGATGTATATATATATATATATATATATATATATATATATATATATATATATATATATATATATATATATACTAGTGGTAAAACTCGTCCGATGGACGGGTATGACTTGTGGTTTTTATGTTTATGATTGTGTGGATCAAATATATACTAAAAAGTAATTAAAAGTTAAATGAAAGGATTAAGATATATAATTGATGTTACCATAATCAATTAAACGACTAAAAGCAGGTAAGTACTCTGATTTGTTGTTTTTATTTTTAGGATTTAGTAGAACAATTATATAGTTAAAAGTTATTAAAAGTTAAATTAAACGGTTAAGAAGTATATTTATCGTTGACAAATTTTACTATAACGTTTGAAAGCTTTTTTCAGTAATTAAAACTGTCCAACATATATTCTTGGCATATGTTGCTTTAACGTTTAATGAAAAATAAAATTATTATGAAGTTATTTGTTAGAATATTAATGAGAATAATATTAGATGATTTATTGTTTTTCTTTCATTCATGGTAACAAACCAAATGCTTTTTATTTCATGGTAACAAACCAAACTCTTCCTAAAGATTAAATAATTGCATGAGTAACAAAACTCTTTTAAGTAACCCGATCCATTTTCTTATGTTTAAGTGTCGCATAAATCTCCGTTTAAGTGCCGTAAAGATCTGGCTAGAGCATTAGGTACCATGGCTAAGTTTTGGATGCCATTTGGGCCCCTATCTAGTGACACATTATTTTAACACTCAAACCTCAAAATAACCAATTTATCATAACTAACTTTAACTTAGTCATTTGGGCCTCCACGCACCTTCAATTTTATTTTATCTTTCTAATTTTCCAAACAAAATAAAATTTATTTTAATTAAAATATAATAAAAAACTAAAAATACAAAATTGTAAATCTATTTTCAATAAAATACACAACACACCAACTGTCCATTTTTTTTATACAAAATTGTAAATTTAAAGTGAAAAATGACAAATAAAACAAACTCTTAGGATTTAAAATGTCATTTTATTTTTTATGAAATAATTAAAACATAAAAAAAACACATCTATTGTTTTATTTTTTTTGTGAACTTGCAAAATAAAAAAAAAACATCTTTTTGTCGCTTATCACGTTGGAGAAGTGGCGAATTTAACTTTGGCACAATGGTATCATGGCCAACGCTTGGCGCCACGAAAGTGATTCCACATCATTTTGGTGAGATATTTCGTCACGCTACCTAATGCTCTTAGTGGCATTACAACCCTTTGAGTCCATAATGCATATATAGATAAATTGAATAAGTATATGCTCATGTAAATCAACTATACACTATATTGTAACTTTAAAGAAGCATAACCATTACAACCATATTAGTTACATGCAAAACCTATATAATGGAACAAATACTTCAACGTAATTTTTCGCTCTTGTCAAGCTGTTTAATGAAGACTACATTTACAGTGGGGTTTGATGACCGTTGACTCGACTTCCTTGTAATCTTCAACCTGAAACCAACGAATTAATGACTTAGAACTCCAATAGAATAAAGATGTATAACCATTACACCCATATTAGTTACATGCCAAACCTGTATAATCGGTTATTTTTATTGTAGAAATAGTATTAATTTCAATCATGCATCTAAAGTAGAATTGATCAATATCATATTGTACCAAACAAAAAAGAAAGCTAGTTATAATTAAAGCATGATAAAAGATGAGAATTAGTTATGTAAATGCTCAAACTTCTAATCATATTTTCTAATATCCGTTTGAACAAACATTCTTGGCAATGATGTAACATTATATGGCCCGTATCTTTCACGATGTAACATTATATGGCCCGTCCAAAGTGAGTTGATGAAGATGATCTACGGCTTCCATGAAAATCTGAAACTCAGTAACCAACAATTGGTCATCCAACAACTCAGGAAACATCAAAACCTCATACATGAGAGTAATAAGGTTAGCATCATCATCGTCGTCTTTAAGCGGACATGAGTTGAAGCATTTGAGTTGATTAGTGACCCGTTCTTCGTCTAGAGTCTATAAAAGATGAAGAAGGGGAGCAATAGAAGCGTAGTCGTAGTCTGCAGCGTAAGTGTCCTTGGCTTGATGATGCCGACAAATGCAAAGCATGCATTCCTCAGAACTCTAGGATACTCGCTCCCAAAGAAGCTTGAGAGGGAAGAGTGAGGAAGTTGTAAAGGTTTCGAGAAGGGGCCCATGATCTCCTAGGAGCCACACCATATATGATTTTGATTATCTCCGTCTTTAAGGAGAGCTATAAGGTAGTGGTATGCACCTATTACAAAATCATTGTTAGTCAAAAATACCAATCCTATCCAACAAAAAAAATCAAAAAAATGATAGAAAATATAAAATTTGCATATACATTTGGTAAAAATGATTCACCATCACATCAAAACCATATAAAAAAACATAATCAGCAAGATGGAACAAAACCAATGAATAATGTTGTGAGACCATGGGCTAATCTGTTGTTCGCTTAGCAAATCTTTATTTAATTCTTGGCTTTGTCTTTGCATAAGCCTTCGTTGAAGCGTATCAAATTGTGGGTGGTAGTAAAGCTTACACAAATGTATATATTTACTAATAGTTTAATGTAAAACGGCTATAAGCAACACAAATGTTTTTTTTTGTCCAACTCTCTATAACTTATTGTTGTTCAAAAAATGGTCAAAAAGAAACATATTTTTCAAATATTACTAATTCTGTTAGCATAATGATTTAGAGGTTCGACACAATAAATTGATTCGACCCACACATAATTACATGAGCGGATTTAGGGATATTTGATAATGATTTGACAGATTAAAAGAAGCAATTTGAAATCCTAAATACTTTTTAGTATATATAAGTTATAAGTACATGAACAGCAACACAAATGTTTTTTTTTCTTTCTATTTTATTATAACGATAATAGTAAAGCTTACACAAGTCATCATTTTAACAAACAAAACACATCAAAATTTGGTTCCATGACCGACTTCCGAATAAGAAAGAAGCAAAATCTATAAAGTCGATCACAATAAAACTTAAGCTGCTCCCTTTCCCTTCTTCTTCTGGAGCTTCTTCATGTAGAACTCAAGTTCCTTACCCTCCAAGATGTATCTGCAAACATACACACAGAAACAATAAGGATACCGATAGAGTTGACTTAAAGACTTGAAGCTATAACTAAAAAAGCCTAGTTAAAACCATGGTGAAGTAGTGAATTCAGGTTATGTTTTGTCATTAACCAGTAAAATGAAAAGAAAAGAGTAGTAGAAGTTCGATAAGCCAAAACAAACACCCCTAAGCCGACAAGTTGCAAAAATTGAGTTTAGTGAATCAAATAAGCTTAAACTAAAACCTCAAAACCCAACAAACATAATCATTAAACAACACATATAAACCTAGTTTTACCAAACTAACCTATGACATATAACAAGCTAAAAAAACAAACAAATCCCATGATTCCACATTTAAGAAACATGTCTCATTTCAATATACAAGTTAAATTTTATAAAAATAAAGAAGAGCAAGCTTACTTTCGCTTCTTCCTCCATGCCTTCTTCTTGCCACCAAGTGGCACGCCTCTTGTGCATCGATTCACGAGATACCTACAAACAAATCGTCATCATCATTAACACCATTTCATTAACAATAAACCAACAACATTAATAGAGGCAAAGAGGGTGAATTTGTAGAGGCTTCCACGCCAACGGCTTCACCATTTTCTCAAGTTCAAAATTTACAACTACACTATCGAGCATGGTGACGAAATCATTTATACTAAAAATAGAAATCAAATAACATAACTTAATTATGGTAAAGAAGCATGCCAAATAATCTATAAAAAGAAAAAGACGAAAAGTGAATACAAACCTGAAAAAAACCTCTGCAGTGTTTGGTTTGCTGGATTCTGAAAATACATAGTGAGATTAAAAAAAAAAATAAAAAACTGAAAATACCCTGTGCTATATAAAAACAGAAGTCAAGGTTAAAAACGAAACTGGATTCTGAAAATACATACAGAGATAAAGAAAATTCAGAAAATAACATGTGCCCTATAAGTGGATCATTAAAACAATGCTTTAGAGGCCCACATCAAGTATGAGTAAACCACTACAAAAGTGATTTCATATAACAATACACAATTTTGGCAAGAATGCTTATTTATCCATATTAACTCAGAACGTGCTAATAATTTGAGAGTACAAATGCAATCCCAAGAATTCTCTAGATTATTGTTAAAGAAACAAAAAGACGAGTTACAATGTACGAAAGTAGTCCTCAAACCATCTCGCCTTTCAACCATACATTCTGAACCTTAGCTAAATGATAATGGGGAATGCTAGTTGTTCTTCACACATGATCTACCAGACAACATCTTGTTCTCAATCTACGACCATGGGATATGAGTTGTACTTTCAATGGCAAGGATTGGATCTTTGATAGCTCTTTTGTAAGCAATCTTTTAGACACATAGACTAAGCACTTCTCTATGAACTCCTTAGCTTGTGGATCTTTGACTTTTAAGAGACCATTGGGCTTTATACCCTGCAACATAGGAGACCTAGATAAATGGTATGGTTTCTACTAAAATTTGAGTTCATGTTACGCAAACAGAAATTACTTACTTTCTTTTTGTGTTTAATGCATCCAGGGAGCTCAAATACACATCATTGTTGGATCACATGTATGAGCAGAAGATCCTGAAGTTGCATGGATCGACGGACAGGTGACCCAAAACAACGACAACTATGCCACCATAATCACTACAATCATGAAAATAGTAAGAACTGAATTCTAATTTTCATATTATATCATATATATTTCAAACATCTATCCAAAAATTCATGCATATAATAAGAAAAAAGACTAATGCCTGTTTGTTCTATGTTTTAGATAATTGCATATATTTCCAAAATATACCCAAAGGACATTGAAGCATCCTCACCGGGTTGATGACATGACCAAGTTAGCTTACCTTCATGAGCCGTCCTTCCCAGCCTATCCGCTTGGTTTTCCATGAATCAAATATACGTTAGCTAAAAGCTATATATATTCAATTATAATGTGGCATCATCAAGGGCCACTTTGCTGAATGATGGTTGCGCAACCATATCAGGCTTAACATCAAGTTCTATTTTGACAACATCAACAATTACATTATCCTTTAGTTCATTCTTTTCAGTAATTGACACACTATCAATAGAAAATAAAATCGGATTTTACTTGGCTGACCTCAACTACCTGGCTACCAATATCAGATGAATTAAGCATTTGTTAAGAGTGTATGTGATCGGTGTGGCAATCGGTTTCTTTGGCTTTTGCGCCGCTATTTGGCGGTGAGAGCTTGGTATACCGAGCGGCTACTGCATTAAGCTACCGAGTCGGAAGAAGTAAAACACCTTCGCACGCTAGTAGTCACACGACATCCATCATCCTCGAACCCGTACCATATCATGCTCAAAATCCGAACCTTTGTGCCCGATGACGCCTGGTACACGGAAAAAAGGCCATCGAGAGATGACACACCAATGAATAGACATAGGACGGATATTAAAAGATACCCACAATAACATTAAAACATAACCGTGATCAAATATCTACTCAAGTACTTTCTTATATGTTAACCTTTATGTTTAATGACCGATCTTAAAGAAGTTGGTTACAACACATAATAAGTGGTGATGATTCGATATTTTCTTCACTAATCGATCCATTGATTTCGAAAGGTCACAATCGAGAATGGTATGTTGCAAGTTGCCTCAAAATGATCCTTTTAGATACACTCTACATACAGAAATCGACGCCCAACAACTTCACATTTATGAAATTGCTTATCGATCTACAATAATTGCATATACACTTAGAAAGCCACATCCATCTAATTGAGGTTCGTGACCATATTATGATTAGAATTTAGAGGATGCATATTACAACAATTTATGTTTGCATATAGAAGTTGTTAGATGAGCATTAGAAGTGAACCATCTAAGAAATAGTTGATAGTTGATAGTTGTAGTGCCCCCGACATCGTAAATCACAATAGAAAAGAAATAGTTGTAAAGTTATATATATGATGGTATGTTGTTTTAGATTATGTGTACCTCGCTTCTTTTCACCCACCATGAGCTAACAACTATAATGACCGGGTTTTCAAGTGATAAATATTTTTGCATCTCAAAATCCGTAGCCATTTCATTCCATAAGGTTAACGCTAGAATATTACTGGTGGAAAATAGAAGATCTTATAAATATTGCAACTATTTTGTTGATACCATGAAATAGTGGGCAGTAATATTAACCTCGGAATTTGGATGCTTATGTTTCTGACGGTCACCTTATTTGTAGTTGTTGACATGATAGATAATCCCTATATAATCTGCTACAGCAATGACTAACTTTAAGCACAGTTTACTTGTAAATATTGTAATTGGTAGATGAAAATACCTGTAAGAATCAAATCGTTTACATCCGCGTGAGAGGCCACTACACTGTATGTGGCAAAATTAAAATAATGTTCAAGGAATTCTTCGTTTTATATAGGAAAAACCTGTGTATATTTTCCAAAGGCCATTGTTATGTCATTGTTCAATGTTCTTTGCTATTTCTCTATTTTATGGCAACCAAATCCTTCAATCTATTTTTGAAGGAAATATCTTATAAATAGTTGAAGCTGATTCTCGAAATGATTGCTTTCCCGCAAATCTATTTTTGCCTGAATGGCAGAACCTATAATAAAAAAAGTGTGATTACTTGTCATAAAGAAATTGGTGGTAAATGCTATTTCAGTTATGCTGGTTAGGGCAGAATGTTTTTTGCCAAACCTTTTTTATCCAGGAGAATGCATCAAAAGTGGGTGCGAATGAGGTTAGGGATAGTTTTAGTTGTCCATCTGCGATAAACCTTGACTTCAATGGCTTTGTTGATATCTGTCCGTTCAAATCCGCAAGAGCGACAATCTCCTGGTTTTATGGCTATCATTTTTCCTGCACTTTTGGATAAAAGATCTTGGCCGCTACTGGCAGTCATTAGTCTACAAAAGCGGGAAACAGATTCAGTGAATTGTATGCATATATGTTTGGCTGCAATAGTTTTGTTTATTAACAATAATTATTAGTATATTATGATCGTGGCATGTCGTCAGTAGGTAGCTATATGATCTTGTTTTCCTAAACATTGTTTGTGGCATATGAGCATGTCTATTTTGATTTGTGTTTGTGGCTGCTAGCGGCTAACATATGTATAAGTAGGTGTGAATCTATGACTATAGTTTTGACACCTACTAAAATCCAGACAATAACTGAGTGTACTGGTATATTCTACAAAATCAGTAAAGGTGTCGATTGCTATGTGGTTGGGTCGACACCTATGGTAGTGGCATTAGAAAGGTGGCACATACAAATTGGCGACACACATAAAATTACACAAATGTATCTGAAAAGCAAGAAAACAACGTTCAGTGCTAATTATCTATGAATTATGCTATATAGGTGGTCGATGAGTGCAAATCATACGTTTTTTGGAGCATGGGAAGAGTGGGCCGGATTTTACATTGATGGTGTGAGCATCGGACATGTTAGGAGGCAAGCCCATGGCATTCCCTTGCTTCACAATCTCTTCAACATCATTATGCCACCATTCACCTGATAAACATATATTCATCTTTAAAAAAATCGAAGTTACAATGTAAATGTTAAATTTCAGGTACTATTTTGACCCTGTTTGCATAAATAGAGTGAATGTTTACCAAACACCAAGACATGTTCATTATCAGGCTTTGGGAATAGATAAGGAGTTCCTTGTTGAGGCAAGATGACGATTGCACCATAAACCATAGCTCGTAGCCAAAAAATATGAGCATGCCACCACAATGTCCCTCGTTGTCTAGTAACGTTAAAGTCATAAACATAGTTACTTCCCGTTTGAATGGGACATTGTGTTACGTATGCTGGTCCATCTGCCCACCCATGCCTAGAAAACCATATAATAGACATATAAAAAGTCCAAAACTTATATTTATTGCTAAATGGTAATAACTGAAGTCTTCATAAAATGTGATACATACCAATGAATAGACATGTTATATTGGGCATGGTTTGTAACGTTGATGATAACTATGTCGACTTCTCGAGCATAAATAGTAGGCCCTGGAAACCTCCCATTTACAGTCACGATAAGAAACAGACACGCTGCTGCTGGTGGAGGCAGCATCGGATAGCCCCTGTATCAGATCATGTAGCAGAAAACAAAAGGGGTAGGCATTAGATTGCCCATGCATTTGGGTGTAAACTATATCTGACTACACAATTATAGGTCTTTAATGGGTTGGTTCTAGCATTGTTTTCTATCTGACAGGTAAAATTAAATTGTTATCTTCAAAACAATTCTGTCAAACGGGTAAAAGAATTGAAGATTTCTAAATAAAACTTTCTAGTTACATTTAGCTGAATTGGGAAAAGTTTGAAATAAGATAATAATTATGACAAGCTTAAACAGCCTCCACCAGCACAAAACATGTAATCCTCAAACCTTAGCCGACGCATATCAACCCGTGCTAAACATTACATCTTTTAAGCGAAAACATTTTCTGCCAAACTAACATAATCTCAAGAAAGTACTATAAGTAAAAGAAACATAATAGCCAAGACGATTGCAAGATTGTACGTACCAAGGGATTATGTCGATCAATGTCAAAGCTATTGATGGCACAATTCTCTGCGAGTAACTCATTTGGGTCAAAATATAAAGGAGATACAATATGAAGAATCATGTTTTTCTAAGTTACTAATCATGTTCGTACCTTGCTTAATAACACCAAAAATCTCATCTTCTTGCCAAATCATAGCAGGCAAGACTCGTTGAGATGATATATTATCTTTGCCTGTGGCTTTAAATTTGAATTCATTAACGCTTTCCTGTCCTTATAGCCATTTTTGTCCCGGTAAGTCCACTCGAAGCTACATGCATATGTAAGTGTTAGTCGTCCTATTCATCTCTCGCTTAACTTCTGCAACGAATCAACCTTTCTTTGTTCAACATTAAAGCGAATGTCACGGACTTTGATCAAACCGAATAGAAACCGACTTTAAACAACCTTTCGCTCACATTAATGGGCCGTGACAGTGCCACGTTATCACGAGTGTGTGAGGCATCAACCAATGCCCATTTTAATCTCTCGCTTATGCTCAAATTGCAACTGCCTGAACTCATTATCAATTTTCATCTTTCTATGAATGTCTACACCTATAAAAAAATTATGACTATGTTAACCTCAAAATAAATATAACCTTTCATATGTAGCGTTTGTTCACAAAAAAAAGATAAATTATATATAACAACCTGATTTGCACATACACAATGAATCGAATCTTCATTTTCAAGCAATGAAAATCCCTTGGTGTGGTTGCATCTTTCTTAAATAATAATGACCTTTTATTCTACATATCAAAAAAGCCAAAACTGTTTATTTTCGCAATAAATTACTTTTGTTCTGCACATCAAAGAAGCCTAATACTGGTTGCATCTTTCTTATACTGGTAATGACTTTTGTGACGTCCATATATTAGTTCATCTAACTACGCATTAACCATAACTACCATAATAATTAATTAAATACCCAATCAAACAATCAATCAATTTATTTTTATAAAATAAAAACTTCGCAAACCTGGTTAATCGAAAGTGATGATGAAATTGCTTTGGTGCATCATATGTGGTATTGATTAATCATCAAAACACACAAAACATAAAAGAGATTAAAAAAATTATATGTACAAAACATAAAAGAGATTAAAAAATAATTATACGTGTGATGAAGATGTAGATTTGATGATAAACATGGTACAGATTGAGAAGATAAACATGGTATGGATTTTGTGAATATGTGAATATGCGAATCAGTTAATGAAGTGATTAGTCGGATTTTTGTTAGTCTATATCAATTTGGGAATGCAAAGGTATGTCACAAAAACTGGCGGGTTCGAGTGGATGTGAGTGGTTGTGAGTGGATGCCAAGACCCGTGTTCGAATCTTTCTATGCACAAAGTTTTTGAACAATTTAATTATACCGAATTTAAGTGCCATAAAAGCTTGCTTAGGTGGCTTAATTGTGATGACATGGAAATATGACGTGGCTTTATGGGATGCCAAGTGGCATTATGACATGGCATGCCTCCTCTTATATATATATATATATATATATATATATATATATATATATATATATATATATATATATATATATATATATATATATGTGTGTGTGTGTGTGTGTGTGTGTGTGTGTGTGTGTGTGTGTGTGTATTAGTACTTGGAGCGATTATACTTATGGCGTTTGATAAACATTAGAATATGCGGAAGACTTATTGAAAATGTAGGAAAATTACTCATACCCAAACAACAGTTAGTAAACACTAAACAATATGTTGGAAATGTATATATTTATAAAACCGTGCATGTCCGGATTCGAACTCGTGACCACGGGATTACACACATTACGAATCAGAATTAAAAGTTAATAATTAATGTTAATTGATTACGATTAATTATTAAACAAAACTCGACTAACGATCGTTAAGTATTTAACGGAAAATAACTAACGACCGTTAACTGTAAAGAGAAGGACTTATAGTGAAAAATCTTAAAATGGAAAAGATATGGGAATCCCTTTTGGGGCTTATGGTGGCCGGCCATAGGGGGGTTTACACAACACAAACCCTAACTTGTTCCCAAAGATTTTGTACACTATATATACAAAGGCTAGGGTTAATGTTTTTCATAGCTTTTGTGCACACACATTAACCTAATCTTTTTCTTGTCTTTCTCTTGCGAAAAATCGGTCAACATCTTTTCATAGGGTGTTTGGTTTTGTTTTTCTAAAACAAGGTTTTGTAGATCTAGCAATCTCTTTAATTCGTTGTTAATTCGTGTGTACAAGAACGTGGTGTAACACACTATTGTTACATCAATTAGTTTGAGTTATAAAACGGTAAGGGATAACTCGTTAAACCACTTTGTCACATCCATTGAAGAGATCTAGCAAATTGCAAGAGGTACGTTACGCATTCTTTCAGTTAATTAATTGTTGTTATGCTTCTAAGTCTTCCGTTGTGTACTATGTGGTGTCTATATGATTTTATTGTTTTCATATATCTTAAACTAAACAGTGGTATCAGAGCCTTGTATAACAAGTAATTAATTACTGAAACACATAAAACAAATAAACTGCTTGTGTTATTAATTGTATGTATAGATCTAGGGTTTGCAAAACCTAAACCCTAATTTTTTAGGGGGCGTTTTTTTGCGCCCTAATTAGGGTTTTGTAAACTTCAGTTTTAATTGGATTAGAAACCTTAGGTTGCATGCAATTTTATGTGTATTAAATTGCGTATCTTTGTTTAATTGCATTAATTGTTAGTGTGATTTATATCCATGATAAATACATGCATGTTTTGTCATGGATCTGCTTTTATTGTATGTTCTACTTGGTTAAGTGATATACACTAAATTTTGATACATCTAAAATTGGGGAAGACCTCAATTATTATTATTAAATCAATTATGTGCTATGTGGTATGTGTTTAATTTTGACTTACGCAATCGATGAATCGATGCATGTGGCTCACTTTGTACATTGCTGAAAACGGATGAGAGTCTTAATTAAACATATACATATTGACAGATCTATAATTGATTATTAATAGGATTTATCAAAAGGTTTGCATGTGGCTATTTGATATGCATGACTTATTATTATGTTATGCATTCATTGTTTATATGTTTATTTTTAAATACTTGCTTGTTTGTTATGTGTAACAAGGGTATTTTTATAAGAAAAATAAACTGACCTAAACAATGGTGAAACATGTATTTTTAAGCATAGTAATCGTAATCGTTTAATTGATTGATTTTTTTCACAAAATAGTTAGAACGGCTCACCCATTAAGACAAACTGTGCGATGGGTATAAGGTTGGTACGCATTAAATTGTGACCTTAAAGATGAGGGTATGTAATATGCTTCGCGTTGACCTAATTCCCCGATCGTTTGTGCGTCTTAATGGAGCTACCAAGTATTCCTATATATGTGCATAAAATCTTAAGGGTGAATTTACTTTAAATTCTACGAGCCACTTTTGTGGTAATTATCCGAATAACTTGGGTCTTATGACTCATGCAGCAGTAGAATATAGTGGTAATTTAAGGTAATTCTTTAATTGGTTAACCAATACATCGATTAAAGTTTGATGATGAAAAGCTTAAACATTAAAACATGGATATAAATGTTTTAATAAAAACCTATGCTACGAAGATGAATGCATGACATCTTTGTACATATTTGATTTGACATCAAAACTATTACCCTTTAATTTAAGTTATATGCCATCCAATGAAACGGAAACACCTGAGATTACCTTTTATTTTCGTGAGAACGTGACTTAGATTGTAATCAAAGGGTAAAATGTCCACGTATCGTGAGAACGAGCATGGATGATTTTGTAGTTTCTTAAGTTGGACAACTTAATTGAGTTAGGCGGTAAGAACTGGCAACTCAAAGCATAAGATGGGATAAAACATGTTTACATAGCAATTGAAATTGGCTATATGTAAATCCCATAAATCTAAGAATTGCAATTGAAATTGGCAATTGAGCAAAAGCTCTACCATTTTGTATAAAGTTCATTACTAGCAGATCAACTGACGTGATGAGATTATGACAATTTGGATCCTAGTTTTCAATAATAATTAATTGGTTATATGAATATGAACCTTGGGTATTTAATTTTTATTGAAAAGGAAAATTATCAAAATACTAATTATGGTTTTTGAACTTTTTACATTGATGGCTCATCAACCTGAAAACACTATGAGCTTAATGAGTTATGCTTTCAAAGATATGATTGGAAGAGACAACCTGACTGGCCCAAATTTCAATGATTGGCATCGTGCACTTAGGATCATCCTTCGTGTTGCCAAAAGACTTGAGATTTTGACTACACCTTTGCCTGATGCTTCTCTCGATATGGCTACTGCTCTTGAAAAAGAGGAGTATCGTGTTGAATATGAGAAGCACAATGATGTGGCGTGTCTTATGCTTTCGGGGATGTCGGCTCAATTGCAAAAAAAATTGAGCACTATCCGCCTATGAGCATGCTAGATGAACTCAAACGTATGTTTGAGAAGCCACCAAGAAGGTGACTGTATGAACTAATTGAAAAGGTTCATAGCGCAAGCGGGATGTTGGTAAATCTATCTCACCACGCCCTCGAGATGAAACATCACTTGTACCAATTAGAGAAGCTCGGTTGTGGTTACTCCCAAGATGTGTGTGTTGGCCTCATCAATCACTCCCTTAATCAGGAACGATTTGGTGATTATGTGTAACAATATAACATGCATTGCACGGGGAAGACAATGAATGAGTTACATGCAATGCTTGTAGACTTCGAGAAGAGATTGCCAAGAAGGCTCCTACACTGCTTGTACTAGCAATACAAGGTGGTAGGGTGAATAAGCAAAAGCCGCAAGCGAGATAAGAAAGGGAAAGGAAAGGAAAGGAAACAAGTTGTCATCCACCAGCCCCTAAGAAGAACCCCAAGCAAAGAAAAGGAGAATCCTAAGAAGGATTTAGCTTGCCACCACTATAACTCACTGTGTTTGAGCGGAAGCTGAATCCGTTATATTTGAATGAGTGCCTTCAGAATAAAAATAAGATGGTGCCTAGCTCATCAGGTACTTTTATGTTTGAATTATTTTCTTTTCCTCATGTGTATCCAATGAAAATAATTCATTGTATAGCATTACCAATAAGAAGAGCAAGTCTAACTGTGACTCTTCTTATATTTGGCATTGTCGCCTTGCCTATATAGGCAAGAAACGCATGGAAAGGCTGCAACGCGAAGTGCTTTTACAAAAGGTCGATGATGAATCATTTGACAAATCACGAGTCTTGCATGGTGGGAAGATGACAAGGAAACCTTTTCACCACAAGTGGAAGGGCTTCGATCTACTTGGATTGATACACATCGATGTGTGTGGTCCACTTAGACATGTGTCAAAACGTGGTGCTACTACTACTTAACCTTTACGGATGATTTCGGTTGTTATGGTTATGTTTATTTACTTAAACATAAACATGAAGTCTTTGAAACATTTAAGGTTTTCAAAAGTGAAGTAGAATTACAACTCGGTAAGAAGATTAAAGCTCTTCGATCCGATAGAGGTGGTGAATATATAAGTCAATAGTTCAAAGATTACTTAGCTGAGTGTGGAATTATCCAGCAGCTCACATCTCCTTATACTCCACAACAAAATGGTGTATCTGAAAGGAGAAATTGTACTTTACTTGACATGGTACGATCAATGTTTGAACTTGTTAGGAATTGGAAATTCCATAAGGAAGTGTCGGTCACCCCAATTATAGTCTAGCATATGTTAGCTCGTAGACTTGTCGTTATTTACGTTAGTTAGTAGTTAATTAGTTAGTTAGTAGCATAGTTTAGTTTAGAGCAACACCGTAGAGGAAGGGCGGGTCTTTACCCACTGTATGCCTGACCCACAGCCCGACAGGAGGGCTTTTAGTTTGTAACTATAAAGACCCCTTCCATCCTTGGAAGGGGTGGTGCTTCTTTGATAATCAAACCTTTTCTCTTTTTGTTTATCTCTCTAGAATCACCCTCTCTACTCTCTTCATCTCTCTAACATGTCATACTTGTATAATCATCTCCCTAGACCACCCGAATCATCAAACAACATAAAATATACGATCCTACAACTGGCATCAGAGCCCAGGTTATGTTGTTTGTATTGAAATGAGTTACACTTTTGGTTCGATTCAAGTTTTTGTACTAATTCTGATACGGTTTTAGAAGCGGTTTGATATGGTTAGGTTGACGCTTTATGCTGTTGTTGATTCTAGTTTTAAGAGTGTTTACTGTTTTGAACATGTTATATGGTTTTATAAGCTGTTTAATGTGTTTTTATACCGATTTTGAATGATTTCAAATGATTTGGTGGTCAAGTAAGTTGTATGGTTAAACCTGTTTTGGTTAATCGAGCGGCGGTCAAATGATTCAAGTATCTTGTAATCAATCGATGGTCAAAAGTAAGTTTTGTATGCGCTTTTTAGGTTTAATGCTTAAAGAGTCACATCTGGGTGGTTTCTTGACTGCGAGTTGGACTTTTTCTTGCCTGCGGTTTGAAGAAAATAATACCAGATCTCGTTTTTTAAGGATAGTACAGATTATGCGACTTGAAAAAAAATCAGTGTGGTGTGATTCTCTATGCGACTTGGTTATGACCAATCGCACTATGCGTTTTGTCAAAACTTTTGTGAGGTTTGTGAAATCGATGCAGTTTGTTAGAGAGTTGCATTTTGACCAACTCTTGAATGGGATGCGATTTGTCAAAATCATATGCGATTTGACCCATTTTTTACTGCGTCTTGTGTGAAATGCGATTTGTGTCAAATGCGACTTGTGTTGATCTGAATTGACTACTGCGTTTTGACCCATGATTGATGCGGTTTGACTAAACTAAGACAGAAAGGATGAAGATAAGAAGAGTTAACCGACCATGACCTCAAAACCAACATACCTAAACTCAAAGAACCTCAGACCTTACACCATCATCAGTCCAAGTATCTTAAACGATGAAGCAATCACAACTGATCTACACTATGACTCAACCGTACATCTACTCAAGACTCATAACTAACTCAAGATCTCAGTTTTAATTTCGTGGTATACTATGTTATTATCAATACCATCTTGGGTCTAAACACACAAAATATCACCATCACAGATCCCAAAATCTTAAAATATCTTAACATAAATACACGATATCAAATCATCAAGATCTCAGAAGTCCTCTCTCATATGGTACAAGCCCATTGAACTCATAAATGTATTGAAATGTATTGAAAGACTTGTGTGTTTGAGTTTGTTTGATGTTGAGTTTTTGTTGATAAAAAGATGTGGGGGCTGATGAACTAAGATGAGGGAGATTAGGGTTATGAGTGATTAGGTTGTGTTTTATACCCGAGAAATTAGGGTTACCCCTCCCGTTTTCTTGTTGTAAGTAAATGGGTTGGATCGGGTAATATTATGTTTGAGTTTTCTCTGAATCACCACTTGGGCCGAGTATCACTTGGATTAGATCAGGCCTCCCACACCTTGGGCCCACATCGTGTACTACTACTTCATATGTTGGGTTGATGGCATAAATCAAGATTGGAACTGTATTGGAATTAGACTCGTATGATAATAATTGGCTTTGAGTAATTATCTTTGGATCGGTATTAAGAGTTTTTGTTGGACCAAGCTTGGATTTGAATGTTGGACGTTTTAGTATAAAATGTTTGGGCCTACAAGTGTTAAATACTTATTTCGCCTTCTTTCTTTCTACCCTTCCGCCAAGATGACTTGTTTGGGCATTTATAGAGTGTGATAAAGACTTGGCTATTTAGTTACTTTTGTGATTCTTTCTCGCTTAACCCACAACGTAGCTATCACTTCGGTGTCTCACGCATTGAGGATACGTCAAGAGGTTTTGTACATTGGGTACACCGCTTCTTTTCACAAGGATTAGTACAAGCTTAAGTAACAAACTGGGAATTCTACTTCATGTTCAAGTTTGGTATATCGGGTTTACTTCACCAAGTGGTCACAACAATAGCCGATGTAATACGTGAATGATGTGTTTACCAAAGGGTTTAATGGATGAGATGTGATCAAGAATTTCATGGAATATTCGATGCCACCGAATGTCAATGATACTTCACGCCTAAGCAAAATCTTTCAAGAATCTTCAATGTCACCATGATTTTTCAAGATGTTTGCTTATGACAAGAACTTTTCGTGCAAATGGTCAGACACGTTATGATGCTTCCGAAAGTTCAAACCATCATGGGGAGAAACGTACTTTGATGTTTTACGGTCAACCTCGTGGGAAGTAGTGTATACTACTTGACTTAGTATGGTTTGTGAAGTTGTCTACATATGGGTAAAGAATTGTTGATGAATTGTTGATGATGGAGAATGAACCGTTGATGAACCCTGATGTTCCCTAAAACAGATATTCACCGAAACCAAAGTTGTCATAACACATTCAAGTCGACATTGTTTACGGTTTAGTCTTGATTTTGTAAAATCCGCGAAAGAATCTATTTCTGTTTAAATCATAGATTTGTAAAATCCCGTGACAATGGAAACATCCCGGTAATAGTAAAGTGCATTTCGGATCTATCTTACGGTTTATTCTTGGTTTTGTAAAACTCGCGAAAGAAACTATTTCGGTTTAAACCATAGAATTGTAAAATCCGTGATGATGGAACCATCCCGAGAAAGGAAAGTGTATTTCGGATCTTATCCGATGTCGGTGCTACGGTTTCTACTTCAAGAAGGGATAAAGGGTGTACTTCATGAATTGGGTGATTGTTTGGATATTCTTCATGGCGTTTGGTTATTACATGGTTTTACGGGTTATGTGCTTTTAACCATGGTCGGGATGAAACCATTATCATAGTTCACTTAAAACGTCAAAGGAGGCTAGATTTGAGCTTTTAACCACAAGATGTGACAACGGCGTTAATTCAGTATTATCTATTTGAGGTTGAAGTGAAATGTCACGGGCAAGTGTACTTAGTATCTGAAGGTATCGGGGATGGTTGGATGAAGATTCTTCGAGATTCTTGTTCGAGCTTTTAATATTTTCAAAAACGAAGACTTGGAAATCTAGTTATTTTTGGGTGATTTTTCCTTTTCTTTTACCACTTGGGGGAATTGGGCTCTTACCACCACAAAATAACTATCACTTTAAGGAGTTACGCTAGTGCTCAAAGGTCACATTAAATTGTGGATTTTCAAGAGGTGATGTACGCCTTATACTTGATGGTTGGTTGGATGAAGAGTATAGAGTACTTAGAGATTCAATGGGCATGAATTCTCGCACCGCTCTTTGTTACATATGTGCAAGTTTAAGTCACGAGTTCGGGTTAGTTTACTGTGGTCAAATTCATCATATTGGGTTTTCCATCACCGTCACGACAAAGAGTTGATTATCAATGAATGATAATGGGGTTGATGAACACAACAAGTTTGCCAAGAGTAGTTGAAAAGAGAGATTATGACGCTTGAACACAACAGCTCAAGCCTCGACTCTAAAGAAAAGAAAAGTGTACGCTTCAAGGCGCTTTATCTTTCAAGAAGAGAAATCTTCTTATTATGACCATTCTCATCAACATGCTTCATACTTTTTCCATGCGCTTTCAATCATCAAGTGAACCGAACTATCGTTGATTGTTTTCTTATTCCACTTGCTCAATTATAATGACGATGGCGACATCATGTGCAACCTTTGAGGGGGAGAAGTGTGAATAGACTACATTTGCTGAAGATATTCACTTGTTTAATCAAGAATGACATCTCCGTATGCAATTCTTGAGGGGGAGAAGAAGTATGATAATTCTACATGTTGAGTTATATCTGAGAATATATGGTCATACGGCTCCTAACTCATGTAAGAACCGAGCTTCTTCTTATCGGGTCATCTTTACATGGAGTTTCTTCTAAGAGCCGTTGGTTGACATCTTCTCACGGACTGATGAGTTTAATGACAAAGTGCTTCCAGCTATGGGTCGATTTCCATTTGATGAACATCTTTCTTGATGTTCTTGTTTGATTGGGAGGATTTGAGTTAAGGGATTTGCTATATATAAGTTAACGGAATGCATTTGGTGAGAAGAAGATGTTAACTTTCTATTCCCCAATTGGACAATCTTGAAGAAGGTCGAGTCTACAATCTGTTCTACATTTTTCGCCGCATGTTAGAAGACTAAAGACGAGTTGCATTTGATTATCTAAAGACTTCTTCTTATTCGGCATTTATCTAAAAGATTGTCGGTTTAGGGAGAGCACTAATTGGGGAGAGTGAAATGTCGATTTAATCCCTAATTAGACTTGCTCACATTCTTCAAAGAAGTTGATTCTCACAAGATTTCAAATGATGTTCTTCTCAAAAGATTTCTAGTATATGGGCTTATAATGTGTTGTCGATTCAAGTATCAAAACCAAGAAGGGGAAGGAGACACGATCTAAACGCGAGTAAACTTGATGAACTTAATACTTCTAAGTGATTGAAGATATCCCGGAAGACAAATGTCATTACCGCAGAGAAACTCAAGGTTTGACTCATGGCGCTTAGTGTTCTTATTCCAACTATGTGGGAAGAGATGGAAGAGTTAGTTTCGGTGATAAAAGAGGTACACAAGTGTGTGATGATTTCGATGTTATCGCAATCATCGGGAGAGAGATTGTGTACATTGGGGATGCCATTGTTTCACTTGAGAGCTTAATCGTGATTCGTAGATATAATCACTTATTCCGAGTTGACATCCGCAGAGATAATCGTGATTCGCCTGCTACTTCAATGTTATCGGTTATTCTCTCTTTGGGCATTTGGGTACTCGGGTTCTTGAGCTTCATACACTTTCTTCGTGGGAGAGAAAAGTATACATCGGGGTTATTCTTTGGATATCGGACTTAACTGCTACTGATGTTATAAGTTTCTCCGTGTCTTGGGTATATGTGTATTCGGTTCTTGAGCTTTATTCTAAGAGACCGATCGCATCAATTCAACTACTTGGGGAAGTGGTCTCTTGACACCTTTTGGTATGGATCGCCTGCACTTCAAGAGAAAAGAAATATGAGAAGATTGTTTTATGTGTGGATGATACGTTGTCGTTCTATTGATGATATAACCTCGAACGAAGAATCACGATGATCATTCTTAAAAGGAGCAAAGAAGATCGATGATAATGGTGTGCTTCTTTGTGCACCGCTAAGGCAAGCTTGAAAGAAAGCTTTGAATCGCTCAACTAAAGGATTTTCGGTTTGGGGGAAGTCGCCAAAGTCTCACATTCTTAAAGGCTCAATTTCTTCGATTCAAGAGCCTCGAAGCTTTGGTGGTGAATGTTTAAGAGATGACGATTTCTATCTTCTACAACGGGTCGTTCGATATCCTTATCTCGGTACTCAGATCATCATCTTCTTAAACTATATCATCTACTCTATCTTTGTAAATATTTATCAAAACCAAAATACAAAAATATAAAACCAACAAAAGAAAATAGAAAATATAAAACCAACAAAACCCATAAAAATCGAAAATTTGAAAATACCAAAAATATTGTTTTCTCAAGACATGTCTTCGGTATCGATAACATCTACGGTCTTAGAAATGTCATTCAATAATGGCACGGGACCATAGATGAAGTTCGAGCAGGAGGTGTAAATATTCTTTTCAAAACATGTCTCAAAATATGGCTTGCGCTATTTCAGATCAGAACCCGTGCTAAAACTATGGTTTGCTATTATTTTTATAGCAACCCGCTCTTCAAAGAAGGAAAGTGTTGCGCTAAACCAATTTTCAAAAATTTCGTGCACTTATCCTAAAACAAAATGAGGAAAGTATGTCAAGGATCATTGCTCCTACACAAATGTTTTTCCTTCTAAAATTCTTCGTAAAAATATTTGTTTTTCAAAATGGTGGAAAATGAGTTGCTTGAAAATCAATCGAATCAAGTTTTCATAATTTGCAAAACCCAATCAATGACTTCAACTTATTTAAAACTTTTTATGAAATGAGTCATTGATTGAGGGGAGAATGTTTTCAAATTTATATCATCTAACGGGCTTATCTAATTATCCTACATGCTTAATCGAAAAAGATATTTGCCTATGTTGAAGGACTAGGAATCTAGGATATGATTGTTAGGATTAGATGATTATAGTTTGATAAACACATTATTCCCATGCCTTTGTATGATCCGATTGATATGTTGGATTGACTTTTATTAGTCGATTGTTGTTTGGGTGATGTCGACCACCATATATCTCTATGTATGTCCACTAACATATGCGTATATCATGGTTTATAAGAATGTTCCCGATCCGGATCCCACATAAGAAGATGATTGGATGCCGAAAGGAAAGGGTAACTATTTCTTGGGTCGACAAAAGAAGAAACGGAGCTTAATTAGATCTCTATGGAGAGTTGGCATGATAGATGCAACTTAAGAGGTCTCACCGCATCGCAGATGGTTTTCTTCCAAGCCCTACAAAGAACAATGTAAGCTTCTTAACCACCTAACGATCTTTGTGCAGACAAGTAGTGAATGATACCATTTTTCAAAACAATTTTGAAAAAATTGTTTTGAAAATGGAAAATATTGTTTTGAAAATAAATTGAACTCAAATTTTGGAAATCAACCGACTTCATTTTTTCAAAACTTAAGTCACTCAATCAACGACTACGGTCATTGATCGAGGGGAGAGTGATTTCAAACTTAAATATTTTCAAACGATATTTCTTCATAAAAGTCCGTTTGTACAAAATAAGTGGTGATCTAAAGATTTAATGTTATGTCATGGTATGATTTTCTTTAAAACTCAAAGATCTTTCAAAATGAAATTTTTTCTCGTTCTTGTTTGATTGTGAAATTGTTTTATTTTACTTAAAGATCTCTTAAAACTATCATACCGACACTAACAATCTTTAATGTCTAAAATTGGTCCTTATCACCAATTTCAAAATTAAATCATGCCACGCCTTTCCCCAAAATTTTCTAAATGATTTAAATCAATTGGGATCACAAATCTCAAATGGTTTGAAATTTTGATCGGGAGAGATCGTGATTTAAATCTCAAATCGGTTTTAAAGGGTGATTGTTTCAAAAGCACTCCTTCCTTCATGTGCCAAACGATTTCAAATACATGATGCACATGATTGAGGAGGAGCATTTAACCAAAACCGTAAGAGAATTTAAACCGTGCATATTTTCTCCCATGTTTTCTAAACCTTATTAAATCACTTGGGATCCAAAATCTCAAAGGGTTTGATATTTTGATCGGGGAGAATTTGTGATTTAAATATGAAATTTGATAAATGATGATCGCTTTGATTCAATGTGCATGTCGCTCTCCCATATGTGCTAAACGCTTTCAATCTCAAGCACATATTGAGGGGAGCATTTCAAAAGAAAATAAACTTTCAAGGTACAAAGATTTCTATGTTTCAACATAAGTACCTTGATTGATTTTCTAAATGGTTTCTTAATGGCAATGTGATCGTGGAAGTACTTCAAAACCTCTTTCCTCTATGTGTTAAATGATTTCAAATAACCAACGCACATTTTGAGGGGAGAATTTACCAAGAAAATCAAATGGCTTTTTCCACGGAAATTGTGATCAAGAAACATTTCAAAGAACTCTTGCCTCCATGTGCTAAACAATTTCAAAATCATATGCACATGTTGAGGGGAGCATTTCTAAATGATCAAAACAATTAAGGTACAAAATGCTTTGATATTATATCACAAGTACCTTGATTGATTTTCCAAATGATTTTTCAATTGGTTTCAAGAAGGAAAGAACAATACCAAAAGACCCACCAATTTACTTTATGCATGGTGTTATAAGGATGGTTAGGTTAGGTATTCGTTCCCACGATCCCGCCAGAGCGGAGGGATCTACCCAGGACAATCCACTAGATAGTGTAGAGTCCTTAGGTATGATGAAAAAGGAGAAAATGAGAATATGGGAAGAGTGCGGATCGAGATAGAGCTAGTAATCGAATAAACCCAACAAGGTTCTAGTAATGAAGTCTCGTAAGCAATCAAGGGTTGAAGAATGAAAAGAAATGAATGTGAAAAGGGTGAAAAGAAATAGCCTCCAATAATTCAACCTTAGGCGTAAACCGGTTCAATACATATGCTACCGGTGGTTACTAAGGTAACACCGGTATTGAAGACAAGACGTCATGGACCCAAAGGACGACCGCACCTAACTTCCCAAGCTACTCAAGTTCCTCTTAAAAGGACTTGTTTCATTCTCACGGGAACCTACATAATCTATCGACTTTCTTAGAGATTGTTGATATTGAAGAAGGAGACTCTCCCTAGTCTCCAGATAGGAAACCAAATGCACAATTGAGTCTAGAGCCAAGAGATCATCCACAATATCTCATTAGGACACAAAATTAATGAAGACTTGTTGTTTCACACAATGTGGAAAGTAAGTATATATTGAGAGTCCCACGATTATCCTTGTGGTATTGCCGTAACATCCGAGTGATATGTAAAAGTATTCACGATGAAGATGGAAATCCTTCTAGAGCCAACATCAAACAAGCTCTTGGTGGGTGACATGTGAGATCTTTTCAAAAGATCAAGCTTGTGACAACCGGATAGAAACGATGGGGCGATTCATTCTTGAATCAACCTTGGTCCAGAAATGAATTGACGAATACTTTTGGAAAACCGCTCGATGTGCAAATCTTCTTTTTCTAGCACATCGAATGTGTATTCATGTTTTCAAACACAAAAGTATCTCGATTGAAAAATACTTTTGAAAACCGCTCGATGTGCAAATCTCTTCTTTCTCTAGCACATCGAATGTGTATTCTTTTCAAATACAAAAGTATTTTCGATTGAAAATTGATCTTTCTCATAAAACCTTCGTCAGATTGCAAAACTCTTTCTTCTAAGCAATACGCGATTGTTTTCAAATCAATTTTTCATCAATCAGTGAATCTCAATTTGTTGGTTCACTCACTCCGTGTTGTCTACTTTGGGACGCCCGGTTTGAGAACGGCTAGATCAAGTCGCGAAACCCCGTCAAGGAGATTCTTCGAATTCTACCGATCACAAAAGATTTATATCGATCAACGGGAACCGTGGTTCTTGCAACTATATTCAACGAAGTGAACAAAGACACTTTCGTGTGTTTTAGTGCTAATCGTTGTTTGCAGAACATTGACGGTTGCACCGATCGATATTGAGAAGTCAATTCACAACCGCATGCTCACAAAGATTCACACTTAATTGAAGAAAATCATGACAATCAAAGACATACAAAGATGCTTCCGCTACTCGATGAAAAGATGTCATGATCCGTAAAGTGTGAGCATGTCGGTCCAAAAGTCACAACATCACATGAAGGCAACACAATAAAGGGTGATCCAGATTTATCGTGGTCGATGATCTCAAAGAAAGCTCAAGATCATCAAGATGTGGATCGCTCAAAGACCTCCACCGAAAGTACAAAATAATCGGACTTTGAAGAATCACTAAAGCACAAAGATTATGGAATTGAAGAATTGAAGTCTACGAGCTCGTAACTAAAGACAAAGATAGAATGCTAGGATTCAAAATGTATTTCATGGGGTGACCTCCTTGGGGAGATTGTTAGAATTGGAAATTCCATAAGGAAGTGTCGGTCACCCCAATTATAGTCTAGCATATGTTAGCTCGTAGACATATCGTTATTTACGTTATTTAGTAGTTAATTAGTTAGTTATTAGCTTAGATTAGTTTAGAGTAACACCGTGGAGGAAGGACGGTCTTTACCCATCAGATGCCCGATCCACACCGACAGAGGACGCTTAGGTTGTAATTATAAATACCCCTTCCATCCTTGGAAGGGTGGTGCTTCTTTGATAATCTAACCTTTTCTTTTGTTTATCTCTAGAATCACCCTCTCTACTCTCTTCATCTCTAAACATGGCATACTTGTATAATCACCATCCTAGACCACCCGAATCATCAAACAACATAAAATATATGATCCTAATATGATCAAGAAGATACAACACCTTCTCGATAATACTAGCCAACTTCAAGAAGAGCTCAAAGCTTAGCGCCTCCCGAAGTTGTTCCCATTCGTAGGTCCGAAGGACTATACGTGCACCGACCATCTATGTCTTAACGTAGAGGTGGAGGAAAAATATGGTTGGGATCTTAATGAACCCGCCAACTATAAGGTCGCCATGGTCGACATCGAAAAGGATAAATGGCGATTGCTATGAATGGGAAATGCAATCCATGAAAGATAATGATGTCCGAGTTGACCTTTCTCCCAAAGCTAAAGTCGTTGGAAGTAAGTGGATCTTCAAGAAAAACCGATGACGGACGCAATGTATACACCTACAAGGCTCGTCGGTAGCTAAAGGTTTTACTCAAACCTATGGCATTGATTACGAGGAGACATTCTTTCCTCAGAAAGGCATATAAGAGCTATTAGATTCTCATAGCCATAGCCGCACACTATGACTATGAGATTTGGCAAATGGATGTCAAAACCGCTTTCGAATGGTCGCCAGATGAAGACATCTATATGGCACAACCCGAGGGGTTTGTGAATCCATTATTTCCTAACCATGTATGCAAGCTTAAAAGGTCCATTTATGGACTAAAGCAACCATCAAGGCAATGGAATAAAAGATTTGATGGAGAAATCAAAAGTTTTGGATTTACTCGTAATCTTGATGAGCCATGATATCACAAAGCTAGCGGAGTCATGTTACTTTTCTTGTTCAGATGTCGATGACATATTAATCATGGGAAATCATATGCCAAGTCTTAATGAGGTGAAAGCCTATCTTGGTAAATGTTTCTCGATGAAAGACTTAGGGAAGCAAGATATATACTCGAATCAAGATCTACAGGATAGATCAAGGCGGCTAATTGGTTTAAGCCAAAGTGCTTACATTGACAAAATATTGAAGAGATTCAATATGCAAAATTCAAGAAGCGATTTTTGCCGATGCAAGTAAATCATGCTTTAAGCAATAAGGTCAGGCTTCAACACCGCAGGTGGCGCGTATGAAGAAAGTTCCTTATGCTTCACCGTAGGATCTATCATGTACGAGGTGCGATGCACAAGGCCCGATGTGGCGTTTGGTCAAAACTTCACTACCGGTATCAATGTAATTCGGGTGAAATTCATCGGATCGTCATTAAACATATTCTCAAGCACCTTAGGGCTACAAGAAATATGTTCATAGTGTATGGGAAACCATAAGCGTAACTATTCTGTTATGTGTTATCGCGATGCATCTTGAAGTGTGACAAAGATGATACAAAGTCTCGATTGTTATATATTTGTCATCAATGGAGGTGTTGTGATCGAAGAGCAAGAAATGTATAACACGCGATGTCCGCTATGTAGTGAGTACATAGCGCGTCCGAGGTCGCCATGGAAGTCGTTTCGATAAGGAAGTTTGTTTCGGGCTTGGTGTCATGCCGCCTATTGAAAATCCTATTAAAGTATATTGTGACAACCGCGCAATTACTTTTGCCCATGAACCCGAGTCATGAAGCGGCACCAGACACTATCCTAGACAATATCACTATGTTCGAGAGCAAGTCGAGATAGGTGAAATTGAGTTGCTCAAAGTTCACACAGATGATAACCTAGCAAATCCTTTAACGAAGGCCTTACTCGTGAAAAACTTAATCATTTGTCCGATAAGTTTGGACTTCGCTTAGCTAGTAGTTTCATGCTCATCTGTGAATAAGTATTTTAGATAAAAGGATATTGTAAACATTATTATTGAAATGAAATAAAGTATTTTTGTTATGTTTATTATTCATTTATTATGATGTTATCCTATATTTGCATGTTTAAATCCTTGAATAACTTAAGTTATTCTAAATAGTCCGTTGTTAATCAATAACATGGGAATGATATTGAATTAAGACAAATATGAGTATTATTTAGAATATGCTTGAAAGTATATTGATGCGTAGCATGACTAATTTCGATGATATTCAATGAATCGAGTATAGGACTTATCCCACCCACATGATGATACTTTATGGATCTTAGTCATTAAGTACATCATGAATATTTATCCTCGACTTGAGATACCGAGATATGTCATGGATGTAGTGCATTTCGTGAAGCAATCTAACGCTATACGTGAATCGGTAGTTATAAGGGTTGTTTTCGTAAGTGTTATAAATTTATGAATCCGTCAGTAGTCAAAACAGATTTGTTTCCTTCAAATTTATTTTGAAGTATAATATCTTGGGCCCTCATAGGGTTGTCAAGATGTTTGCATAGCCATGCCCAAGGTCTTCCGGAATATGTTCGTAAGAATTGGTAATCTTTATCAATCATATAAAGCGAAATAGAATAGTTAATCGAGAAATGAGTGAGATCCATATTCTTATTAACATGGTATTAGAAACAAAATGATGATGAATCATCAAAATTGGTTTTCTCCAGAAAATCATACACGAGTTGTACCGGGGCATTGGCGTGTTGCTAGATGCTAACCAATGTCATTACACGCTTTGTAAACATATCCAGTGGAGTCGTTGGAAATGTATATATTTATAAAACCGCATGTCCGGATTCGAACTCGCGACCACGGATTGCACACATTACGAATGAGAATTAAAGTTAATAATTAATGTTAATTGATTACGATTAATTATTAAACAAAACTCGACTAACGATCGTTAAGTATTTAACGAAAATAACTAACGACCGTTAACTCAGAAAGAGAAGGACTTGTAGTGAAAAATCTTAAATGGAAAAGATATGGGAATCCCTTGGGGCTTATGGTGGTTGGCCATAGGGGGGTTTACACAACCCAAACCCTAACTTGTTCCCAAAGATTTTGTACACTATATATACAAAGGCTAGGGTTAATGTTTTTCATAGCTTTTGTGCACAAACATTAACCTAATCTTTTTCTTGTCTTTCTCTTGCAAAAAATCGGCCAACATCTTTTCATAGGGTGTTTGGTTTTGTTTTTCTAAAACAAGGTTTTATAGATCTAGCAATCCCTTTAATTCGTGTGTACAAGAACGTGGTGTAACACACTATTGTTACATCAATTGGTTTGAGTTATAAAACGGTAAGGGATAACTCGTTAAACCACTTTGTCACATCATTGAAGAGATCTAGCAAATTGCAAGAGGTACGTTACGAATTCTTTCAGTTAATTAATTGTTGTTATGATTCTAAGTTTTCCGCTATGTACTATGTGGTGTCAATATGATTTTATTGTTTTCATATATCTTAAACTCAACACAATATTGATAAAAAATTAACTGCTACTGTATTTTTTTATTATGATAATAAAATCAGATAACAAGTATTTGTGCTTTTTGGTGTAACAGTTTTTCTAATTTAGTTAAAAAAGATGGGTCAACTATATTACTAATTTGGAGGAATCACGTTACAAATTCTGGGTAAAAAGAAATTCCTGGGTGTAATAGTTACTCAAATTTTGGTAAAAAAGATGGGTCAACCGTAGTATTAGTTCGGAGCACAAGTATCCTTTATAAATTCGGGGTAAGAAGAAATTCTTAAGTGTGATTTTTGGTGTAATACCTTTTCATATTCATCGGGGTAAAAAAGAAATTCCTTGGTGTAATAGTTACTCAAATTCAGGTAAAAAAAGATGGGTCAACCGTAGTACTAGTTCGGAGGAAAAGTATCCCTTATAAATTCAAGATAAAAAGAAATTCTTTAGTGTGATATTTGGTGTAATAATTTTTCAAATTGAGGTAACAAGGGTATAGTACTCGTTTCGAGCAGAAGTACTGTTAAAAATTTGGGTAAAAAGAAATCAATACCCACCCACGCATTAATAATTATGTATGAATGGATGATGGATCAATTTCTTTTACTAGAAAATCTATGCCCTCACTTTTAAAAACATAAGGCTGCTTACAATAGATCCGATCGAGAGTCGATCGAGGGTATATAGGCGATCGATCGCCTTGATGTGGTTTAGTCGATCGCTGCCAATCCTAAACAATTAGATCGTCAGACGATCGAGACTTCACTTTGGTTTTTGTTTGTGTGTATTAATTAAAATAAAATGATATTCATGTGATGCTTTGGTAGTTTAATGTAGAGAGAAAGGCGGCGCTAAATGAAAAGAAGAGGATCAATCCTGACAAGCCTAAGCATTTTGTTCACCCAACTATGTGGGACAAACTTCTAACTCATTTTCTTTCCTTAAGTTTCACTCCTTAACATTCTACTTCGAGTTCCAAACACCCGATATTGTTACCAAGCTTTCATCAAGGAATATATAATGCAATAACATTTTATTCATATCGATAACTCAAGTCTAACATTATGTGTGTCCAAATTGAGCAAAAACCATATTTTTCACCTAAATTTTAGGGCAAAAAACAGTCTTGATATTCAAATAAATGCTAACGGCCAATCCAGGAATTATGTATATGTGGCAGAATGAGTGACTTGGGCGTAACGGGTCAAAACATGTAGTTTTATTTATTTATTTATTTATTTATTTTTATTTTTTTATTTTGTGTGTGTGTGTGAGCTGAAGTCAACTGCTCATTCAAATGACCAATATCTTTCCTTATTTCCATATATGTGTTTTATGATGTTAAACGACAAATAATCATACCCATCAAACTACACAGCACATAAACATAAAGAGAGATTTACCTGCATATTACATTTGACAAGATCAAGCGGAGTAACGGCCGTGTGAGTTAGCCCACAACTCAAAGTAGCACCAACAGTACACGCAGCATAATAAGCAGGTGAAAACATTCTAATCTTACCAGGCTCGCTGGGGGCCTGTACCACAAAACCTCTTTTCTCAACATCCAATGACACTGGAACTGAAGACAGTGTATCCTCCATTACATGATCAAAACATGATCCATTTTTAAATGAAGACGAGTATAGATAGCTGGGAATCATAGACCGCCTTAAACTTTCCATGATATCCTTAGCCCAAATGTGCTAGAATTTCGTCACGATCAAGCTGTAACTTGAGATTGAATGATGATTAGCTATAAGAAAACGGATTCAAAGTTGGTGAAAAATATTTGTAATTTTAGATCTGTTACATGGGCTTTGAAGGGGACTTGCATATATATGTTTTGTTAATGAGCTTTTGCCCTTGATATAAAGTAATTAACATGGGGTAATAGTATAGAATATCTGGTAAAGTTATAAAATTTATAGTTACTAGTAAATATTTATATGTTAAAATAACATATATTTCTACCCAAAAAAAATAAATAAATCCTAATTCATTGATTGATGTGTTCTTTAGTGCATGTAAAACACAAGATACTGCTTTCTATAGATGGTGTGTCTGGCAACATTACCGCAGGAAGCAATAGCGTGAAGCAGAAGCGTTCATATTCAAAAGCTTCTATAAGTAACATTTGTTAAACTAGCGTTTAAACGAAAAAGAAAAACTACACATTACTTGCCAAACAATGGTTAGATACTTAGATTTCAAACGCTGGTTTGTCAGTTACTCTAAAACGCTCCAATTCAGTTTGTTCAATACCCACAAGCCCAAATGGGAGTTTGATTTCTAAGCCAGACCATCCTTATTGGGTCCAAGATGACAGAAAACATATTCGTTTAGTTCTTATTGAATTTAAACCTTAGCTTATATATCTTGCATAGGCAATTTACGACAAGCATGTTGCAAATTCCCCTACAAATTTAGAATTCTGTTGTTATCTACAATAGCCAGTTATTATAATCAATAAATGTAACAGACTGTAATTTATTCATCATCATATGTTGCCAATATACACAACCTATTGTAACAAAGATCATTTAAATATATAATACAACATACTTACTAAACTTGACCAAAGCCATGAAATGGTGCTTAATATGTTACCTATTATTATGATTTAGTTTCAATAAGGTAATGGACTAAAAAATCACTAGAAAAATGGTCCTTAATTCCTGACGCGTGGATAGTTACAGATGGTTCATTGTGTCCTTTCATCTGCAAAATAGCTTCATTTTTTCGAGTTTTGTGGTTTACTTTGCAGCAACAGGAGGAGGAGCACCACCAGTAGTTGGCCTACAGATATGACAAAAGAGAAAGATAAAAAAAAAAAAAATCAAGACTTGAAAATCGGATTTTTGTTGATAAAAAGTTGAAACGATTGTTTGAAAAGTGTTTTCTTAGAAAAAAAAACTTACAGCCCCACGAATATTTTGAAAGAATCATAGATACCCCATTGTGCTGCAGTAAGAGTTCCAACCATAACGATACGAAGAGGAAGACCACGAGTGAAGAGGCCCCACAAACCGAGCTTTTTGACAGCCTGCAACACAAGTTTCACAGATCATGTAAGGGTATATGCAAAATAGACAAGTCAGGCGGGTAGGGTCAAAACGGGTATTTTTGGTATTGGTCAGAAACAAGTCAAACACTTTTTCAAAATAGTTGGTGTCAGAATATGATTACAAAAGTTTTACAAGTAGTATTCTTGGTAACAACTAACAAGTATTTTGGAAAAGATAGATTAAAAGCCTTTTCGGTAAAAAAATATAGGAAGTCTTAAGCATTTAAATATACTCGATACGACTTCTAACACGTTTGATCTATTGAACATGTTTCTTTTTAAGTTTCATTATTTTGCTCGTTTGAGAAAAAATAGGACCCCTATAGCTTGTTTTCTTGGAAATTTATAGTCAAAGTAAGAAGATAGAATGATATAAATGTATACTCACATCTCCAACAGTAGCACCCTGGGCATTGTTGAGGAAAGAGACCAAATTATCAGCCGGGTGAGAAACAACCGAACATAATATACCAGCCAAATAACCGCCAGCAAAGCTCACTCCAAGCTGAAAACTTTGGCTACATTGCTCCTTCGGGGTCGGGATGGCATGCTTGTACATCATCTCCACAATTGTCTCAAAAGATGCAAACTTCATCATTGTGTCTGAAAACAAGGCATTCCTTTGTAACTAAAGCGGTGTTTGGCATTACGTCTTGAAGCAAATAATGTGATATGAGTGTTTTTATCATATACCAATCATTAGTATTTAAGGGCGTGTTTGAGAATTTTTATCTCACAGTATATACAACATAAATACATCTCACATGGCAACCATTTGGTTGGGGAGCATTCCCACACATGAGATACCATTAGGACGCAACCCCTTTGGTGCGTGTTTGAGATTGTATATTATAAAGTACTTATTTGCTTTGAGAAAAGCATGTTTTTACCTGCATATTTTGGGTCTTTAATCAGTCTAAAATATGTAAATAAGCGGTTTTCAATAAGTGTTTGGAATAACTTATATGCTATGAAACAATGCAATAAGCAGCTAAGCAAGAAATAAACAATCCCAAACACTCACCAAGCATTGCATGTTATATCGCCCCTAAATAATCATTATACTGAATCAACTGATCATGTTTGTCCATATGTAAAAAATCAAGATGCGGACATGCCTATAAAATCTTTAATCCTAAAATTTAATGATTGTGAACTCACATGGAATTTGTCGTCCCCAAAGAGGAGTTAGCCCCCTGTATAACCTGTACAACAAGTACAAAACCATACAAAATAATAAATCAATGATCTCGGATACATAGGAACAAATATGCATCATAATATTATAATTTAATCGAAACAATAACCATACCCTGCAACACCTTCAGCCTTGATAATCTTTGGAAGGCCATCAGACAAACCTTTGGCAAATCCAGGTTGTGTTTGGACACGAACCTTAACCGCCTCAAATGGACAAAGTGCAACGTCAGCAATAATTTCAGCAGATGCAGAACCAGCAAGGTAAATCAACGTTTTATACTTGGTTGCATATTCAGGACCAGCAATGTCAGCGTATGTTTTCTTGAAATACTCGTAGAAACCATACTTGCAAGCGCCTTGTGCACTGTAACCGATCATGGTGGGTGCCCAGCCTTTAAAGAACCCTTTCACTCCTTGCTCTCTAAGTAGTACTCCAAAGCCAGAAGAAATGTTCTTGTACTTTGTAGGGTCAATCTGAAGAGTGAAAATACATATATGTGTTACAGTCGAGCTATAGACAAAAAAACCATAGGGATTCTGAATCTTCGTACGCTGATGAGTTAAGACTACTTCTTTGTATTAGAGAGACAAGCAGAGTACTTGGAATGTATTATGGTTAAGTCGATTGATAAACGTTACGATATGCAGAAGACTGATCGAATAATGTAGGTAAAACTACATGTACCCAAACAACAGTTAGTAAACATTATAGAAAGCAACACTAACTGATGTTTTGATAATGATAATAGAATCGGAAACATGATACAAATTTTGAAGTTTAGAAGAAGAAAAAATGAAACACTAGTCTTTAAATGATAAAGACGAGGCCTATGTTTGACACGGTTCTATTATACAGATTCGTTGTGTGTTTCGTAAGTACAACGGACCAAATTTGTGGTGGATATTTCTGCTCTGAATTAGTGCTATGCTTGACCATTTTTTAACCCCAATTTGAAAAACTGTCACTCTAAAAAGTAAAAATCACACCATAGCTTCTTACTCTCAAAGCATACTCATAAGAATTTTGACGAAATATTTAAGCAAGTTTCCATGGGTAAAACTTGCTTGAAAATTTTCAAGTTTGGGTAAAAAAATACCGGATCAACGACATACTAATTCAAAGTTGAAGTTTATGTCCAAGTCCCTATTAGAACATGATTAATCCAATTTTAACTTTGAAAATCAATGCTGCAACTTATAACACGTTAACGTTTTCTTCATCCACCGGTGTGGGATAATCTTTAACTCTTTTCTTTTCCATAAGTTCCATTCCAAATATCCTACTTCACCACTAGATATCTCATCCGCACTAAATCCATTTTAGACATTATATCGTTATGAAAATCTCATCAAAGAGAACAAAACCCAAGAATTTTTATTCATACGGACAACTTAAGTGAAAACCCATATTTTCCACTTAACATTTCCAACAAAAGACAATAAGGGCTAATGTCGAATCCAGTAACTATGCACGGGTGGAAATACGAGTGAGTTGGACATAATGGGTAAAAACATGTAGTTTTATTATACTGGTCTGACTCGAATGCTCATTCAAATAACCACTAATTCTCTTTTTTTCCATATATATCTTAAGATTTTGAACAACATATAATCACACACATCATGGCATCATACTACTCAGAACATAAACATAAAGGAAGATCACCTGCATATTACATTTGACAAGATCAAGCGGAGTAACAGCCGTGTGAGTTAGCCCACAACACAAACTACCACCAACAGTACACGCCGCATAATAAGCAGGCGAAAACATCTTAATCTTACCAGGCTCGCTAGGAGCCTGCACCACAAAACCTCTTTTCTCAACATCCAATGACACCGGAACCGAAGACAAGGTGTCCTCCATTACATGATCGAAAGTTGATCCATTTTTAAATGAAGACGAGTATAGATAGCTCGGAATCATAGACTGCCTTAAACTTTCCATGATTTCCTTAGCCAAATATGCTAGAATTTCGTTACGATTAAGCTATAACTTGGTTTGAATGATTATTAACTATATGAAAATGGATTCAAAGTTGGTGAAAAAAATTTGTAAACTTTTTGAACTTGTTACACGGGCTTTGAAGGGGACTTGTATATATATATATGTTTTCTTAATAAGCTTTGCCCCTGGATTTTAATTGATTTATAAGGGTAATATGGTAATGACTAATGACCAACAGAACTTTCTTATAGAATAAAAGAGTAGAAACAAAAAACAGAATGAAACACGTAATTGCAGCCTCCCGTTGACTGGGAACTTGTGGCACAAGATTTTGATTCTATACTGTAGTACTTTAGAACATTTCAATCATTCAATCTGTTGAGAATAGCATCCAGTCATTTTTGACTGCGTATAGAGTATGTGCCCTGGGGCGGACCCAGGGGTTTTAGTTCACGGTAACCGATTGACGTTTGTCATCAGAATTTTCATTAAAAATCACTATTTGTCGAAATTAACCTGGTCCCGAAAATTTTTGTCACATAAATACGTGTCCTATTTTGTTATTTCGCTAATATGTCAAAAGAAATACGTGTCTTCTTAATTTGTTTACTAGTTTTAATGAAATTGTACCTTTTAGTTCATTTTTATTTTCTTTATACTCGTAAAAAAAATTGTGCACCCGGTAACCTAGAATCTTCGGTCTGCCCCTTCCCTTGAGACAGTAACCAATGTTAAAAGCATTATAGCGTATAGAGTATTTGCCCCTGAGATAGTAACTAACTAATGGTAAAGGACAAACAACATAAAGCAGTGATAAAGAGATTAAGAAAGAGTTGAAAATAAGTTAATGCATTGGAGTTAAATTTTATGAATGACTTGGTGAATTTATAAATTGATATTGCTCGACCTATTGATTAAGCTATTGTTAAGTTATTATGTGAAAGGCGGAGATAAGTTGAGAATGAATTGAATAAGAAAGAAAAGCTCAATATAGATTAAAATTTACCATAAATCCAATTAACCAATAATACCATTCATTTTTTATTACGATAAACTTTCACCCTTTTAAAAATTAAATATCTCGCAAACCATTAATCGTTACGCCGATAAAATTATATTATCATGACGAGAGATTAAATTATCTTTCTATGATATGCACTACTATATATTTTTAACAATTTTTTTAAAAATTTCGGTCAACAAAATCATATATGATTTGTGAAAATCATATATGATTCGATTTTACTAATCATATATGATTTTGAGAATCATATATGATTGAAAATCATATATGATTCGAAAATCGAATCATACATGATTTGAAAATCATATATGATTCGTAAAATCATATATGATTCGTAAAATCATATATGATTTTTCTGGACGAGATTTTGAAAAAAATGTTTCATTTAAAATATATAAAAGTGCAGCATATCTATAAAAGATAATTTAATTCCTCGCCGCGATGGTGTATTTTTTTATAGTTTGAAGATTTACCGCTTGTAAGATATGTTGTTTTAAAAAAAGGTGGAAAATAATTTTTATTAATTTAGATAAAAAATGGAGGCTATAATTGGCTCATTTGTTACCAAGAAATATAAGTTTATATCGATCTCAACTCTGAATAGTATTTAACTATTCAAGTGATTTAGATTAGCAATAGGTTAAAAATTTAAACATTTTAACCATTAGAGCACTCCCATCCATAACACCAATAACACCTGCCCACGCCGTACCACATCGCCTTTTAACATTTAACATTAACATCCCCAAAAACACTCACATCCATAACATCCCAATAACACCATAACACCACTAATATTTTATATTTTCAATTTCAACCCCTAAACTAAAACAAACATTTCATTTATTAAACTAAAACAAACATTTCATTAAAACTTAAACCATATTACAATACGAGATAATAATAAAAAAAATACAACGAAATGAAAAAAAAAAAAAAACACACTTCAAATAAAACGCTACAACAAATTAAAGGAAATACGATCCACCGACGAGGTTTCAAGTTATATTTTATGATGATTCGATCTTTTTCGTCATTGATCCACCGACGACCATCGGATCTTCGCCTGGTCAAGAGGCGCCATCAAAACTTGATCTCTTCCAACCTTGTTAATGTGAGATCTCTTTCTGCCCTGCGCCCGACACGCCGCCGGAGGTTTCGCTTGATACGAAACTCGCTTGCCATAGTTTCAGAAATGTCGACGAGCCTGCTCTCCAAGGCTTGTTCCCCAAAGACTTGTTGTAGTCTCTGATCGTGCTTTCTTGTTAGCACGCTTTTCCCATGGGCCGCTGGTTGTTCATCATTACCAAACAAAGCCTCGCTTGTTTGGCTTGGGACTTCACGGTTAAATCAACCGGTTCCGCCTCCCATTTCTTATAATGACGCAAAATCCCAAGCGCCATCGAGACCAAACAAAGGTTCTCTCGCTTTCCTCACGATACCATTGCTTTGCCCGTTTCATCACATCCACCTCACTTTCACCGCTGCTGATCCCGCTGCGCACGCACGTAACAAGAGTTGAACTTTGTGCATATCCTGCTCAACGTTGTCCATTTGCTCGACATCATGTCCTTGCGTGCCGCTGAAAGTCGAGTCTATTGAACTCATTTCGACCCGATACCAAAACGTATCTCTAGGTTGGCACTTTCCAACTTTTGGATCCTCCAAACAAATATGTAACACCTTGCAAGTAATGCTTCCTCTCGAATTCCAACGATTGGTAACGACAACCTCCTCATCGAATCAATTGGTCTGGCTCTGGGTCTTGGATTTTTGGATTTTCGCCACGACCTTTTCCTTTTTTTCGTGGAGATGCGGGTGTCTCAAAGAACATCTTGTGTTTCGGTTGTGATTGTTGCGACCGCTGTGTGAATCAAGGTTTGAAAGTTGGAGTTTAAGGTGTTTTTGGTTTTGTTGTTGCCGTAATCAAAGAATGCTTGTTGTTGTTTCACATTTCTTTGCTTGATAAGCCCAGTGCTGGGTGGGTTTGAAGTCGAACCAACGTCAAGTTAGATGAACCGCTCGGATTCCACCCGCCATCGGAAGATTGAAGAAAGTATCGCCGCTGCCTCCCGACATTTTTTTTTTTTTTTTGCGCTTAATTCGTCGATAGATCGGAGTATTGAGAGGATTTAGAAGTGGAAGGTGAATAAAAATGGTGTTTTGATTGTGTATTTATAGTGGTAAAAAGGTTTTGAAATTTTTTTATCAATTCTAGCCGTTAGGGACTAAAATGAATTTTTTTTAAAGTTAACGGCTAGTAGCCGTTAGAGGACTAGTTTTGAAAATTTTGATTTTTTTTTTTTTTCCGCCTTAACGCTGCTAGGGGATAACGCTGGGAGTAACGCCGACGCAAACACACTTCCAGGGTATTAACGGCTAACGCCGTTATTTTCGCTATAACGCTGCTTCGCGCTAACGATGGAGTGCTCTTATAGATGCTCTAAGTTTATCTTTTTTACCGCATCCCCTTTCATCATACTAGGAATTACACCTCTCTCACATTCACCATGAGATTCATTGATGAATGGCATAAAAAGGTGGGTTACCCTCTTTATATATGTTAATAAACGATAAAACAAAATGTAAATAAAAATAAAACTACACAAATGTGTCAATGTTGATGAAAAGTATTGATAACATGATTAATTTAGTATGTTTAAATTTATGTAACAGTATTCTGTTGATGACAATAATAAAAAATTCATTTTTTCACAAATCAATAAAATCAGTATCACATGAATTTAGATTCAAAATTATTGGCCATGCACCCCCTTTTTTCCTTCCCATGACTACTTCAGCCAATCATCGCCCAACGACGGCTTGTCATTTTTTTTTGTTTTTTTTTTTTTTTTTTTTTTTTTTTTTTTTTTGTGTATAGTTTTTGTTTTTTGTTTTGTTTTGTTTATAAACTTTTTTATAAACTTTTTTATAAACTTTTTCAATAAACTTTTATAAACTTTTAATAAACTTTTATAAACTTTTTTTATAAACTTTTTATAAACTTTTTAAAAAACTTTTATAAACTTTTAATAAACTTTTATAAATTTTTTTATAAACTTTTATAAACTTTTTATAAACTTTTATAAACTTTTTATAATTTTTATAAAATTTTTATATAAAAATTTTATAAAAATTTATAAAAAGTTTATAAAAAGTAACTAAAAATAAATACCATATAAAACACTACACAAATAAATACACTATGCATATAAAAACACTACACAAATTAAATATACTACACAAATAAACACTACACAATTAAATAAAATAAATACATTATACATATAAAAACACTATACAAATTAAATATACCACACAAATAAATATTACACAATTTAAAAAAAAAAAAAAAAAAAAAGCCGCCGCATAATAAAAAAACAATGGAAATACATTTAATAGAGCCACATATATTGGGCCTCATTTCGCCTCATTTCGCCTAATAAAACAAAAACTTTTCTTGGTCTATGTTCCACTTTAACACACCTGTGACCCAGCAGTCTTTAATGGAGGAGAGAGAAAACCCCCACACCCCCTAAAATTATTCTAGGGGGTGCAAGGATAGTAGGACCCATTTACTAACAAATATACAATATCATTGACCTACTAAGAATCTGTGGTAATAGAATAAAAGAATATTTAATCAGCTAAGGTTTGCGTATTAGATTTGAGTAGACTTTGAATGGTGGTAGAACTTTCTAACTTGGTAAACAAACGTCAACGGTCAATAAGATTACACAAGCTTTTGGAAACTTTCTTCTAGTTAAATATCAAATATTAGGCACTTAAAACAGGAAAGGTTTCGTGGTGTAGTTGGTTATCACGTCAGTCTAACACACTGAAGGTCTCCGGTTCGAACCCGGGCGAAGCCAAAATTCGTTTTTCTAAAACTTTTTAAAAGCCCCAAAAGAAGTAAAAAAAGATTGCGCCGTTGCCGGGGATCGAACCCGGGTCACCCGCGTGACAGGCGGGAATACTTACCACTATACTACAACGACCTTGTTGTTTTCTAAATCTTAATTTAACATATTATTCGCTTATTATGATTTCATTGCAATGTCATACAAGTGACCAATAGTTTATGATGGTATTCCTTTAATCTTCATGATCATGTTTTTATAAGGCTTACCTGATCTAACAAAGTTGTTCTAATCTATGTTTTCTAGCAAAATTGTTATAAACATTATAATTATATGCTATCATCTAGAACCAAGCAAAGTTCCTAATCAAACCAATGCAGTAGCCAACTGTTTATTTTCTAATAAATATTGATTCCTAATCTGTCAATAGTATAAATGCATTAAGTAAGCACACCAGGAAGGCTGGTTAACATGTTAGTCGTGTTATCATACTTCTTTATATAAAGTATTGTGTAGGTTTTGTCAATCCGAAAAACACAACTCTAATCTATTGAAAAAGTGATAACATAAGTTAGGTATTTGTTACAATCCAAAATTTTATGCATGTACTCTGTCTGATTTTCGAGTTAGAGCGCTTATAGCCTTCCTATAGACGTGGATTAATATCATAAGAAACCAATAGTCACCAAATAAAATAATCTAAGTTGGACTATTAGGTTTAGGCCACTCGAGAAAGCTACTTGCACGGTTTTGGTGAATGTTAAAAAAAAGACAAAAAGAAAAAAAGAAGTAATCATCATATAATAATAACCATGAGTCTAAATCTAAAATGAGGTAAAGGTGAAAACAAATTATTGATTAATATGAGTTAAAAAAACATAACTTATCTAAGTTCTATTGGTGAAAGATACAATAAGCCAATAGAAAGGGCAACACCTTCGAGGATGTTGGTTTAAGCTTATTTTGGGGCTTATAAGCTTATTTGGTTTAAGCTTTTAGTTCGTATTTATAAATAGGTTAAGAATGGTTATGGAAAGTATATACGAGTACTAGTTATCCAGTTCGTGTATGATTGTTTACGACTTCACAATGAAAAACTGAAAGTAAGAATAAAGCAAGAGATGAGGCAATTAGAAGATTATCCATAATGGTTTTAAACTTTTAATGATTCCTACTGTTCTAGTTATGTTCTCGTGTAAACTCATGTTCATCAATCATGATGTAAATAATCGTAATTTTATGGGTCAATGACAAGAGAAGCTATGATCCTCAATTCACAATGAAGTTTCCTTCAATTCGAATGAAAAGATTAGCTACTTAAATGGATCAACAGACACCAAAAAGTAAACAAACTAAAGGTTCATTAGTTTCTGTATGTATAAGCACGTTCAACCTAATTAATCAGATTTCACTTAATTAAGATTCTAAGCACGTTCTCCACGGATACGACGAGCCAACTGGATATCTTTAGGCATAATGGTAACCCTCTTAGCGTGGATCGCACACAAGTTGGTATCCTCAAACAGACCAACAAGGTAAGCTTCAGCAGCCTCCTGAAGTGCCAACACAGCGTGACTCTGGAACCTTAAATCAGTCTACAAACAAGACACCATCAACAAAGTCATTAAAATCATTAGTACTTTAATATCAATGTAACATTAAAGTTATAACTAAGTTTATGAAAAAAGAAATAATCACCTTAAAGTCCTGTGCGATTTCACGAACAAGCCTTTGGAATGGCAATTTGCGGATCAAGAGTTCCGTGCTCTTCTGATACTTGCGAATTTCACTGCATTTATCAACATAATCAATAAATAAACATTATATTTTTTTTTGGATAACGTGAAATCTTCAAAATGTAATATACAATACCTAAAAGGGTTTTCATGCATCTTAGCTAGGTTAATATATTTTGATTACATTATAAAAGGGTTTAGACATTCAAAAAAAATTTCAAACTCACCGGAGAGCAACAGTTCCAGGACGGAAACGATGAGGCTTCTTCACACCTCCGGTTGTCGGAGTAGTTTTTCGAGCGCACTACAAAGAGTTTCACCAAAAAAAAACAATATTATAAAATCACATGAAGCAAAAAAATGGTGATCAAATCTAAATCACGTACCGTAACAGACAGTTGCTTTCTCGGAGCTTTTCCACCAGTAGACTTGCGAGCAGTTTGTTTTGTACGAGCCATTGCAAATCAGATTCAAAAGAATAAATTCAAAGAGTCGATGATTTAGGGTTTTGATATTGTGGGAAAAAATGGTTGTGCTGTTTGGGTATTTATACCCACGCTATGGTTGACATTTGATCCTTGTGCTTTGTTTCTATTGGTTGGATGTGAGAAAATAATGTTGTCACACGGATTGTAATTTTTTTGTGTTTCTCTTGTTTACCCAAAATTAAAGTGTGTAATCATCTAGGCCGTGTGTGTCAAGCATCTTGCTAGTTACTGTCTTTTTTTGCTTCATCCTATACCTAAATAAATAAATTAAAAAAAAAAAAAAAAAAAAGGAGAACCTTATATCACCTTCAAAAATGAATAATGCTTCTGAAGCTTATTAAATGACTTCTATTATAGCGATCTTGCATGAAACAATATTTTGAATAACGCAAGTCAAATACGATGAGTATCGATGTTCATAAGCAAGTGTTATCATATCCGAGAATATTCAAGTGATGATCGAGACATGTGAACCAATCAACCGTCTTCGTATTCAATTGAGTTGCATTATAACATTTCATACCCTCTTTCATGTTTTGAACTTTTGATTAACCATGAATTTCATTCCCTCTTTTATGTTTTGATTAACCATGAGTTAACATTCATCACGATACGTTAACAATCATCAATTAATTGGTCCAACTGATCGATAAATGAATATCTTATTTCTTGAACGAGCTATCATGTTTTATGTGGCATTTAAATGTGTGACCCGGTTGTCCTGCAGATGTCCTATTTTTTCCCTATATCCAAAAAGGCCTCCTAATTCACTTCAAATTGGCAGAGAAGTCATTGAAGGACACGTGTCAACACCCCGTTTAATAGAACTAAAAAAAAAAAATAATAATAAAAAAAAAATACGTATTTCGCCTCAAATTTGAAGCGATCTCTTACACAACAGGCACCACCACTATCTCACTATCTTTTATCTAACCATTTCGTTGCAGATTTGAAGAGAATTCTTACACAACAGGTTTCACCCAAATCTTACCCTTTGATAGAAGAAACATGTTTGAATAATTTGTTCCATGTGTGTAAATAAATTGTCAAAGAGGTTTCACTTTTCAGACATTTTATACGTACATATAAATCGGAAATGTTCAATGCAATATATTTATTTATACTGCATTTTAAAATATTGGAGGCTTTTTATAAAAGAAATTCTTGTTATTTTAATTTAAAAAAATTAAAAAATTAGTGTAAAAATTGAAAATTTAAATATCATTTAAACCATATAGTAACTCTCTCCAATATTTTTGTATTAAAATAACAAGAATTTCTTTTATAAAAAGCCTCTAATATTTTAAAATGCAGATAAATAAATATATTGCATTGAACATTTCCGATTTATATGTACGATAAAATGTCGAAAAGTGAAACCTCTTGACAATTTATTTACACATGGAACAAATTATTCAAACATGTTTCTTCTATCAAAGGGTAAGATTTAAAGGGCCCGTGTGGGGCTGTTGTGTAAGAATTCTCTTCAATCTGCAATAAATGGTTAGATAAAAGATAGTGAGATATTGGTGGGGCCTGTTGTGTAAGAGATTGTTGGGAATTAAGGTAAACCATCGATTCTCGCCAAGTATCACCAAGAGATTCTCATTGAAGAATAATGGATTCGTCAAGTCACACTTCAGTATGTTAAAGCGATATCGTGTTGTCACGAAGTGCGAACCACGTAGGAGAGATAAGCTCAAGATAGAGTAAAAGTCACCAGACAAAGATAGGTTGGCGCCAGACATGTAGAGCTTACTCGTAATAAACAATATGATTAACAAAACAATATGATTAGTTGCATGCTTGTCTAGATGCATGCTTGGTCTATGTTAGTATTAGGAGCGTACATTGTAAACGCTCATTGTGGTTTCTCGCCTATATAAGAAACTATGATAGTATGTAATAGTTAAGCTTTTCTCAAGTCTTTCAAGTCTTGTAAGATATCCAAACATAGAGTTTCCATAATCAAAAGATCCATAGAGGATCAAAGAGTTCTTAGTTATTATAACTTGTATTTACTCGCTACAAAATACGAGTTGTAGAGATCTTCTATTAGTTTGCTTGCGATTACATAGGCAACACTAACGATCTCCGAAAGTGCTTAAGATCTATCAAGGTCTCGTGTGTTCAACAAGTGGTATCGAGCCTCTGAAAGTCTCTACGATACTAAGAACCATTCTCACCCCATACAATCAAACATTCATTCACCATGCCTCGATCCGATAATGAAACCAAGTCACCAACACAACAACACCAACACCACTTCCATGCAACAGCCTCGCCTCTCAAACAAGAATGGTAAATTTTTATTTAAAAGGGAAGAGTATGAACTTTGGACTATGAAGATGGAAAACTGATTTCCAATATTGATTGGAATATGCGGGAGGTAGTGAAGAAAGAAAACAATTAAAGAAAATGATTCCCGATTGTGGATGGGAAGTTTATCATGGCTCCACCAAAACCGATGAAGAGGTGCCGCTATGCAGAGAGCATAAAGTAAAACTATTCTCGCTCAGCCATACCAAGATCATCTATGGATTTTCACCATATGGATGATGCAAAGGACATATGGATGGCTCTCAAAGCAAGGTTCGTGGAAATGAAGAATCAAAGAGAATGAGGAAGTCCATGCCGAGACAACAATTTCGTGACTTTAATATCTCCGAAGAAGAAGGTATCCACAAGTGGATACGACAGTTCCATAGGATTTTGAGTCGCCTAAACCACCGAATGCAAAACCCGATAATGATGATCGAACTCAAAGTTTCTTCGATCTTTACCTCCATCATGGTTACATGTAAGTATTGCCCTCGAGGCAAAGGAGGTTGGACATGCTTACCTTTGATGAGTCAGATAATGCACTGTAACCTTGAACCTCGATGTCGACTCCTCACCGTACATCTTCTTTCCGCCATGCGCCTTTTGTTGGGACATCTCATTCCAACATGATGGTACTGCTCCTCAGTTCCAACTACTTTCCATCATCTCCCAGCCCAACTACTTTCCATCATCTTGCACTCCCACTCCACCACATAACACTCGTCCCACTCCACCATGTTCTCAAACTAAGACTAGTAGTGTGATGGAGGATGTTCTTCATTCGCTTGTTCGCGACTATGATACTCAGAAGTATCTTGTATACGAAGACTTTGATCGCTGGACCCTCTTGAAATGGAGGAGATGAAACCGAAAATGCAGTGGCATTGTCGCCATGAGACATCAAAAGGTTCAAGAGAAGTCCGAGGAAGTTTGCTTTCAAGGAAAGGAACCACCGCTTTGATAGGAGAAAAGTCAAGTGCTTCACTTGTCATCGATGGGGCATTTCTCAAGAGAATACAGATGAAGAGTGGAGATGGAGCCAACTACATTTCCTATCGCCAGAAACAATGCAGGAAGTCGGAGCTCAAGCAGCCTCTTCACCATGGATGAACAGTCAACTGGATCGCACATGAACCCGTGGAACGAGGAAGCTCATGATACCGATAAGCTTGGATTGTTGGGGTGTACTTTGGATGAAAGGCATGATCGCTTTGCCTTGATGGGACTATCTCGTGTACACAATCAGATATTTGGTTGTAGTCTAAGATACAATGAACTTAAAGAAGAATATGATGCTATGAAACCTAAGTTTGATGAATGCTATGTAGAAAATGAAGCTCATAAACTAGCATTAAAAAAAAGAGAAAGACAAAAAGTATGGTTTCAAAAGAATCAAATAGCTTATGAAGAAAAGATAAAGGTTTTACAGCTTTGATCTAGAAGTTGCTAATAATTACTTAAACTGTCGAGAAAGCAAAGGATGAAGTCAGGTCCGAGAACCTAGAGCTTAAAGAAAAGGTAATGAGGAAATAGCTAGAATAAACAATGGTTAATTTCGTGTGATAACTGCTGTAGAACTCTATAATACCAATCGGTAACCTCCGCTTAGGATTAGGCTTTCAAAATATGTAGGAGTAGAAGCTAGGTATGATGGTCGAATCCACACCGCAGGTTAGCTAACTTTGTAAAAGAAGGTAATATGCATGTTGTCCCCGGTCCTATTAGAGGTGAATTTATGCCCGCTGCACCTATCCATCATCAGTTGACTTTGATGGATCACATCATCTATATGGCAAAAGTCAAAAGACCTGCTGCACTCGATACCTCATCTAATGACTTTGTCTCTTGCTCGACAAAGGACAATTCATCGGATCAAAGGTCTACTTCCTATGAAAGTCGTGGATTCAAATGAGAAGTCTGACCTTCCCAAGCCTCGAACCTACACCCAAGCCTCGCACCCGCCTCACTTACAAGCCTTCTAAGGAAGTCACGAGGAATCAACTTCCAAGACAGTTTCTTCAAGACTTGTCTTTACATCTTTGAATAATCATCTGTTAAAACAATTCCTTGAATGTATCTGCTTTAAGTGCTTCGCATATAATCAAACATCTCCTATTTGAATAAATCTTCCAAGAAGACATGTTTTGTATGCGGAAGTAAATTTCATTTGATTAAGGATTGTGATTTTTATGAGCAAAGATTGGGTGCATGTGCTACTCACCGTAAACATAGATCTAAGTGGACCAATGTTGCTAATATTCCACCTTATGTCCCTCAAGCGACTAATCTCGACTCTCATTGAGAGGTTCAGTTACTGCACCTTATGTCCAACCAACTAGCCCATACTTTAAACATGGTTATTGGCCTACATATGTTGACTCTATGTATGCCGGGATGGGATATGGGGCACCGCCTGTGAAGCCCTCAAAGAAGTTGTTCTTGGACCAATAAGGGACCCAATTATCAATGGAGGACCAAGAACAATGGTGGATCCTCTAAATCTTCATGCCCTAAACCCGTGATCACATAAGCGTGTTCAAGTCGAATGACTTGAACCTCCATCGAATTCTAACCGCTTGTATATATATTTATTGTTGTTTGTAGGATCATCCTCAAGCATAAGAATATTGGTATTGTTGAGAGCGGTTGTTCCGTATATGTATGGAACAGGATATGATGCACAATTTTGTTCCTATAGAAGGAGGAGGCAATGTGACTTTGGAGGAAGTGATGGAAGTATCACAGAAAAGGCACCATAAAGACACCTCATCTAGATTTTGAAAATGTGTACTATGTTAAGGAACTTCGTGATTTCAACTTGTTCTCTATTTCACAAATCAGACACTAAGAACAAAGTTCTCTTCACAGAATGAATGTCTGTCAGTCTAAAGACTTCAAACTCCCAAGAAACTTCAATCACCGAAAGTTCCTCGAACTCACAATTTATACACATTCAACCTTAATGAAGTTCAACCAGTGGTGACCTCACTTGTTCGGGGCGGCTAAAGCATCTCTTGATGAGTCCACCAAATGGCATAGAGGATGGCTCATGAATTTCAAGACCATTAACAAACTCTCTAAAATGGGTCTTGTTGAAGGTCTTCCCACCAAAGTATTCACAAATAATCATAATTGTGTCGCTTGCAACAAAGGAAAACAAACACGTAGCTTACAAGCTATCAATGCTATGAGCATCATTACTCGAACCTCTTCGCTGCTCCACATGGATCCGTTTGGTCCAACTCAAGTCGAAGCATTGATCATAAGTACTTCGCTTGGTTATCACCGATGGCTATAGCAGATTTTGTTGGGTTTTCTTTCTCGGAACCAAAGATGAAACATCTCAAGGCGTCGATCGAATTCATCACTCTTGTTGAAAATCAATTGAACAAAAGGTCAAGCGGTATTCGTGTGATAATGGGACAGAGTTTAAAATGCTATTCTTATAGAACTCTGTGGGTCAAAAGGTATAAAAGGGACTATAGTAATCCAAGAACCCGCAACAAAATGGGGTGGCCGAAAGAAAGAATAGGACCTTGATAGAAGCCGCAGATCGATGCATGCGAGACTTAAACTACCCACTATGTTCGATCAAGTCATTGTACTGCATGCTATGTGCTAAACAGGTCTCCATTACAAGACCACAACTCAAAACACCATATGAACTTCTCTTTGGGAAGGTTCCTCGCCATTCACTACCTAAAACCTTTTGGTTGTCAAGTGACCATTCGAACACCAAGTGATCCGTTGGGAAAGTTTGATGAGAAGGCCGATGATGGTTATATTGTGGGTTATTCAAATCATAGTAAGGCATCTGTGGTGTACAACTTGCAAGCCAAAAGATAGAGGAGACGTCGAACCCGAGATTTTTGGAAGATAAGCATAATGTTCATGATGTGGTCATACGTGGTCTTTTGACCTTGACTACTTAACCGATTCCTTGGGTTACACTAGATACTTGGCTAACCAAAATGCACGGTCCTCAAGCTTCTCCCACTAACAATGCAGGTCCCTTAGATGATGACTCGAAAATGAGTTTGAAGATGATGAGCAACCTATACTTGTGCCTTCTTTCTCCGCTAACGATATTGTGTACCACCTCCAAGAGATTGTCGATAAGAATGATGAAGATGACTCTCATTATGCCGAGGACCTTGCTAGCTTCGACTCAAGAATTTGTCGCCAAGCTTGAAGCAGAGAACCGAATGGGAGGTGGCTAATGAAGGCATCAAGAGAAACCAGTGTCTGCTGAAGTTGACTCGCCACACCTATCATCCACAAATCTGCTGAAGGCTATCGCTTTCTTCTCATGTTCCTTCTCAAGTGTCTTCGCCTTTGGAGAACCTCATACTCGCTTTCCAAAACCCTCCGATCTTGGAAATCATCAACCCAAAGTGGCATTTTCACTCACCCTCTTATGATGTCAATTTGAACCCACAATCACTAATCTTGATTCATCCATTGAAGTCACCCCACCGGCCACCGGAGGATCAACATTGCTCATCCTCAATCCAACATCATAGGTGATCTTCGCACTGTTAGAACTCGTAGGCTATATCAAGTCCTCAATTTGGGCGATTGCTTTTCTCTTATGTCTCCAACCAACAAAGAGACAATCACACGACTTCAAACATTGTCTTTGCTTGTTTTCTCTCAAGTGGAACCAACTAGTGTTTCTCAAGCTCTTAACGATTCAAGTGGCTAGAAGCAATGCAAGAAGAAATGCAACAATTTCACAATCGAGAAGTTTGGATTTTGTTCCACTCCCAATGGCAAATATGCCATTGGGACAAAGAAACAAAGCAAGATTAGTAGCTCAAGGCTTTGGACAAGAGGAAGGATTGATTATGATGAAGTGTTTGCAACTGCTACGAGTTGAAGCAATTCGCATTTTCTTGGCATATGCTTCTTACATGGGTTTCATGGTGTATCGATGGATGTCAAAGGTGCTTTTTCAGATGGTGAGATTGAAGAGAGGTCTATGTCACTCAACCCAAGGGCTTTGAAGACCTCGATCACCCAAATCATGTTTACAAGGTTGTTAAAGCTCTTTATGGCTTACATCAAGCACCAAGAGCTTGGTATGCTAGGCTTTCATCATTCTGTCAAGCATGGCTATAGGCGTAGGTGCTATTGACAAAACTCGCTCCTAAAGAAGAATTACTCGAGACATCATTCTTGTGCAAGTTTATGTGGGCGACATTATTTTGGCTCCACAAACGAAGCTTGGTCAGTGTGGAATTTGAGGAACTAATGAAGGGTGAATTTCAAATGAGTGCTATGGGAGAGCTTACTTTCTTTTGGGTCTCCAAGTTCGTGAGAACAGGATGGCATCTTTATCATCAAGATAAATATGTGAGGACATTTGAAGAAGTTTGGTATGGAAGGTGTTAGGGCACACAACACCTTATGAAGCTACAAAGACTAAAGCAAATAATGAACCTGATCTACACAATGAATGTTCATCCGTACAGTCCATGATTGGTTCATTGATGTATCCGACACTTCAAGACCGATATTACATTTGTCGTGAGTGTTTGTTCTCGACATCAAGTCACCCACTTACTTCCCATCTAAATGTCATCAAGAAGATCTTTAAGTACCTCAAAGGCCAACCTCTTTTAGGCCTTTGGTACCCAAAAGAGTCTCCTTTCAAGTTGGAAGCATATAGTGACGTGATTATGTTGGTGCAATCCGATAGAAGATCCACAATGTGAGGGTGCCAATTTCTTGGCAAGAGGTTGATTTCTTGGCAATGCAAGAAACAAACCATTGTGGTTGCCTAACCATCAAGGTAGTATGTTGTCGCACGCAAATTGTTGTGGTCGTCCTCTCGGATTCAAAACCAATCATTGGACTATGGTTGTCGGATTGCAGTTGTCCATTCCATGATCAAGTTCAAATTCATCAAGTGTGACTCAATGGTACATGGTCAAGATAGCTAAAAGATTGTTGCTTGTTTCTTCCGAAATTAAAAGCATCAAGCAAACAATTTGATTCCAGAAGTTATAATATTGAAGAAAAGAAATTGAAATCAAATTGTTCATTCATTCATTCAAGAAATGTTTATAGCTTACAGACTTACATAAAGTCAACCTACTACTATGCATCTTGAGATATGAGTTTGTACACTTAAGCTAAGCCTAATCTAGTGTATATCTTTCATTCCAAAATCTAAGTGAATGTTGGATATGCATTAGATGTCGGCTTGCTTTTCAGAGGTCTTGCATAACCACCCATTCCGCTTAACCGGTCGGTCGGATATGCATGACCAAAGACGACGAAGATGCTAAGGACCAAAATGGGAGGATGGATTGATGCAACGATTGATGATGACGATGACCCCACGGGATGACGGAGAAAAATAACGTGTCCTTGTGCTTCATCTATTCATTTCAACCAAAATGCAATCCATCCACCCTCTAAGCCCTTCTATTATACGATGTGTGTTGATGCACCAAAAGATGGCTTGATGAGACCAAGAACCACCTCTCTATCTTTGGGAGTGGCGGATTCTGCACGAGGTATTTGTTGAGACCGAGGTCTTTGGAGGTTGGGAGTAATATGTTCCTCCTTATAGGAGTCATCGGAATCAATCGCAGATTCACTTGGATTCTACTACTCGTCATCTTCCGAAGAAGGGAAAGGCGCATTTATTTGGTCGTGGATAGGGTTGAGGAAAGTAATGTTGCCATGGGTTTGATTCACCACTGATGATGATGAAGAAGGATGATGAAGATGAGAAGTGAGATCTATGATCTCGTGTTTGGTATTCATGGTGCAATTTTGTTGATTGGGGTTATTTTGCATCTAGGGTTTGTGGTAATTATTTGGGGATCTTGATGAAGAGATGAGTTACATTGGGATCATTTTATAGACGGGTTCGAGGTTCAATGAGTTTAATGCAAGTGGGTGGAGCAGTAATTCTAAAACTTACCGAAACTATTCGTATCTTTGATGCGATCTTTGAAGTTATAACTTGAAGCAGATTGATCATGTGTTCACTATTTGAAGCTGTGTTTGGGTTGGGTTAAAGATGCAATACACGTCGAGAAATAGTCAACCAAACGGTCAATTTTCTTTGACTATAATTTGGGCAAAACTATCAATCCACCATCACTCTCTTGATCTGAACAAATTCCCTCTCATTCCGCTTTCACAAACACTCACCATTTCAAGAATCATAACCCTAACACTCATATCCCTCATGGCCCTGAATTTAAACATGATCACAACAAAGTTGCATTTCGGGAAATGGCAAGGATATGAATTGTCTGAACCAATGGTGGAATTCGAAAAGGTCCAAGATTTGTTATGCTCTAAATCATTCTCAAATGAGATATATGAATCATGTGATTACTCAATTTTGGGAATCACTTGAGAAGAAGAGTGAGGCAGAGATTACTAGTGTGATTGATGAAACAGTACATTGTATGAGAGGACCTAATTAGAGGAAGCTTCACTTGAAGATGCCGATGGAGTATTTTACTAATCGTGAAGATGTGCTTAATGGGCTAAGAGCTATTGGCTATCGAGGAACAAGAAGCGATATGTGGTGAAGAACTGAACTACGCGAAGTGGGTTCTGGTTCACAGTTGCTCAATGCATAAGCAACAAAGGCGGAGGATGGGACCGTTCTCTACCCAATGGGATATGGTATTGTGTGTCTTTCTCGAGGGTAACTTTCAATTTTCTAGGTATATTTTGAAAACATGGTTGAAAATATTCCAAAGAAAAAGGGAAAATTTTAATATATTCAAGGTTTCTACAAATTATTTTGGACATCTCTACCCAAGCCCAATCTTTCTATCCGATAAGTACTTTAAGCGCTAAATTGTATGCTACAATGAGAACCCACTTGGGAAACATCATCCACTGCTAGCGTACCATGTTGCCCCAAGGTAATGAAATTGGCGATGAGGAGAATGTGGCTCGTAATCCTCCTTCCTCACATTGCTACATGATGGTAATCCATTAGTTAACATTGATGAGGGCCCCTCATCAACTGTTGAAGCAACTCATGTTGCTCATGACCAACCACCTTGTCGATCCAACACCGCACTTGTTACACATGATGAATCGAGATCTTAATAGACTACCAGCTGCATGTCACATTGGGATCCTCAATGAAGATCTTCCTCATATTGAGCATGACCATGATTCTTGAAAGGTCCAATGAAGCTCCCACCACGAGCAATCTGCTGGTGGGTGAGGACCCTAATACACTCTCATCATCTATGCTCTTGTCAGCGGGTATCTTGCTGAGGTTAATAGTGCGAAAAAGAACTTGAGAGACCAAGGTATCTTGGGAGTAAGATTGAAGAACTACATAATCAAGTCAAGGTATTAGAGGAAAACTAAAGGGCCTCCAAAAGGAAGCTTGTGGTTTCCTCGATGAAGAACTAGAAATATCGTCATTTGAGTCTCTGGACATGTTGGTGCGATGTTTCTCTCAATGATCCTTCATCGGTGCTACTACTTCTCGAGGAAGAAGGAACACATCCTTTACAAAGAAGAAGGAGATCCTTTTCACATAAGGTTTCTTGCACGAGCTTGAAAGGAACACAGGGTTGATAAGGATGCATCTGTGATATGCTAATGGAGGATGTATCTTGAGATCCTAATCAATCTTCATCGGTTCAAGAACCAACGGACCTTTCACCTCAGCGAGATCACATGCGACATTGCTGCTATGACCACTCCGATTGATAATGCGCATCAACATGTTGACTTAGGTACTACTACGGAGGTTCATGTCGTTGATTTAAGCGAAGAAGAGTGTGCGAAGCACGATGATAAAGGGAAAGATATAATAGCGAAGATGAGCTTGGTCCGGACACGGTAAGTGAGGAGGAAAGACTAGGTCAAGCAAGTAGATTGGCGAGTTTGAGAAGTCGAAGGAAAGTGAAGTATTGGCTCATCAACTTGGAGCAGAGGACTTTCATCTTTAACTCACGAGAGAAGAAGAGCTGGATGCAATGAGGGGTTCGGATACTGCTTTGAACAACTGGGATATTCTAACTCGACAAGTCATTTCAAGACCTTCTCTTGCTCAAAGTATACTAGGTGGAGATTTCCTCGGTAACAATTATGTGGAGCGAATGATGGCTCGGGGAAGACAAAGGAAGCAAGAAGCTATCGCGACAAAAAGTGCAAAGCTCGGAAGGACAAAGAGAAACCTCCTACTAAAGATGAAATGAAGGGTGGTGAAAAATCAATGCTCGATGTACAACTTGGCTTAACAATGAAACAAGTCAAGGCTTTTCTCGATCATGTCTTGTTTCGCAAATACAATCGGATCATGAGGACAAATCATCATCTTCAAAGACACTCTACCCACTGAGAAGGATTACGAGAGAATGAAGCTTGCTCAGAAGCCAAAAGACTCAAGTCCGATGATGCTCGGTCAAGGAATCATCTCAGGTCATTCCTCTTGAAGCATCTGGTTTGATTGCTTTATCTTGACAAGGGTCCATCTGCTGAACCATCTTCAATTCTCCTGAAGCACGATATATTAGCCCCACTTCATCTGGTGGTACCCGTGGTCAAAATAGAAGATTCGAAAGTTAAGGAAGCCGATCTCGTCGAAATAAAACAAAAGGGCAATAAAGATGCTTCACGGGATGAATGCACTCGTGTTCCAACTAAGTCTCCTACCTCTTCAAGTCTCACCACAAATGCACAAGATGAAAATGCTCCTCAAGGGAAATCTATCGACTGGGAGGAAGAAGAGAATGGCCAAAGATCTCCTTTGGATCTTGAAGTCGATGACTCAACTTTCATTATTGAGGGCTCTGCTGATTTTCCTTATGGAAATTCGGATGAGGTGGTAGATTGAAATGAAGGATGATGAGATGAATGTCATTCATCGAAGGACTCCACTTCAATGGAATTCACCTTTCTAAAGGAAATTCTACACTTGGTGAGCAGGCGGACTTACTTTCTCTGATTCACTCGTGTTACCACCTATTCGCAACAAGGAACCGCAAGGTTACGGGATGTTCTAACCAGAGATCTTCAAGTCTGTTAAACTCTCACATTCCAAATAGCAAAGCATTCCATTTGGGAAAACTTCGCACCGGTGGAAGCTTGCATCCTGAGATTCTATCCTCTCCCTCGTGTGCATGTGCTTGAGACTAAGGGTGGAATCACTCGTGCGCATGTTTTACGAAGAAAGTATCCTTTGCCCAAAAGGCTTATGGAAAGATCTTGAGTCGGAAATGGAAATTCCTCCAGATCACACGTGGCGATGAAGGATACCGCCTTTAACATTGGTGGGATTGATCAAAACTCAACTTCAACAACTGCAATAGGCCTCATCCTCATCCATTTTAGGACATTTGGTACCTCTGCATTACTTTGTTTTTACGCTTTTTATTTGTGTTATGTATATACATCTCTTCTTGTGTTAATTTTTCAACTATTAGTTAAAAAAAAAAAAAAAAAAAAAAAAAAAAAAAAAAAAACTACTAACTTTATGCAAGTTTGTTTGTTGTCCAATTCGATGGTTTTAACTCACCTTTGTACCTTGTGTATGTCAAAGAGTTAGCTAGTCCAAAGTGGTACAGACTTTGGTAAAGACACAACAAACTCATTGATACTGTAATGGTTTGCTCAAAATCATAGGTTCGCAACCACCCATGCTTAATCACGAGGGTTGTATGGTCATCAATTCACCATGGTCTATTCCTTTTGGAATCCAAGAATTGGCTAGCCCACATGTATATGGCATGTGGCATGTGCAACCTAATCCATATTTGGTTCTCAATTCACCAATTCTAAGAATGACTAGTCCCGAGCAAACGGCTACGTGTAAAGACAAGTCAAATCCGTTTATATGGTTCTTGGTTTGCCAACAAATCGATGGTTATCAATGTACCATAGTTTTCAAACTCAAACATGTGGCTACTCCAAGAGTAATGGCTATTAGAAGAGACATCAAACCCATTAATTTCAATGATTCACCTCTCGTGAGTTAACACACCGGAAGTGATGAGAATATTATTGAACTTATATGTTTTGATGTACATGATGTCATATGTTGTCGCAAAGATCCGGTGTTTCACAGATTCACCATCATAGAGATGTTCTTCTTCCGAATCTTTGTTGCCGATCCTCAAGATCTTGGCCATTCATAGCTCGAGAAGTGTTTAAGATACGGGAGGATCTTTTGGAAATTTTTCGTAAAATGGTACAATCCTCAACAAAGATTATCGATCTATCAAGGAAACCGAACTTAACCTAGTCAAATTCCGGTTTAGGGAGGATTGTTGGGAATTAAGGTAAAATCGATTCTGCCAAGTATTCTATCAAGAGATTCTGCCGAAGAATAATGGATTACTTCAAGTCACACTTCACAGAAGTGTTAAAGCGTATATCGTGTTCTTCTTTGAAAGTGCGAACCACGTAGGAGAGATAAGCTCAATATAGAGTAAAAGTCGTCAGACAAAGATAGGTTGGCGGCAGTATGTAGAGCTTACTCGGAATAAACAATATGATTAACAAAACAATATGATTAGTTGCATGCTTGTCTAGATGCATGCTTGGTCTATGTTAGTATTAGGAGCGTACATTGTAAACGCTCATTAGGGTTTCTTGCCTATATAAGAAACTATGATAGTATGTAATAGTTAAGCTTTTCTCAAGTCTTTCAAGTCTTGTAAGATATCCGAAACATAGAGTTTCCATAATCAAAAGATCCATAGAGGATCAAAGAGTTCTTAGTTATTATAACTTGTATTTACTTTCCGCTACAAAATACGAGTTGTAGAGATCTTCTATTAGTTTGCTTGTGATTACATAGGCAACACTAACGATCTCCGAGTGCTTAAGATCTATCAAGGTCTGTGTGTGTTCAACAGAGATCGCTTTAAATTTGAGGCGAAATACGTTTTCTTTTTTTTTCTTTTTTTTTAAATTTTTTTTTCAGTTCTATTAAACGGGGTGTTGACACGTGTCCTTCAATGACTTCTCTGCCAATTTGAATCGAATTAGGAGGCCTTTTTGGATATAGGGAAAAAAATAGGACCTCTGCAGAACAAATGGTCCGTGCATATGCCTACTAGGTAATTTTCGCTTTATTTTATTTTACATGAATTATTAATGCGATGTTTTTTTAATTATAAATGAAATTTTAATTTTAAGTGTTTAAAAAAATGCTAAGTTGGTCATGAAAAATAATACAGAAAGAGAAACCCGAGTTGGCGCTGATGTGACAATGATGATCATGATTTTATATGGTCACCGTTACGCCTAGTCTAAGTTTATTTTTTCACTACGTCCCGTTCATCATACTAGAAATTACACCTATCTCACATTATCATAGGGTTGATCATCGGGCGAAAACCGGATCGGACCGGACCGAGACCGAACCCGGCAAAAAACCTAGACCGAGACCGAGACCGAATGTGGTCGGTCCGGTCCGTCTCAATCGGTCCGTCGGTCGATCCGTCCAACAAGGCAATTTCGGTTTGTGGTCCGGACCGAGACCGACTTGCCAAAATGATAGACGAGACCGACCATGGGTCCTTGATCAGTCGCTGGTTCGGTTCTGGTCGGTTTTGTCGGTCGGTCCGGTCCGTTATGCTCACCCCTACATTATCAAGAGACCGTTGACCAAGGCCACAAGAGTGTGAGTTACCCTCTTTTATGCGTTCTTTTATAAATAATAATAATAATAGTAATTATATAAAAAAATAATAATAATAAAAAAAAAAAAAAAAACCTATGCAAAGGTGTCAATTTTCTAAGTTGGTAAACAAACGTTAGCAGCAATAAAAATCACACAAGCTTTCGGAAACTTCCTTCAAAATAGATATCAACTATTAGTGACATACATAAACAACGGTTTCGTGGTGTAGTTGGTTATCACGTCAGTCTAACACACTGAAGGTCTCCGGTTCGAACCCGGGCGAAGCCAAATCTGTTTTTGTATTTTTAACTTTGTGGAATTTATATTAAGGCTTATAAAAATTGGGGTTTGGAAGCCCTAGGGGTGTTCGTGGGGCGGTTCGGTTCGGTTAGTTGGACGATTTAAACTATCCATCGCGGGGCGGGTAATTAATTTTACTACCCGAAACCGAACCGTACTAGGCGGGTAACCGGACAAGCGGGTACCCAAATTGAGCGGTTATCCACGGTTCGGGTCACGGTTAACCATTTTAAACGTTTATTCGAGTTTAACCGTATAAACAATAACATGTTTTAGAATGTAAAATGTCATTTTGTTAAAATTAGATGACATTTAATAGATAATAGTCACACAAAAGTTATCCCATTAGAATAGCTGCGATTCAAATATCCATACATAATCATTTAACAAATAATAGTTATTTGGCGCCTATGATTACGATCACATTTATCAACTTTCACACATAAATGTTTAGAAATTTTTACATTATGAGCAAAAAGGTATTATACAATAAAATAGTGCAATAATATAATTAATACTTGTATGATTTTTGAATATTTAATTAAAAAACCTTCATGTATTAAGCACGGTTCGTTCGGTTAACCGCGGATATCAAGGTAATAAAACCAAACCGAACCGTGATAAGCGGGTTTTTCGGTTTCGGTTTTCGGTTTCGGTTTCTTGGTTTCGGTTTTTTCGGTTTCGGATTGAGCGGTTCGGCTCGGTTCGTCGGTTTCTCGGATTTTTTGAACACCCCTAGGAAGCCCAAACAATTGTACCCGTGTGACAATGTTATCTGAGCTTTATATGCAATATTTGTACAATTGTACAAATACTAGAATCAGTACATGTAAATTAGCTTCTTTTTTTGAGTAGTAAAATGTACTAATCCTCTTTTTAGAGGCCTAAACTTAATCTCGCAAAGATAACTTAAAGCTGTAAATGTGTGGAGTTCATATCCATGCGGAAAACTTCATACCAAGAGATATAAAGGGGATGGCGTATTTTGTAACACTTGCGTTTTTCTTACTCTCAAGTCTCATCAAACAAAATTAGTACCGTATAAGATTAATGTATAGGTGAATTTACTATTTTCATCGCACACACGTTTTAACTTCTAAGAATACGTTATCATTCATTTTAGTTTATTGAAAAAAGAAAAACATGATCTTCCATCATCGAATACACAATATTTAAATGCTTATGATTTATGAAAACAGTTTTTATATGAACGTTTTTATAATTACATTCGCAATGCAAGATCGAAAAGATGGTGGAAAAGCCCAAAATATATGCTTTACAGTTGAAGTAAAAAATCTTTGTAAAAGCACGAAATTAAGTTTCAAAAAAATACGCCGTTGCCAGGGATTAAACCCGGGTTACCCGCATGACTGGCGGGAATACTCACCACTATAATACAGAGTACAACAACCTCCATCATTATTTTACTTTTTGTTTCTATTTATAAACTGGTGAACATTTGTTATGGAAAGTATATATATTAGAGGATAAATAGACCCAAGATATGATCCAAAAGAGAATATCCTTTGCAAAGGTTCTTGAAGAAGTAAAACCAAGAGGAGTGGTTCATCTCTTCTACATCCAACTTGACAGGGATGAGGTTGGTAAGGTTGGTTATGGTCATGAGTTTATCGGAGAGAAGGATGACGGGTGATGGAGGATCAGTGACAGTCATGATTAACAACTTAGGGTTTAGATATAGTGATCGACTGTGTGGATGAAAATAGGATTAGGGCACATAAAAGTGCACAGGAAAGGTATAGGGTTAACTGATGTGTAGGGACTAATAGATGAGAGAACAGTAACCAAAAGATTAAACGTGGCTATCAAACAAAGCTACTAATAACAGTAACCAAAACAAGTTGACTGGTGATATTTGCTAATTAATTATACCAACTATCAACAATCAAGAAAATAAACGTGTGACTGGCTATCAAACAAAGCCAACGATCACTTAAGATAACACGCTTGGTGACTGGTTATATGAGAACCAACGATCAACCAAGTAAAAGAAAAACAAGCGACAGATTTAGTGAAGGTAGGGTTTACAGCATCGTATTATGGTGACTGATACCATGTAGGTCGATAGTATCAAAAGTGAAAGTAAGAATAAAGCAGGAGATGATGCAATTAACAGATTATCCATTATGTTTTTAATCATTCCTAGTGTTCTAGTTACGTTGTGGTTGTAAATTCATGTTCATCGATCATCATGTAAATACTCGTATTATAAGTGAAAACGGTTCCTCCATGATCGTACATATATAAACCTTCACGTCAACACTTGAGCATAATTTTGAAGTTCCAACACATGTTTTGGTCGAGCCGTTTTAAATATAATACATTCGTTGCTCTTAATTCTAAAAAGAAATATGATATAGAGATCTCAAGTTAGGCCTAAAAAGAAGCCTAAAACCATGTGTCATGATCTTAATAGTTGCAGACAGGGATCCACTTATTTTACAAACCATCATCATCATGACACATGGATTTCAGCCTATTTTTAGGCCTAACTTTAGGTCTCTATATCATATATCTTCTAAAGAACATTAGAAATGTTCTCAAAACATCCGATCATTTTGGTCGCGTTTTGTATGCCCCATTTTTGTAATAGTTTTTCATAGTTTAATATAATTTTTTGCTGTTTCAGAAAAAAAGGAAAAAAAAATGTTTTATCAGTAATAGAGGATGCAAAATGAGCCAATGAATGTTGGCAGGCAAAACATACATATCTACATCCGATATCACGAGGTTGCAAGAAGTATAATAACTACGCAGGGAAATTTCTGTATCTCATTTAATACTCTTTCGATTATTATGCAATTTTTTTTATAAAAAAATCTATTTTGTGAAAAAAATCTATTTTGTGAACACACAAAAAGATATCTGTAAACTAGTAATTTTTGTGATACGGCCCAAATAACAAGGTTTTGTGTGAGTTCTTGGGTTGGGTGTAAGCCTACGGATGGCTAATGTAGCCTTACAATCTTTGGAGTTTGGACAATGAACGACTCTTACGTGTTTGACAATTGCGTACCACATTAACTTCAAAGTTACTATTTGTTAGGGGTTAATTCGTAGGATAGCAGTGTATTTTTTAAAATATTTTGTTTTGATATTTGTAATTTTTTTAAGTTATAGAATAATAATATATTATTATAAGTGTCCAACGAGTCGAGTCGAATCAAGTACTGCCAAACTCGAGCTCGACTTGAATACTAAAACCCAAGCTCGAAATTCGACTCGAGCACGGTCGAGCTTTATATTTCGAGCTCGAGCTTAACTCGTCATATATAACTCGAGCTCGATACTCGATTCGAGCTCGATTATTTCCACATTTCATGCTTGAACTCGATAATTACTTTGCATAGCAAGCTTGGCTCAACTTGATTTGTATGAAAATGAAGTAAATTTATGTATATAAAAGGGTAAAAGCATAATTTAATCGAAGCTCGATAAGGCTCGCAAGCTTCACGAACAGAGTATTTTGGAGCTCGAACTCGACTCGAAAATATACTCGAGTAGCTCGAACTCGAGCTCAACTCATTTAAGTCGACTCGATTTCGAGTAGTTTACAAGTCGATCTCAAATAACTCGCGAGTGTCTCGTCTCTTTTATATCCATATGTGTCACACATAAACAAGTTTCATGGTATGTTTCCTCAAAGTAAAAGATTTCTAAAAATATTGAGCATGTCTCATTATATCCCAACCTATATCATAAAGTGGTTTTTTTTTAAGATAAACATTGTTAATGACGTTTATGTGACACGACAAAAGAAATACGACATGACTTTAATTGATACGTTGAATGTGAATATAATTTGAAAAACAATTTTAATTGCCTTTTCAAATAATGCATAATTTTTTTTTTCACACTTTTTAACTATTAAGCTTTCAATATTATTTATATTTATAAAAATATTAACAACAGTCGACATAAATATGTATAGTAGACATACTAATTCATATTTTTAATATACAAAATTATATTTGTTATGTTTATCTTTTCGTCACAATTAATATAAACATATATAATTATTTACATACATAAAAAGCTAAAACGTTCAACATTTAGGTAAAACCGTATAAAAGGTGTAATACTCGCTATTAAACACGCATAACGTCCATAACATTATCAATAGTTAAATTTAAACATCAACATCAACCTCAACACAGTGACAACTAAACAAAGTCAAATCTTTCGTCTAACAAAAATATATACAAAATATTAATCGATATAAAAAACTATAGACAATAACAAATCTAAACGATGAATAATAATAATAATAATAATAATAATAATAATAATAATAATAATAATAATAATAATAATAATAATAATAATAATAATTCCTTGCGTGCGGGATGCAGCCGGTATGGGTGCAACTCCTTATCTTGTCGTGTTGTGTTTTGACCACCTTCCCGCCAACTAATAGAGCCCAACGACGCCTGAGTGCGCGAACGGTGCCAACTTGAATGTATCTCGCTATTCTCCACCGGAAGGATCCTGCGAGACAGGTTTGCATTGGTAATGGAGCGTTTATCCGGGTCACTTCATCCTTGATTGGAATGACGAAACCAATCTTGATGCTGACTAACCGGTTCAATGTAAGCGCAAAGCGGGGACGGACACTTATCACGCCATTAAGGTGCTCACGTCCTCACAGGGTCGCCCATCTACATTTGACACTGCATGAGCTAGAGGCCAAACATCCACGTGCCCAACCTCCAATTTTGTCATCGTCTCCTCTAGGTGAAGATGCACTTATCGTGGATAAGGACTTGGTGTTGAATAAGATTCGCAGTTTCCCAAAAGGGACATCATGTGGTCGTGATGGGCTTAGAGCACAACATTTAATGGATATTTTAGGAGGGGTTGCGTCCGCTATCGCTGATGACCTGCTAGGTTCCATCACTGGGGTTGTTAACCTGTTTCTCGGTGGAAAGTGCCCTACTTTATTAGGCGAATACATTGCTAGTGCCCCCTTGACTCCGTTGGTTAAGCCGGGTGGAGGCATACGCCCTATTGCTGTCGGCACGGTCTGGTGTAGGCTTGTATCGAAGGTTGCTTCTTCTTCTATTAGTAACTATATGGATGTCCTTCATTCGGTGAATCGACTTGTTGAGGCTAAGGGTCACAATGTTGGGTTTTCCATGTTGCTAGTGGATTTCCATAATGCTTTCAATCTGTTTGATAGGAGTTTCCTCCTCCAGGAGACCAGGATCAGATGCCCTTCTATTGCTCCTTGGGTTGAGTTTTGCTATGCCAGGCCTGCTAGACTTTATTATGATGATTCTATCCTTTGGTCTTGTCAAGGGGTGCAACAAGGGGACCCGCTAGGTCCTTTGTTGTTCGCCCTCGTCCTACACCCCTAGTCCATGCTATTAACAGGTCCTATGAGCTCACCCTCCAGGCTTGGTATCTTGGCGATGGTACTATTGTAGGAGATACTCTTATGGTTGCCAGGCGCTCGACATTATTATAGCGGATAGACGGCTCGGGGTTGTTTTGAATGTCGATAAGATGAACTCTTACTCGCCTATGGAGGACCCCTGCGAGGGTGGAGGTGTTTTCCTATAAATATATCTCGTCCATCGATGGTGTCAAACTTCTTGGTGGTTCGATTAGTTTGGATGAAAGCTTTGTCGGTGGCTTTGAAAAGGGTTTCTAAAACTATCTTGCTCATGGAAGCTATTCTTAAACTTAATGACCCCCGATGTGAGTTTCTTCTTCTTCGTAATTGTGTTGGGGTTGCGAAATTATCTTACGCTTTGAGGACATGCTCCCCTTTGTACATGCGAAGCCCAAGTCCGGTTTGATCGGATGTTCGTGCTTCTTGGAAAGATTATTACTGACCTCCGGACTGGGTTTGGTGATCGGCAATGGCGGCTTGCCACCTCCCAATCAAGATGGGTGGGTCGGGCATCCATGCGGCGAGTGACATCATCCTATATGCTTTCCTTGCCTCTCGTTTGCAAACTAGTGATACGCAGGACGTGATATTGGTAAAGCGGGCATTAATTCTCATGGCCTTCGTTTCAAAGATGCTTGATACTTTTAATGATGCTTGTACTACTGACACGCCTCTCTTGTCCTCCGACGCTCCGCCCCATACGATGAAAACCTTGGCAAAGTGTTACTTTGGTGTCATCGAGAAAGTTCGGTTTCAAGTATTCAAGTTAAGCAGGCAAGTGGGCGTTTCTCGGTTGTGCCGGGGTCCACATGCACAAGATTTTCTATTCACCATACCGATTGATGGTTTAGGCCAAAGGATGAATCATCGCCAATTCCGTCGAGATTGTGTTATAGCTTACCATACCCATGTTTTACGAAGGTAGTCCTGTCCGAAAGGGAAGCATCATATGGACCAATGGGGAGACCATGCAATTCATTGTTCAGTGAAGTAGGAGTGAAGTTGAGTATATAACAGTGCGTGATGTTCTTGTCGAAATATGTTCCAAGGTTGGGATTATGGTGAAAAGGAGGCCCCATGGGGTTTCTTTCAAGTGATGGGAAAGAGCTACGGTCGACCGGACCGCTATTATTCAACCTGATCCAGGTAAGGACGCACGTTTGGATGTGGGGATCTCCCCTTTGCGGTATTGATGTGAATTCGTGGGCTCTGGGGGTAGCGTTACATAATGCTATGGAGAAGAAGAAAGCGAATATGTGTCCAAAACGTGAAGAAAGCAGACAAGTTCATTCCATTTGCTTTTCTACATTTGGGGAGCTCGACGCGGAAGCTTTGGATACACTTTCACGCATCAATTCTGTCATCAGGCCACGAATAATGTCAGGCGGCGCTTTTATTTTTCACGTTTTGCCAGATCAGAAAGGGTGGGAGCCCAACTTGTGCCCCGCTTCCACTTTTTCATAAATCACTTTATTTTTCTAATGAGTGATGTTTTATAGGAAAAAAATAATAATAATAATAATAATAATAATAATAATAATAATAATAATAATAATAATTGATGAAGGTGATCATGATACATTATTAAGGGCATTGGTAAATGGTGTGACTTAGATTTACCTACTTTTTCAAATGTGGCTCACATGAATTCTTGGGTGGATAATGCTCCTATTTTGAAAACGAAGAAGTTGCTACTTCAAGCTATTGTGATGACCACATGTTGGGTGATTTGGAAGTTCAGGAACGCTGGCTTGTTTGATACGAAGAGCGCCGTAGAGATGTTTCTTAGATTCTATTGTCGATCTTTCTTTTTTTCTTGGTATGTTCATAGAAATAGGAAGACTACTTCTAATTGGTCTCCGTGGCTTCAAACCCGCTCCTAGCTATTTGTTTGTAAGTTTTGTTAGCTTTCTTTAACTTTTAATATAATCTCCGTGGATTCAAAAAAAGAATAAAAATACACAAATATTCATTAAATTAGACTTAGTCAAAGACTATTAATGTGACTTATATCTAAACATATACGAACACGAAATGTAAAACTATTAATGTGACTATGATCTCTTGCACCATGCCTTTTTAAGACTGGACGGAGTGGAGCACTTTGCTCACTCGTGAGGTGCTATCTCACGCACGAAACTCATTCTACACACACCCACTCACACGTAAAAAGGTGGAAAAATAGATGGGAAAAGGTGACCGGCTCACCTTTGGTTGCGTTGGAAAAATAGTAGGCCCCTTTTGTGTTTTAATATTTTTTTTTTTTTTTTAATTTGTGTAATTATTTAGTGAGATATATTTATATAAAATGGATATTTTAATAAAAGATGAAAATAAGGTGACCAAAATAGATGAAAAATGAAGAGTGAAAGAAAAGAAAAAATTGATGTGACAATGATGTAAAAGATGAATCGGTGTCGCCACTACTTTCGGCCTAAAAGAAAACCCAAATGGTTGAGTTTATGACCGTGCAACTTAAAAGATGCATGAACAAATAATTTTTCTTTTTTTTCTTTTATTGAACGACATAAACAAACAAATAATTAACCAATTCGATAAAGAAATAAGACATTCCCTCACGTGCGGCATATGGTTGCAATGATATTTCAACAGAGAAATGATTGGCGTCATGAAAAACATATACAATTGAATAACTAAAATTTTGCCTTACTAAGAAAGACTCCCAATAATAATACCATACACCAATAACACCGCTTACGTCGCCACATCGCCTTTTAACATTTAACATTAACATCCCCAAAAACACCCACAACAATAACATCCCAATAACACCATAACACTACTAATATTTAATATTTTCAATTTCAACCCTAAACTAAATCAAACACTTCATTTTTAAACTAAAATAAACATTTCATTAAAACTTAAAACATATTACAATACGAGACTAAAAAAATACAACGAAATAAAAAAACCATACAACGAAATAAAACGTTACAACAAATTAAAAGAAATGGCGAAATACGATCTATCGCGAGGTTTCAAGTTATATTTTGCGATGATTCGATCTTTTCGTCATTAATCCACTGCACGACCATTGGATCTTGCCCATGATGAGCGTCATCAAAAACTTGATCTCTTCCAACCTTGTTAATGTGAGATCTCTTTCCGCCGGGCCCGACACGCCTTGGAGACTTCTCGTTTCATACGAAACTCGTTTGCCATAGTTTCGTGAAATAAGGCGACGAGCTCGTTCCTCGGTGCTTGTTCCCCGAGACTTGTTGTAGTCTCGGATCTTGCTTTCTTGGTAGCACGTTTCTTTCCCATGGGCGAGGTTGTTCATCTTGACCAAACAAATCCTCGTTTGTTTGGCTTGGGACTTGGGGTTAAATCGGCCGGATCCGGCGTGTTCCATTTCTTATAATGACTAAAACCTCCCAAGCGTCTTCGAGGCCAAAAGCGATCCCTGGTTTCCTCACGATACCATTGCTTTGCCGTTGCATCACATCCATTTCACTTTCCCGCTACGTTGATCCGTTTGAACGTTTGTAATGAGAGTTGAACTTTGTGCATATGCCGTTCAAAGTTTTCCACTTGACAAAGATATCCTTGTTCCGCCGTTGAAAGTTGTTTTTATTGAACTCATTTCGCACCCGATACCAACGTATCCACTGGTTGGCACTTTCCAACTTTCGGATCCTCCAAACTTGACTATGTAACATGTTGCAAGTAATGCTTCCTCTGCTTTGAGTCCAACGTGAGTTAACAACAACCGCCTTCATCGTAATCAACCGGTTCGGGCTCGGGGTCTTTGGTTTCTTTGATTTTCGCTAATCGACCTTTTCCTTTTTGGAGGAGACGGTGTGTCGGCAACATCATGTGTTCGGTTTGTGATTGTTGTGATTGTTGTGTGAATTGTAGGTTTTGAAAGTTAGAGTTTAATGTGTTTTGTTGGTTTTGTTGTTGCCAATCTGAAATGCTTGATGTTGTTGATACATTTCTTTGCTCGATAAGCCTAGTGGGTTGGGGATTGAAGATGAACCGCCGTTCGGGTTAGATGATGAACCCGGGTTTGAGGATTCCACCCACTGCAAGAAGATTGTAGAAAGTATCGTCGTTGCCTCCAGGACATTGTTTTTTTTACGGTTAATAGAAGTTGAAAGATTGAGAGAATGAAGAGGATTTAGTAGTGGAGTGTGAAAAGAAATGGTGTTTTAATTGGGTATTTATAGTGGTAAAAAGGTTTTTGAAAATTTTTTGAAAATAACGGCTAGTAGCCGTTTAGGGTGTTTTTTGAAATTTTTTTAAAATAACGGCTAGTTTAAGTTTAAGGGTAGAAAGTGTAAAATTTTTGAATTTTTTTTTTTTTTTTTTTTGCGCCTCCCCTATAAGGCCCGTTGCCAAAGCAACGCGGGCTTCCTTTCAGCTCTTTAACGCCGAGGTCACAACAAGGATAACGCCCATAACGCCGTTATTTGTGCTATAACGCCGTTATGGCGTTACCATTACAAGTGCTCTAATATATGATTGGCGAGTATGTGCGTCCGGCATCGGTTGCTAGTGGTAGACAATTAACGATATGCGATATTGTAGCAAATGTTTCGTTTAACATTAAAAATAAAACGTGAAAATATGAAAATATAATTGCAGTATTAAATTAATACTCATAACTAAAAGTTAATGATTTAAAATTACAATAATAAATAAAAAAATAATAGTAATACTTATGAGCGTACTTGTCGGTAATATGATTGATAACAATGTTTTTAAACCCTGGTTGACCCGACCGGTGGAATCGGGAATCGACTCGGACACCGAGCCGGAAAGAATCGAGTTTTTGCTTGTTTGAGAATCGGATTGAATCGCCGGTCTTTTGTTGACTCGGGTTGACCGGATTTGATAAACCCGACCGGGTCATGATTTTTTATTATAAAATTTAACAATATGATTTTTTGATTTTTTATTAAAAAATTTAACAATATGATATTTTCTTCCATTAACTTTTCTAAGTTTAATTAAAAAGTTGAAATGGTGATGGCTAATGTTTGTTAAAATTTTGTAAAATAGTAAATTATAGTTACACTACCTTATAATCTATCAATTAATATAGTTTTACTATATAATCACTTGTTGAATTTTTTGCTATATTATTATAGATATAGAATTAAAAAGCAAAACTTATCGGTATAATATTAACCGTTTTCATTGGTTTAATCGAATATATAAATAAATGCGGATAAATTATGGGATCATGCAATGCTAATTATTAAAGGGCTAATTTTCTGAAAATACATTATAATTGTAAAAAAAAAAAACATCTTCAAATTAGCGAACTAAACAAAATACTCTTTTGAGACACTTTTGTCTTTCTGTATGTAGTATGACCATTTTACCCTTTTAATTTACATAAATGATCCTTGAGAGTTTGCGAAAATTGCATCCACCATCCCTAAGCTAAATTACATAAATGGTCCCTGTCGTTTGGAGAACATTGTGTCCATCGTCCCTGTTGTTTTTTTCCAATTTTTTTTTCAAAGTTCTTTTTTTCAGAAACTAATTTCCGGCTATAATTTTTTTAGAAAAGAAATTTTTTTTCGAAATAATTTTTTTCGAAAATAATTTTTTTTAAAAAATATTTTTTTTAGAAAATAAAATTTTTCCAAAATAATTTTTTTTTGAAAATAATCTTTTTTCGAAAATAAAATTTTTCTTTGAAAATAAATTTTTTTAGAAAATAATTTTTGGTTCGAAAATTTATTTCTTTTAGAAAATAATTTCTTTTCGAAAGTTAAATTTCTTTTTTCGATAAATGTTTTTCGAAATTCTTTTTTTTTCCTGAATTTTATTTTTCAAATTTTTTTCTGAAGTAATTTTTTTTAGAAATTTCTTTTTCCTGGTATGTGAAAAAAAATTTTGAATTTTTTTTCGTAATATTTTTTAATAATTTTTTTTTTTGAAATTTTCGTAATATTTTCAAATAAATTTGAATTTTTTTCTAATAAATTAGGGACAATGGATGCCATTTTCGATAAATCACAGGGACCATTTATGTAATTTACTCTAAGGATTATGGATGCAATTTTCAAAAATTCAAAGGTAAAACGGTCATTACAAAATATTTATTTATATTTATTACATATATGAAGACAAAAATGTCAACATTAGTGTTTAAAATAGTTTTTTTTTTTAGTTCGCTACACTAAAGTTGATTTTTTGACAAGTATAATGCATTTTCAAAGAATTAGCCCATTATTGAATATAGAAAAAGTATATATATGTATAGAACCGGTTCGACCCGACGGTTCAACTGATTGAAAGGGAATTCGGTGAATCGGTGATGTGGAAAACTAGAATGGGGTTGAATACTTTACCGATTAAAACTTTGTTTTAAACTATTTAGATCGACTTATGTCAATCTATTTAATGTGCCTGTTGAATGTTGATAGATAAACATATAAATAAGTAATGCAAAGATAAAGAGTAAGAAACACGAAACCACGACGCGAGTATTTATAGTGGTTCGGCTACAAGGACACCTTCCTTGCCCTACTCCACTCCCCCAGTCACCTACTCGAGAGTTTGTAAGCACGACACAACACAAGATCCTTGTGGCGGAGAAGCCTTCACAACGTCGCCTACTCTTTATCCGGTACAAGGCTAGACATCGGGTTCTTCCACGAGGTAGAACCAAACATATCACAACTTCACCTACACTTTATCTGGATCAAGCTCCATGGGTATGGGTCATGGACTTTGGGTTTTACCCAACAATATTCAATGTATCTAGTCAATGGGTTAAGAACTTAGACTTCTACCCATTACATTACCCATTACAATATATACTAAGTATATATAAGTACATATCCATATTATGTAAACACTAGTTGTTATACATATGCATTTCTATAAGTTGTAAACAATATTACTTGTTTAGTGTTTTATATGAAAATGTAAGCGTGTTAGTAAACTATTGACTCAAACTATTTACGTATTTTATTTGTTTCGTTAAAATGATTTTACGTTTGTTATCGACAAAACATTAGAAGATCGTAAAATATAAATAAACATTTTTAAGGCTTATTTGTATTAACAATCTCCTCTTTTGTTGATGACAAAACATAAGATTATTTTAAGGAAAACTAAAATTGTAAAAGTTTGAATTGAAGTTTTACTCTCTTCTCCCCTTTTGTCAAAACAAAAGAGCGTCGAAAGAAACTAACACATTGTTTTTAAGAAAACGTGTGAAAAGTAATAATATGAAGAAGGTAGAGAGTAAGGGAAGACAAGAATTCTCATCTTAGCTCCCTTGATGGGTGCTTCCCTTTGTTGAGGCGTCAAGTAATTAGGAAGACTAACCGAGTGTTTTGCAATTTTGTTTGCAAATGGTCTCGCTTTTACTGAACATGCTCCCCGACGAGTGCTCCTTTGTGAGGAAGGCGTCAAGTAGTAATGTAATCCTATGTGAAAGTATTGCAAGTGTTTTGCAATGTTTTGTTTTGAAAAAGCTCCCCCTTGTTGAGGGTGTCAAAGTCTTCATGTGTATATTGAAAATCTACAAAACAAATGTTAGAAAGCAAGTATATGATGCAAAATTTCACGCAAATAAGACTCATATTAGTAATAAAAGTGCTTCTTTGCACGGATCCACGGTTCTTCCTTGGGAGGGATCCGTGTAGGTAAAAGTCAGGGATTCGTCTGCCTGCATACTTATGACTGAAATGTAGATGTAAAATATGGTGTCAACATCAACAATAGTTATGTATTAAGGTACCAAACATATTATCAAGACCACATAGCATACAACATGTAATACCATTCAATAAAAACGAGAGAAATGATGCACATAACTCTAAAACTAAGAAAATGATCCAAACATGAAGTATGATTCATAATTAATCTAAGTTAAGCCTAAGACTAGAACACCACATGAATTCCTAAGCTCAGGAAGTTTAGGTTTGTTGACCTCATCGAAACGTTCAAGGAGGTGATAAAACATGAAACGTAGTTCGTCACGTACTTCATGTATTAAGCCTTCAACATGTCGACAATGATAACAATCTTTGTCATGGCTTGGAAATGGTGGTGGTAGAAATGGAGTGGTTTGAGGTGGAAGATTGGATGAGGAAGGTTGAGGATCACAAAAGAATGAGGGATTTGTGGAGGCACATTTGGAGGTGGTTCAATTTAGGATACTTGTGGTGGTAGAGATGTGTCTACTTCCATGTGATCCAGTTGTTGATTCCTCATAATCCAAAATTGACTATTTGAGGGTGATGGATAAAAGGATACCGGTGGTTGTGTTGTTTCAACACCATGGTTTTGTTGTTGTGTTATTCTCTCAATTGAGGAGAATGTTGTCAATGGTGGATGATGAGATGGCCCAGAAGGAAAGTCCTCTAAATTGTAGAGGTGTGGAGATGAAAGTGGAGTGGTGAATGTTATGGCTCTAGGCACTAAGGGTGATGATTTAGTGAAAATAGGGGTGTTTGGTTTAGGAGGTATAGTAGTGTTTGGAAAAGGTAGTTTTATGGGAACAATCCTTTTAGGGATTGGTTTGATTGGTTGAGTTGGTTGAGAGGAATTCTAGCATTTGTGGTTTTAACCGGTGATGATTAATTTGAAGAGATTTCGTGAACAACCCGAGCAAGTTTCTTGGGTGGTCCTTTGGTGGATGAGTTAGCACTAGGAGCTTTCCTCATGATGAAATGATAAATGGATAGTGAAATAGAGGCTTTTAGTTGCTGAGAATGATGTTATGAATGGTGACTTAGAGGTACTAACAAAAGGGGTTTATAAAGGAAGGGAATTGGTAACTGAATTTAAAGCTTAAACCGCTAATATCCTTTAAAATGCAATGATTTGCATGCACAAATGTCAACTTCAGAGTTGCATTGATCAAGAAAGTCAATTAAGACAAGATGGAGTGTTCAAGTTTAGCAAGAAAAGCTTGAAATGATTGTTTTAGCTAGGATTAGCTGAGTCTCGGCGATAAAGAGGAAATGATTAAAATTCAAGAAAAAAATAGTCGAAACCCCCACGAACAATCGTCGTTTTTTTATGGTTTTTCCCCGCAGCCGGTTCCCACGGTTCCCTCCAATAAGGGATCCGTTTAGGCTAAACCTAGGGATCCGACTCTCAGCAGCCAAGAAAAAGGAAAATGATATTTTGTAAGGTCTAGTACCTATACATCTTGAGTGTTTTAGTCTTCTCATGTGTCTTAAATGAAGAGGGGCTTAAATAATCAAGAGAAATGAGTGATGGTAGCTAATGATTATCTTTTATGAAGGAAAATGGGGCTTTCATGAGTACCAATGGATGATCAAAGATAACACTAAGAAATTTGAGGCAGTGGTGTTAAATGATCTAGAGATCGATGGTAATAAGAGAAAATTTGAAAATTCCTAAAAATCATAAGAAATGTAAAACTAGTTTTGGCCTATTTTGAGGGAAATGATAAAACAATTTGCTAAAATTTGAGAGAAATATCAAACTAGGTGTTTTGGGATGTGAGGAACAATTGTGAGCAGTGGAAATATCGAGTTTTGGTGAAATGATAAATAAAAACAACTTGAAAATGACCTGTTAAATGATAAGACCCACCGACCTGAGGAGGACTTAAGTGATCCTAAGGTATCATGTTTGGCTAATATGATAACGAAGAAATGGATTGATAGAAAATTTGATCCCACGGAAATGGAAGGATCTAGTTCTAAATGAGGATGCAGATCAAGAATACGAAAGTGTGCGATTTTGCACTAAGTGATGAAATACTAAAGTTTCTACCGAAACAAACATCAAAGTAAGGCAACAAATATTACACACAATCATAACATGAGTAATTATGATAACAACCAAACATAGAAGAGAGTCTTGAACAATCATAAGCGCATAATGTTTAATGATCATAAAATATTTAAGATAACCATTTGCTAAAATTTGAGGTAGTGAGTTAGGCATTTGATCATCCCCTTTGTTTGCTTGAAACTCTAGAGTGGAAAGTTGTTCATGTAGGATGGGGTCGATTCGAGTTAGAGCGGATCGACTTCTTCTTCATCTTCGTCCAGAAGAGTCCGAGAGCACGAGCCTTTTCCCATTGATCATGCTTAGAAGGTTGGTAAGTGGTACCATGACATGGTTGGCAAGAAAGTGTAGGAGAGGTTTTGTTGCACTAACATACTGGTGTTAGGAGCATGAAGTACCATGTTGTTGACTTTGAACACACCTACCATTCTTTTAACCATGTAATAAACAAGATTAAATGGTATTTGGTGGATGAGATAATAGGATCATTTGGACAAGACACGCATTGGGATGGTCTTTGTTCCCAACCAAGCAAATGACATTTTCTCTGATTTCTTCCCACTTTTTTGTAAATGGGAATTAAGTTCCATTTGAAAGGGATCACGATGGATGATGACTCTTATTTTGAAGATGGTGTCTCGAACAACTATAGGGTCATTGAGAGGAGTGTGATAAATTGGTTTGGAGTCTATTGCAAAAGATTGAGCGTGACCAATCTTGAGAATACATGAAAATACTTTCATGGTATCGAAGGATTTGTGCAAATGTGTTGAGGGTAGGGTAATGCTTTGGTTGTTAACAATAAAAGCGATTGAGATGCTTTCATCATTGTTTCGAATGACCCTAACACTTTTGTAAAATTCAAAGATAAAAACCGGACAAATTTGTTCATCAACATCTAAGATACAATCAAGTTAATTGCCGAAAAGAGTCGGTGTACACGACCTTCATGGATAAGTCGTTTTTCTAGCTTTTGAAGAGATTGGTTTTGAAATCTCTTCTTTCCGATAGTATATAGAGAGGTAGTGAGCAGTGTCATGGTGATCTTGTTGGGTACTTTAGGCATGATTGATCCTAGAAAACAAATATTCCAATTAGGTAAAATTTGTCAAGATGGGTTTATGGTTTTGATTTTTATTAACAATGTTGTTTTGAAAAACATTTTAATTGTATATAACCTTTTGTAATACCTAATTTCTTCAATTGTTGATCAATTGAATCTTAATTGAAATGTCTAAAACCATAAATCCTATGATGAAGATGATGATGAATAGAACATATGAATGTAACTACTTAAAATGATTATCAATAATGAGATGCTTGAGAGTATGAAGCCCTATTGAGATGGAAGCAGAAGTTAGGTCGTTTTTGTGTTTATGGGGAGAGGGAAAATGGATTATTTTGGTTTTGAAAAAGCGTATAGCTGATTTCTGTGACACGGTTCCCCCGGATCCCTTGTTTTAGGGATCCGGCTAGTACAACTTGTGAGATCCGCTCATCGTGAGCGTAAAAACTATTTGGATTTATTCTTTTACTTGTAATAAGTTATACAATAACTTATTTTGAAAAAGAATTTGTATAATGAGGTTCCTATAGACGTTTGGCCAAGGTGTTTTGATGGTTAGTTGATTATTGACCATCAAAGGGAGCTAACGTCCTAATTCATGTGATAAGACAATATTTAAAGGCATTTTATCTGGTTTTAGAAACCATATATCCGAAATACTTCATGTGCTTTTATCCATTGTACTTAGTAGAAGTAGGTTGTGATTACTTTTGGGTTCTTCCTTGAGTGTTGGCTTCATTTTTCTTTGAATAGAAATGAAGTCTTTTGGAAGAGTCCTAGCAAGAAGATTTCTTAACGAGAAATTGTTAGAATAATCCATCACTATCCAACATTTAAAATAAAATGATTTCTAAAAACACGACTTTTTGTTTTTTTAAAAAAATTTCCTTCTTTGTAGTTTTCAAACATACACGGATCGTATCAAGTTATTAAAGTACAATATACTCTACGAAACTTGGTAACGAAGCTCTGATACCGATTGTGGAAAACTAGAAGGGGGGTTAAATAGTTTTACCGATTAAAACTTCGTTTTAAACTATTTAAATCGAATTATGTCAATCTATTTAATGTGCTTTTGATCCACAAGGACACCTTCATCGCTCTACTCCACTCCCCCAAGTCACATACTAAGGATAGACACCGGGTTCTTCCATGAGGTAGAACAAAACCTATCACAACTTCGCCTACACTTTATCCCAGACAAGTCTAGATACCGAGTTCCATTACTAAGGAGGAACTACTACCCAACACAACATTAACTACCCCAAAGGAGACACTCCTTATTACAACATCATAAGGATATCAAGATCCTTTAACCCAAACTAATCTATCTTGTACATCGATGCACTATATCGAATGTGACACCTTTCACTAATGCCTTCGACTTGACCCGTTTGGCATCTTTCACTTATCCTAAGAATCACACAAACACAAAACTACATAAAAAGATCCTATTTATAGGCAAAAACCTCACTGCTTCCCCGGATCCCTTACTTGAGGATGATCCATGGACGCCCTCACTATTTGGGTTATGGGTCATGGACCATGGGTCATGGGTTATGGATGGGTCATGGGGTCATGGACTAGGTTGGGTGGATTTACTTCCATGATGTCACAATATTCAATGTATCTACTTTGGTTTTACCCAACAATATTCAAATGTTAATGAGTTAAGAACTTAGACTTCTACCCATTACATTACCCATTACAATATATACTAAGTATATATAAGTACATATCCATATTATGTAAGCACTAGTTGTTATACATATGCATTTCTATAAGTTATAAACAATATTACTTGTTTAGTGTTTTATATGAAAATATAAGTGTGTTAGTAAACTATTGGCTCAAACTATTTACGTATTTTATTTGTTTCTTTAAAATAATTTTACGTTTGTTATCGACAAAACATTAGAAGATCGTAAAATATAAATAAACGTTTTTACGGCTTATTTGTATTAACAGGTGACTAAACCGTGTCGATAAAAAACCGGGTTTTAAAACATTGATTGATAGTTTGGGCTTATGTTTTCACTTTATAATTACAAAAGTTAGTCAGAATTAAATAAGATTTTTTATTGGATGCTCAAAAATTATATAAGATGCTCAGAGATTACATATTTCTTAATAAAGAATCCCAGTAACGTATTTTGCTACTTGGAACTGTTGTTCGATTATTTGAAATGTATCAAGAAGTAAATGACCTTGCAATAGATATTTGTACCTTATGCAATAGAGATTGTACTTGCATGCTTTACATATGGTTTACGCAATTTCGTTCATTCAAAGATACACATTTCTAAGTTACACAATTTGTACTTCATGTAGTAGATAGGCGGTGGATGGCGGGTCATGCCAACTCTATTGAGTGAGCGATAGCGGTGATGTCGCCAGATGCATCGCTCATCTGGCTCTTGTGCAGTCAATCATGTAAGAAACTATAAAGTGTTTTTTTCTTTATTATTGACCGGAAAATTTGAAATCCCAGCTATTTTCATTACCACATTTAAAAATTTTCAATCATCCTAGTAATTTTTTTCACTGTTTTTCTAAAAAAGAAAAGTAATTTTTTTCATATGTAAACTGATTAATTTTTCTAAACTTTGTTCCTGTAAATCTTTTAAACTACTATGATTTTGACATGTTGTTAATTCAAATGTGGGAATGAGGAGTAAAACTCACAGTCGTGACCTGGTCACCGCTTATCACATCCTTTCTCTCTTCGACGATCAGACACGGCCAAGTTGCCACAGTCGATGACCGAGGTTGTTTGTTTTCTTTTTTTTTTAATTCAAATATTTTTAACAACAAAATTAAAATTCATTAATAATAAAAATATTACATAAATCATACAATACGATACGGTTAAAAAACATGCGAACTAAAATATACTACGATACGAAATACATAAACATATCCTAATCTGAATGCTCCCCGCATGCAGAATCATACGAAGGAGATCGATAACCAGCAAATTCCTCGATGTAAGCCAAATGTTCTTCTTCCGCCTTCCTGGCTTTCTCATCATCCTCGTCTGCATAACCTAGCCCAAATTAAGTCAGCTGAGGTTGCTCAACAAATCTAGGTCTAGAAGACGAACTTGATGCACCCACACCAACGGTTGTGTTCTCTCTATAGCTCCAAGTGATTTTGGTGCTGATGTTCTGTATATGTTGAACACACCCCCACACAATGGCGTAGGCATGTAGAGGCAAAGGTGGGCCATGGCCCACCCACAAATCTTTAACAACTTTACATATATATTAGCCCAATATGGTAAAGTGTCTATAGCGTTGTTTTTTGGCTCACCACATAAACTGATAGTTATACTTGTATTAGCCCATCAGAAATCATAATTGTTATACAACTTGACCAATCATCCAATATTAATTCTTATATAAATACTATACGATACTTGATTTTTCTTTGGGAGCAAATATACGATACTTGATTCACTTTTAGATGATTTTAATGATGCGGATGAGCGTCGTGTACAACTAAAGCGTTAAATGAACAAATTTGTTGCAACATTTTTACATAGTTATATATTATGATTTTTTTAAATACTTGTTGATGTCCTTCAAAAAACTTTTGGCCCCCTATAAATAAATTCCTATGTACGCCCCTGCCCCCACAACATGTCAGCAATGTTGTCGTCTTTGCGGGCTTCATCCATCAAAAATTTGTCAATCACAGCTTTTCTTTCAGGCGAAATGTCGTTGTAAATCGCGTATTGTTCTCTCAAACGTTGTTTCTTTGCCTTTGCGAGATCAAACTGCTTGATAACGTCGATAATAGCGTTTTCTCGAGCCGCATCGTCTTCTTCGCATTGTTTTTTAACATACGTTTGCATTTGTTCGACATAATGGGGGAGACAATAAGCCATAATAATTTTGTGTTGAGAGAATTGTGTTTGAAATTGTGTGTTTAAAAATGTGTTTGAGGTTGGTATTTATAATGTATTAAAAGTGGTAAAGTTTTTTTTTTTTTTTTTTTAATCAAATGGTAACAATCGGTCGAAATTTAGACCGATACTTTTTCTTTCCTTTCTCGACCAATATATGACCCAACCTCCATAATGGGCATGACCGACTTCCAAGTCGGTCGCATGGGCCGACCGACCGATTTTTTCAATTCGAGTATGAGTAGCCTTATTAACAAGGTTATAAATAATGCGAGATTTGTTGTAGCGGCATAACCAAGCCTACGCCTTAGCAGCTAAAGCGAAACTTTGCGTTGTTAAAGCGTAACATAAGGCTGCACAAAATATAAAAATATTTATATATTTCTATTATATTTCATATATATCGATTTTCAAAAAGCGTTGTAATGACTTGTACATAATGAATAAAGTTAAGAAACTCCTCTTGCATGTAATATTTTTTGTTTAATTTTTTTTATCGAATTTGAATAAAAAACTTGTCACGCCTCACGTCTTTAGCGCGTCTTTTCCCGCTTCATCTCACGCCACGCTTATAGTCGACGTTTTAGCGCCGCTATAACGCGCCCTTTAGAACCATGATAATTAAGAAGATACTAAAAATGATTCGTTAGAAGAATATATCATTATTTACTAATAATGTTATGCTATGGTAAAAGGACATACTCTAGTAAATAGCTAGCTAGTAACAATGATTTTATGTCCTTTAAAACGAGTCGCAATTGGTTTGGAGTGCGGTGGTGACCACTAGCTTTCACGGGATCCTTGGCTTTGTTCCACTTTCCTTCTTTTTCTTCTTTCACAATTTTTGCTCACCACACAATTCCATTCTATAAAAATGACAATATTTGAATTCAATTGTTTTAGGTCTACAAAATTAGGTCTCTTTATTTGCTACTATTCATTGTTTTCTTATCAAGTGTTAGTAAAATTTTCTCTTTCTTTTAAGAATTACATGATTGTTAAATTTTCTCTTTCTTGTTCATACCTTTAAAATAGATGTCTTAAAGCACACAATGAAGTGTCAGGTAGGGTGCTAAAAAAATCTAACAAAATCGACAAATCGAGCCGGCTCACTTAAATTGAAACAACAAATATCGATAACCAAAGAATTTGAAGATATTTTCAGAGATAATTCATGAAGTTTGAAAAAAGAAAAGAAAATATTAGATATTTTTAGTGTAGTTTGATCAAAAAGTTTAATTTAACTTTTTAATTGACTAATAGAAAGACTCGATTTTGCAATTGAGCTCTCTCGTTGATGCGAAATATCCATTTACAATTAATTATATTTTCTTATTATATTAGAGATGTTGATACTTGATACCCTAAGGATGATATTTCTAAACTTTCTTTGAAGATATTTTAAGAGATGATTCATGATTGCTTTAATTTTAATGTTTTGAGTTTAAAATATAAGGACGGTAATTATTTTTGCTTGCAAAAGTATTTCGTTTATGTGATTTATATTTTCATATTACTCGGTTTAATAATAAAACTAAAAGTTTAAAAAGCCGTCGTGGCAATTATATTAATTATGTACTTTTTTTGTTTTTAAAGTTATCATAAATTCTCTTTTCCTAATGCTTTTTTAGTGTGTACCAAACAGGCCAAAATTAATTTTCACATCAAAAGACAAATGATTAAAATTTTGTCCTTACCAACAAACCTCACAAAAGTTGCACCACTTTTCCCCATAATCTCCTTTTAAGACGAACATAAGAAAACTCCTTTTTGATACTTTACTCAAACAGAATGATTTAGCTTATTTGCATTAGAAAAGTAGAAAAGGAAAAATACGTACAGTAACTTTTTAGTCAAGAGTTAGAATTGAAACTATGGCCAATTTCTCAAAAGTTATCATTTATTGGTTAACTAGACGTTTTTTTTTGAACAGCAAAATTATATAAAACCACAAAAACTAGAAGGAGCTAGGATTACATCATGATAAGGTATGGATTTTTAAGCCAATCGTCACTAAATGAACTTTTACTTTAAGCCTACACTAATAAAAAGAACTAGACACCACATTATCATAGATACTTGCCTTCAAGGGGTTTAACATCAAACAGGGCGCATTTCGATATGTCCATATATTCCACCATAATGTATAGAACGTGCCTTGAACATCAATTTCGCCTTAAACCCAAGCCGCAACGACACCAACCAATCAACCCATACAACATACGAATTCGGTCCACATAAATAACATTCCACCACACCGCAATCCTACGAGCAATCATCGAACAAGATCACACCGAAAGAACAAATGATCCAGGTCTCCACCCACAATTGCAGTTAGGACACTCAATACAAGGAATATCTATCGCCGACGGAAATATTAATACGTGTTGGAAGGGCATCCATCTTTATTTTCCATGCAAGAACATTAATTTTTTTTGGCACATATTTCACCCATCTAGTCCGGGAATGGACACTCAATATCCGCTTCTCATCAATAACTCTCCGAATTGAAGCCACCGATAGGGAGTAGAGCAATGATCCAATGATAAAATACGTACAATGCCTCTTTTTATTCTATCCAAAAGGTTAGAAAACCCAAAAAGCATCATCTTATAATTGCATTTTATAAAAAGTTCTTTTTATTCATTTAATACAAGAAATTAATCACATCACAAATTATTCTCTGTATATATTATAGAGGAGAGGAATATTCCTCATATTCTGCTGCTACTTAATAAAATACAATATCTGTAATAAAAAATGTTAAATAATTTTAAAAAGAGATGCTACATATATATTTTTTATATTCTAAAAAATAAATAAAATACTATATTAAATTTTAAAATACAAAAGATAATTAAATTTTAGAAAAAAATATAATTACGTAGCTAATATTTTACAATAAATTATTTATTACAAAAGACTTTACTAAATTGATTTTTAGAAAGAAAAAATAATGATTAATTGTTGAGTTAATTAGTTTAGGGTAGTAAAAATTTCATTTTGTCAAGTTCAGGGTGTAATTCTGCACTTTTAAAAGTTTAAGGTACAAACTGATCTAGCGTGCCAAGTTCGGGGTACCAATATATGTTTTGGCCTAGAAAATAACAACAAATTGGTTATTTTTGGGTTTCATTTTGATATTTAAAGCTCGTACGCCTACGAGAATTTTGGTATGACAAGCAATCTAATATTTCAATATTGATAACAAAAGTTTTTGTTTTCAAAAAGTTTTAAACTTTAAAGCCTTATGCGTACACCGATAATAGTTCTTGGTATAATGCTCATATATTTACAAGGTTTTGGTATAATGCCCATACATTTACACACTTGTTAAAATGCACTATGAATAGTAACTTGAAGCTGACATACACCATTCTTTTATTTTACTTAAATACTTTAAAAAAAAAAAGTTTTACCAATCCTAACCTCATTTATAAACCAAACGGACCCTAAGGGATAAGTTCTTGGCAACACAATTTTACACATATATTGTTATTCATATTTATATGAATGACCAAATAGACCTTATTTCAACTGTAATAAATTGACTTAATAGATCATGTTTGTTTTAAAACTTATGCTCCCATTTTAGTATTTAAAACCCGCACGTATACAAAGCTTTTGGTATTCGATCAAAGACAAAAGTTTTTACGGAACACTTTTTTTAAAGATCAAATCCTTTAATTTCCGCCATCCATAATTTTTACATCCAAATGGTCTATGCTAATCATTAATTTAATAAATAATTAGCTGAAAAAAACTTACTTTCATCATTTTTTAAATCAAAATATCTTGCAAACTGTTAACCGTTACGCGAAAATACCATCACGACAAAAATTAAATTATTTTTCTATAAATATGCACTTTTATATACTTTTGATTAACTTTTTTTTCAAAAAGTATTCGTCCAGAAAAACCACATATGCTTTGAAAAATCACATGTAATTTATTGTTTTAAAAATCATGTGTAAATTGTGAAATCATGTGTGATTTATGAAATAACATATGATTTTTTGAAATAAAAAATCACAAGTGATTTTATGAATCACGTGTGATTTTTCTGGCTGGAAATTTCAACACTAAAAAATCTTCGAAAGTATATCAAAATGCCCATCAACTGAAAGATAAAAATATTCTCTTCACGATGATATATTTCGTAGCTTGACGATTTACCATTTGCAAGATATGTTATTTTTTTAAAAAGTGAAAATGGGTTTTTGTTTGATGAAAAAATAGATGGCTACCTATTTGATCTTTAGCAAAAAAAATTAATCTTTGTTGATCTCACCTCTTCGATCAAATTAATGTTCAATGTTGCAAAAAAAAATAAGTCTTACAAGGGCGATTGATCGTTGTCTAGACTCTGGCAACCAGCCTTTTCGCTTTGTGCAAATCTGCAAAAAAAAATTCAATGACAATCAAACTTGCCGGAAACCTACAAATCTTGTTGGAAAAACTCGCCGCAAACTTGTTTTAATCACTTATAGTCGTTGTTTATATTTAGACTAAAATACACCGTTGGTCCCTAAACTTGGCAAGATGCATCGCGATGGGACAAAATTGGGCCTTTTCATCGTTGGGGGTCCCTATTTCAAGTTTTTCACTCGTTACAGGTCCTTTGACAAAGTCAAAGTTTGATTTTTGTTTTGTAGTCGAGGGTATTTTAGTCCATACATATTTATACTTTTATAACACATTTATATTTTACCCATTCATCTTTCATCCTCATCATCATCTCCCCAAATCATTCATCTCCTCAAATCATCATCTCCCCAAATCATCTGAAGAGAACATTAAAGGATCAATAACCTCATGATTTTCAGTATGTTATGACTTGTTCTTTTGGTTTTATTAAACATTTTCGGAATAGTGTACAACCATGATTACTTCTCATTTATTTGTGTGGTTACACATAAGATCATTCCACATATTTTCTTGTCCGAGACAGTGCCATAAAAGATAACATAGGACCATTGCATTGATAATCGCACGATCAGAACATCTTTCCACGAGAGATAGATCTGCAATCGTTCGTGAAGGCGATGATTCTGTACCATTCAAACATGTATTACAAGTAGTGCTCATATAATACTTGAAAACACCACTTCAGTATGAAATCTGCTAGGAAGTGAATGCGTACCTCAGACACTTTAGTACGAAAAGTGTAAGTCATTTGATTTGCATCAAATGTCATCATATCTAATGAACAACATTGAGATGCTTCTATCGCATCCAAGTTTTATGGAAGGAGTGGAAGAAACTGTAATTTAGCACAATCATTTATCTTAAGCTCGGACGAGTATGAAAGTTTGTTGAGGCTGTCTGGAAAGCTAGAAAATGTGTTTCCTGAAAGGTCTAACTTCTGTAATGAATCCAAATCCCCAATTTCTGTGGGTACTTATGCGACATTGCAATTTTTCATGCTTAATTCAAATAGCTCTGTTGATTCGGTAATCTTCATGAGACATTCAGGGTCTTCCAATCCAAGTTGGGAACAACCATCCAGATGAAGTTTACTTAAAAATATTAAGTCAGACATGTTCAAAGGAAGATTCACCATGCTTGTACAATAACATGCTCTAAAAGATCTAATGTTCATTGGAAGATCTGGAATTGAACATATGTTGTCACAATATGATAAGTCTAATATCTCTAGTTCATGGAGTTGGTCAAGGCTATTTGGAAGGCTAACAAACCCGTTTCCACTTAAGTCCAAGTATTTTAGTGATTTTAGGCTCCCAATCTCACCTGAGATTTTCAGTATGTTGCATCCACCAAGCATTAGTTCACTTATGCAACTATCGTCTGAAGAGAACATTAAAGGATCAATAACCTCAATGAAGTCGGAGCAAATTGTCACGAGTTCAATCATTTATAGAACTCATAGTCAGTTCTTCAAAGATTTTATTATCCATCACACCCGATAATCACAAGGTCAGGTTTATTAACTTCTTATTTAAAGCAAGTAAAACCTGATCAAATGTACTTAAAAGGAATATTGTACATTTGTTTTTATGGTATTTTCTTTCTTGTCGACTAACATCCAATATCTTTATTTTTAAAGCTAACCACGATGATATTTGAATGTGTTTTGTGCCCCTTTTATTGATTCCGGGGACTGTTTTAAAGAGGCCATGTGGATTAAACATTTTGTGTTATTACATTTGAAGTGTTTTACATAAACATGATTTTTCATCAAAAATAAAATCCTTCACATGTTTATATAAACGAATCTCCTGCACTTGTTTCAGAATCTTTTCCTGCACAAAACAACATATTATGCTACATCAGTGCAATTTGTAGGGTGAAATCATGGTGGTGATGTTTTGTTAGTAAACGATAGAGGTGACAACTTTGACCCATATTACGAACGGATGCTTCGGGTTATGATTTGGGGAGATGATGACCAGGATGATGATTTGGGGAGATGATGATTTGAGGAGATGAATGATTTGGGGAGATGATGATGAGTACCCTCGACTACAAAACAAAAATCAGACTTTGACTTTGTCAAAGGACCTGTAACGAGTGAAAAACTTGAAATAGGGACCCCCAACGATGAAAAGGCCCAGTTTTGTCCCATCGCGATGCGTCTTGCCAAGTTTAGGGACCAACGGTGTATTTTAGTCTTATATTTATTACAAGTTATTTCATGCGGAAAATCTTGTCGGAAATACCCAAAACTCGTCAGAATTACCCAAAACTTGACGAAAATGACAATCTGATTAATCTGGCTATATCGATTATAAACTATAAAAAGGTCGACCGACTGACTACCAACTCGCGATTTTTGCAACTCTGCTAATAATGATAAAGGCTACTATCTCTGTTAAAATACTAACCTTATTAAAAAGAGTAAAGTCCAAAATACATCCACGTGGTTTGTCCCGTGTCTCGCTTTAAATCCCTAATTTTTTTTGGCACAAAACCATCCCTCCGTTAGTAAAGTTGGCACAAATACATCCCTCTGTTTGTAAATTCAGTCAATGAGGACTAATGGTGCAAATATTTCTCCGTTATCTCCTAACGGAAGAGAGAATATTTGCACCGTTAGTCCTTAGGACTAACTATGCAATTTATTTTAAAAAATAAATTGCATCGTTAGTCCTCCACAACCATCACCGCCACCTCCACCGCTACCCACCACCTCCACCGCCACCTACCACCCAACGCCACCACCACACCACCTACCACCCACCCACCACCCGTTACAAATATATTCCTTCAATAGTCCACCTTTCCTACTGATCGGCTCCAAACGGTCTATCTTTTAATAGTCAACCACTTGTGAATGGTCAACCATAAAAGCCAAACAGCTCGGAACGCAATGCAATTAATTCGAGGAGTTTAGTGTTTCCCGGTCGTTAAGTCCCAACGAGGTGTGTAAACGTAATACAACGAATGCGTGATCGGGTGATATTGAAGCAGAAAGGGTTATGATTGATTACACTAAGAAAATTAAATCTAATAAAGACTTTGAAGTCATTTTAATTCTATTCTAAAAAACGCTTAACGATTAAAACCTAAAACGTAAAACTTAAACTAAAACAAACGTAACGTGTAAAATAAAAATGTGAAATCGTAAAACTAAAAGACTCATGAAAATGAAAATTACTTTTTAACAATTCTAATAATAAAAGAAAATTTTAAGAAAAGAAAATTATTTTTTAAAACTATTTATCTAATTATTATTAATTAAAACTATTTTTAACTATTTAAAAATACATTAAAATACAAGAAAATAGGAAATTAACCTAAAAATGAAATTATAAATTGGAAAATCTAAAATTATATAAAACTAATGTTAAAACTGAAAATATATTTTTAGACTTTTAAATAATTATTATTAATTAAAACTAATTTAAACTAATTAAAATTAAGAAAAATAACAAATGAACAGTAAAATTATTAGACTTCACAGAAAATCTAAAATATTATTCTAAGTCCGGGAAAAATATAAAAGTTAGATAAGCCCACTAATAATTTGAATTGGGCAAATAAGCGAGTTTGAATAAGCACTTGAAATAAGCTAAAAGCTAACTATAAGCTACCATAAGCTACTAAAGCCTAAATCTAACCTAAAATGAGCTAATGCAACTGATTGGGAAGTAAAAGCACAAGCTATAGAAAAAACTCATGACTGATTTTAATAACTATATGCCAAACTACTCTAAGGCCTACTTTAAGCACTATATTAAGCTATCTAGAAAAATCACAAAAATAAACTAAAAATACCTAGCTGTAGATCACCAACCAAAGATCTTGTATCCCAAATTTCAGCTCAAATGGACTTATAATGAATCTATTAAAATTCCACAAAGTTTTGTAAAAACTGACTTTTCATTTTGACGCAAGGGCAGATGGTTTGGAGTGTGTGTGCTGTGTGCGTGCAAGGGAGACCAGTAGGTCCTAGGTTCGATTCCCACTTCCTTCCTTTGCTCACTTATTATTTTGTTTTTTTGTTGTTGTTTTCTTTTAAAAAAAACTGAAAGGATAAACTTCTTTTAAAGAGTGTTAGGAGGTGAGCAGTAAGTCTTAACCAAAAAAAAAACAAATTGGGCTTTAAAACAAAACACTTATCGCCAAGGCCAACAAAGGGTGTTTGGAATGGGTCGCTAGGAGCTTTTGGGGCTTAGCACCACCTCAAATGAAACTACCAAATTGAAAACTTAGCTAAACCCTATGATCCAAAACTTAAATCGCCTAAACTTACGAGGATATCACTTTTCTAAATGGGAGCAAACAGATTCTTCATTCAAAGAAAATCCTAAGCTAAAATAAAATGGAAACATACTCAAAGAAAGATTACAACTAAGTACCTAATTAGCTAACTCGGATCTAAACTAATCTAAAACATTAACTAAGCATTTACCAACTTAATTAGACTAGGCTAACTACCATTAAGCTAATGAGTAAAGTAAAAAAAAAAGAAAGTGACCTGTTGCTTAGTGCAGGCTGCAAAACAGCCTAGTGTGCTACCTGGAGCTAATTTTTAAGCCACCAAAAGCCTTCCAAGGTTAGGACCAGCTTCAATAAACCAAAGTTAGTATAGCCAAGATTAGATAAAACTGATTTGGAGGCCAAGTAAGAGCTTTTAACGGCTTAAATTGAGCTCATATCGACTGGCTTGGAACCGATTCACCGACTGAACATAAATGAGAACCAAAACAGATTATATACTTCAATCTTAACTATGTTAAGGGATACTTGAGAACTCAAACTCGAAACTAAGAAAAGTTAGGCATGCAAGGGCTTAATGAAAATAAGTTAGGCACAATTTAAACATCATTATGATCGAGAAAAGGACCCAAGAACAAAGAAGACAAGCGTCATCCGAAGCGCAAGTCTTGAAAAATGTAAAACGACTTTTGATCTTCAACTTGATTCCATACAACTATTTCAAACTAAACTCAAACTTGTAAAAACTGAATAATGAGCTAAACTGAGTTTGACCTTAAAAGTCAAACGGGTTAAAACTGATCCATGACTAATTTGAAAGCAAAAGCCAAACACTCCTTAATGTGGGATAAAACAATTCTTAAAACTGTGAGATTTTGACAACTAAAAGAAAAATAGAATTGAGAGCATTAACATAAGCTGAACTGAATCACAACAAATTTTGCAAAAACGTTCAAAACACAATCTGACAAGAATTTAGGAGCATGCGAAAAGTAAATACTAAATAAGCTTAATAAAACTGAAACTTCAATTGCATTGAAAATTAAAAGATACAAGTAAATGACAGTAAAAAAGCTGAGCTAGAATACTACCATTCTAGACTAGAACTAAAAACTAAATTAAAACTAAAAAAACTCACACTTGCCACATAATGGCTACAAGCTTTTATACTACTACTAGATGTCTTCCTCTTTCTTAGCTTCTTTCTTTTTGCTTGCTGCTGCTTCCAAAGCCCGACATTGATGGGCAAGAGATGGGCAAAAGGAGTAGTGTGATTGTCAGGGACAGTGATGGGATGGGGTTTATTATTGGTTTGGTGATAACTAGGTAAAGGATGGGATGGAGGTTGAGTGTGTCAGGAGAAGGAAGAAAAGAGGAAGGAAAAAGGAGGAAAATGGGGAAAAGGTAGGTTAGGTTTATGATTTTATTATTTGTGGTCCGGTTTTGGATTTGGAATTAATGCACAAGGACCATTCTTGTAATTTGGCAAAACTTGAAGGTTGATCTTGCCAACTTCGAAATTTATCACATGGACCAATCTTGCCAATCTTCAATAGTACAAGGACCAAATTAAGTATTCTCCATTTTTTCATTTCAAGGACTATTTTTGTAAAATACCAAAACCAAGGACCTAAACTGCAATTTTCCAAAAGTATTACAAGGACCAATTTTGACAAGTTAGAATTACCAAAGGACTAAAAATGTTAATTTTCCAATTTAAAATGTCCAGGGTAAATTCATCAATCTTTGAAATTCGAGGACTAAAGTTGCCATTTTGAAAACCGAGCTTTATAAGGCTAATTTTGACAACTTAAAAATTCCCGAGGGCCTTTTATGAAAAATTACATGTTTTGAATAACCAGGGACTAGATTTTTACAATTATTGAATAAAACACAGTCTAAATATTTTTTCTCTCTTTTTATAAGGCTAATTTTGACAACTTAAAAATTCCTGAGGGCCTTTTATGAAAAATTACATGTTTTGAATAACCAGGGACTAGATTTTTACAATTATTGAATAAAACACAGTCTAAATATTTTTTCTCTCTTTTTGAGACTTTTCAAAGTGTTTTTGACTGTTTTTGCAGTGTAGAAGGAACAAAAATGATGAGTATTTACACACTCATCAACTACACAAACCAACACACATATCTCTCTCTCCAATCACCTTTTTTCTTAATTTTTCTGCAAAAACCAAAACAGAAAAAATCAAGAAACCTTCATATTCCCACCATTTTATCCAAAACCCAAAAAAACCCACAAATCATTTCACAAACCCATCTCAAAAAAATATAAAAAAAAATCTGATAAATTTTCAAGATTTTATATATAAAAAAAAAGATATGAAATCATCAAATCATATGAATGATAATAACCCATCAACACCTGGTAAATTCAAAATGGTTCAAAATAGTAGGTTCAGATTCTTTCATTATTCTTCATTAGCTAAACTTACATTTTGGTCCTTTATTTTCTTGGCTTTAATCTTGGTTTTCTTTTTTAAATCACCAACATCATCATCTTCTTCATCTTCACCATCCATGATGATGACATCATCAAACCCTTCCATGACGTCATCTTTAGCATCAGATCTTTACCGTAGATCTTTAAAGACAAGTTCTTGGGGTGGACCCACATGGGAAAAACGGGTCAAATCTTCGGCCCGGGTCCGAACCCGGAATGGGTTTTGTGTATTAGTGACAGGTGCAAGTGGGATTGTTGGGACTCATGTTAGTGTGGCTTTAAAGCGACGTGGTGATGGGGTTTTAGGTTTGGATAATTTTAATGACTATTATGAACCGTCGCTAAAAAGGGCTAGGCAGGCGTTGCTAGAAAGAAGTTGGGTTTATGTAGTTGAAGGTGATATAAATGATGTTTCATTGTTGAAAAAGCTTTTTGAGTTGGTTAGTTTTAGTCATGTGATGCATTTAGCTGCACAAGTTTGTGTTAGATATGCTAGTCTTTTGTGATGATATATTGTTATGGATTTGGATTTGGAATTGCTATACCGTGATGTTTTGGCCGTGGGTGGCGGCGGTGGAGGTGGGGGTGGTGGTGTTGAGTGTGGTGGGTGGAGGTGGCGTTGAAGGTGGTAGGTGGCGCCGTGGCGGTGATGGTGGTGGTAGGTGGCGATGGAGTGCATCGGTAGTCCTTAGGACTAACGATGCAATTTATTTTATTGTATCGTTAGTCCTAAGGACTAACGGTGCAAATATTTTCTCTTTTGTTAGGAGATAACGGAGAAATATTTGCACCGTTAGTCCTCACTAACTGATTTTACTAACAAAGGGATGTATTTGTGCCAACTTTACTAACGGAGGGATGATTTTGTGCCAAAAAAAAGTTTAGAGATGTAAAGCGAGACACGGGAAAAACCACAAGGATGTATTTTGGACTTTACTCAATTAAAAATTACGTAAACTAAGAATTTTACTTCTAAGTCTATAAAGCTGAATTTAAGATTAACTAGTTTTTAAAAGAGTTTTAGAATTAATTGTAATTTTTATTGACTAATCGGAGTATGACGTTATTTACACTTTTATCCAAAACGAAAAAGAAGTAGCTCTTAAATACTCGCATATTTTTTTTCGTTTTTATACATTTACAAATCTCATTTAGTCTTGACAAAATCGAATTGAGCTTCGATTTTTATTTTATTTTTTCCAAATAACAATGTTATCATATGACAAAATTAAGCTTTCAATTGGATATTAAAAATATTATTATGTCAAGTTATATAAAGATAATTATAAAATTTTAAAATGATTAAGATACTCTCAAGTTTACATGAACATTATTGGTAATGTTACCTCACAAATAAAACAGTAGAGCCTACTGAAGGACTCAATTTTCTTTTTAATTGTGAGAAAACTTAACCGATTATGTTCATATGAATTTAAGAGGATCTCAATCTTTATTAAAATATTTTGTCCTCTTACACAAATTGTAGAAAACTAGAAGGGGGGTTGAATAGTTTACCGATTAAAAACTTTGTTTTGAAACTTATTGAAAGATCAATTTATATTGATCTTAAGTACGTTAATGAAATATGCAAGCAATATGTAATAAGTAAATAAGGAAAGAAATGATCAAACCACAACAAGTTGTTTATAGTGGTTCGGCCTACAAGGACTCTTTTCCTTGCCTACTCCACTCCCCGAGTCTCACACTCGAGAGTTTAACTTCACTAGTCAACAAGCTCCTTTCACCGGCGGAGAAAACCTTTACACTTCGCTTACACTATTTCCGACACTAAGCTAGATGTCGAGTTCTTTCCAAGGGTACAACTACTCCCCACACAATGTATTTTGAGGACTAAAATACTAACCACTCACACTCACAAGATTATGATGGTTTGATACAACAATGAAGTATGAATCAACACTAGATCATACAACACTAAACAAACAAGACTTCCAACTTCTCGTTGAAGCTTGAATATGACTTGATCTTCTTTGCTACAAAGAGATCACTAATATGATATGCAACCGAGTTAGAAAGGTTAGAGAAGATATGTATGAGAGTATGTTAGAAAGGGATAAGAAACTACTTGGCTTGGCATTGCTATTTATAGCCAAAATGGACGAGCGCGTCACGGACGGCGGACCCTTAAAGGGTTCCGCCGTGTACCATTTTGGTACCGCCGGTCTCGACAGTCAAGATATCAAATCTTGCTTAAAGTCAACTCAATCTAAGAGATTGTGCAAGATATGGAGAGTATAAATCTTCACAAAATATCTAATGGAATCTACAAATGATTCCCATGATGTAATACATGATGTTAAATGTTGTATTACTATTAATAGAAATATGCAAATGCTTAAGTAGTGTTTGGTTTTAGGAACCTAACACATTCTACAAACTACTATCATACATAATGATTAGAGTCATATCAAGATGTTACTAATCATAAATGTAAATGCTTGAATGATGAATATATTTGTTTAAGAAAGCTTGTTTTAATATCTAATAAACTTGACAAGCTTTAAGCTTTTATAAATTAAATTTACTTTTGTCGTTAACAAAACTTAGGCAAAGATCAAAAATATAAATAACGTTTAATGACGATATTTGTATTAACAATCTCCCTTTTGTTGAGGACAAAATATAAATTTTATTTTTATAAAAGAAACAAAGTTTGTACAAGAGTTATAAAAATATTAGTTTTAGAACTTGAAAAGGAAATGATAATGTAAGTGTATGAAATTTGACTTTTTATGAAAGTCAAAGAATTCACTAGTTGATGCATGATGTTGACTTTTCGGAAAGTCAAAGTATGCGATTTGACTTTTAAGAAAAGTCAAGTATTATCAATGAGGGTTCTGTTTGACTTTTAGAAAGTCAATTGTAAGCGATTTGACTTTTCGTAAAAGTCAAATATAAATAATTTCAAGTTCTATATTTTCTCCCTTTGTCTCAACAAAAGAAGAAGCTATCGCGGAATGTAATGAGCCGAGCTTATTATCTCCCTTGTTCAAAGCTCCCTAAATTGGGTGCTTTAATGGGAAGATACATGGATTGTGAAAATAAAGCTACAAAAAAATGTTAGTAATAATGATCATTCACAAGCATTTCCAAACACTATGTAATGACACCAACAACATAATAAACAACATTCATTTGTTAAAATTTTTCATGAGTAAAGATCATGAAAAGAGAACACAATGATGTGTTTCTAGTACAAGAGAAAAGAAAAAAAATTATCCTAAAAACAAAAACAAATAAAAGACTATTCTAAAAACCATCCTAAAGAGATGGTGGATGGGAAAGAGCGTTGAGACGCTCAAGAATGTGGTTGAGGATGAACCTCATTTCCTCGTGGAAGTCATGGACCATAATCCGGGTCCGTTCCACGGTTTGACCCGTTTGCTCACAAGTTGAGCAACCGTGCCTGGAGGGTAGAAAGTTTGCGGAGGTTGTGGTGGTGGAATGGTTGATGTGTTGGTGGTGTTGGGGATGTTTGGAGTGGTCATGATGGATGCAAGCAAAGCACTTTGCATTTGCATTGTCTCACTTAAGTGAGAATCCACCATGCCTTTGAATTGGTGAAGGTTGTGGAGTTCGGCTTGAATCTCCTCTCTAGTGGGATTGTCATCCCATGCTCTCCGAATGTCCTCAATGTGAGGGACATTGATGATGGAAGTGGATGATCCCGTATAAAGGACCATGAATGTCTTTGTGAATGGGGTGGAAAAGGAGAGGTCTTGGCCTAATGGGGCGTTTGGGTCAATGGATGACCGAGGGTGATTCATGAGCGATTCGCTCAATGGTGCCAAAGGATGGCAATGGTGGTGGGTGACTTGGCCTAGAGGCAAGTCTTCCAAGTCCTCTAGGAAAGGATTTGGTGATGTTGGTGGAGTTGAGAATAACTCCATGGGAGTGAGTGGGAGACCTTGGTGAAGGTGGTGATGGTGTTTTGGATGTTTGGATGGGTGCGGTGGAGGTGAAGTAGGTGCTTTTGATGGTGGTGGAGTGGTGATCACAATGTGTGATGAAGTAGGTGTAGCCAAGGTAGGTGTGTATCATCTCTAATGGGAGATGAGATTGTAAGTGGTGAGGAGTCGGATGATGAGCTAAGATGAGTAAGACAACAAGGCCTTACGCTAATTCTAGCGGTTTTCTTGCAAGGTTTTGGTGATGATTTAGTCATTTTAACTTGGGTTTTGATTTGCTAGATAGTAATGAGAATAAGAAAGGTGTGAGGATGATCATGGTAAAGCCTTTCAATTTATAGAGGTGTAAAATGTTGAGAGATGTGTTTGATTTGATGTTGAACCATTGAAGAGATGAGGTTCCTCATGATTTGGAAGTGGGTTAAATGCTAGTCATGTCACCCAAGTCAATCCATTCAAAGAAGATGGAGTGAAGAAGAAAAGATATGCAATAAATGTGTTCTAGTGAGTGGAATTTCCTAATATTCAGATTACCCTGTTTGAAGGTACCAAAATTTTGGTTCCTTCCTTTATGCAAAAGGGCTCCTTGGGTGGATTTTTCAAATTTTGAATTTTGGTGGAAATGGTTTTCTTACATTCCTTAGTGAGTAATACTAGTTCTAATAACAAGTATAAACTAGTTAAGATTGATTTATGAGTGATGGAAGATAATTTGGAATTACGAAGAGTCGAAATTTAAAATTACCCGGAGGATCCACGGCACCAAAATCATACACGCACGGAACCCAAAAAGGGTGCCGCCCGTCCGCTACTCTGACAGATATGGCGGTACAAAATTCATAAAGGACGGTACCAAAATAAGGGTGCCGTCGATCCGTGGAGTCTTGAAATTTGGATGAAAGTTTCCTAAAACCTAATTTTCCGAAATCAAAATTTTCTCAAAACCGTTAAACTAAACATTTCTAGTTAGAAAAGTAAATAACACATATGTAAACATAGTGGAGCATAGATTAAGAGCAGGCTTATTGATTTTCACAATATAGTGAAAATGGGTAAAATTTGATAGCATACTTGTGCTATCCCCCGCATGAGATTGTTAGCGTACACCATTGTTTCAAGTTATATTATCATCCTACATAATAAAAACAACTAAATAGTATCAAACATTAACGATAATGCATTGTTCCAAACACTCCTTAAAGTACCCTTATTTGTCCAACTTGTAAATCTTGTTCATCATCCTACCAAGGCACTTGAACATTCCTTAGTCCGCTTGAATTCTCACCGATTCATTCTCAATTTCGGGAAGAGATGTGTAATACTCTTGAGGTGGAAGACGAGAGCTTGGAAGACCATCCTGAGCTATTTGATGATGATGATGAAGGAGTTGGAGGTTTAGCTCTCTTGCCTTTAGTCTTAGCAACTCGAGCATCACTCAAGGGCACAAAGATGTGAGGATGAGATCATATTGAAGGTGCATCCCTTTGGGGTTGGTGGAATTGGAGCAAAATTTCTATAAAGACGGGTGAGAAGCATCCCGTATGGAAGAGCAACGGATCCTTGAGTTGGAATATCAATCATTCTCCTAGCTATGTAGTAGGCTAAGTTGAATGGTTGTCGGGTGGACAAGTTGTAAAGCATGTGGCAAAGACAAGCGTTTATGTGATCCCTATTCCTATGGTGCTAATGACATTTGCTCTAAGTAACTCCTCCCATTTCTTAAATTGCTTAAGTTCATTGAGCTCCATTCCATATGGATCTCGGTCTACCTCTTTTCCTTTCGGGTGACTCGGGTTGTATCCGTTTTGGGTTAAAAGGTGTTCACGGATGACATCCTTATCGGCTAAACGGGTTACGTAGGGAGAGGCGGTCATTGATTGCATCAAGGGCGGTGAGTGACCACTTATCCGTGTAGACACAAGTTCCACGGTTGGGAATTCCTAGTACTCTAGCAAAGTCACTTAAAGTGATGGTGTAATCATTTTGGTTGATTCTAAAGCTAAGACAAAACTCATCATCTTCATCACTAAAACCGGTCACACTAGCATAGAATTCTAATACGAACCTAGGACAAATTGGTTCATCAATGTCAAGAAGACAATCGAATTGAATGGCGGCCAGTTCTTCACGAAGATTGGTATGCTCAAGGAAGGATGAGTGAATGGTTCTACCTCGTGGAAATACCTTGATTCTAGACCCTAAATATTTCTACTTGTTCCTTGGTGAGTCCTTTGGTTTTGTGGTGTTTGGGAATGTAGTTAAGGGTGTCTTTGTGATCATAGAATCTTGCGGCTACCATGGTTATTCCTAAGGACAAGAATTAACATGTTAAAAATGAAAATGAATTTTAATATTTTTGATTCTAGTGTGTCTATATGAAAACAATTTGGAGTTGCGGTTATCTCGACTCATTTTATGCACAAAATGGTTTTAGTGGAGTGTTTGGCAAATACCATGAGATAACCCAAATGCTCCTAATTCAATGTGGCTACATTTGAATATACCCGGAGTGCATATTAGTTATGCAATACCTTTAGTATTCAAGAGCATGCAAGTGATGAAAATTCTAACGCTTCTATTTGTATTAGCAATGAAAAATATTTTCCTATAAGTGAGAAGCTTTTCAAAACTTTTGACATGGGGTGTTTGGTTGTTTGAATAAGGCCTTATATTTATTATCTATCAATTAGTGGGAAACATGATTTGTTTATGCAATATGATAATGTAGTACCTAATTTGAATGACTAGTTATGCAATTTGCCAATTGAATTCATATTTGGTATAAAAGCATACATAGAACCCCATGTAATGATTTGTGATAGTTTTGTGCATAAATAAGAATCCTAGACTCGAATTAAGAGATGAAATGTAGTTAGGATACTTACAATGATGTTATCTTCAAATGATTAGTAGTGGGAAGATGACAATAATGAGCTTGGTTTAAGTTTTACACGTTTTGGTAAAGTGGGTTGTGAGGAAGAAGATGTTATGTTTAAAGTTGTTTTGTTTCAGAGACACCGACGGACCGCACGGTACCAAAATTTTGGTTCCGTCCGTGTTGTCGTTTGGTGCCGTGGCTACAGTAGCAGAAACAAGACAAAAGTTTGACTATTCTAATGTTTTAGGCTATGTTTATTCTACATGCTTGGTTCCATTAACCCTAAACCAAGTCTAAGAAGATTAAAAGGTTCTCGTTTAAGAGGTTTAGTAAGGATGTCGGCAATGTTGTCTTCGGAGGATACTTTCTCGATTGAAATGTTTCCTTTTTGAACATTGTCGCGAAGAAAGTGATGACGGATTTCAATGTGCTTTATGCGAGCATGTTGAACGGGATTCTTGTTGAGATCGATGGCTCCTTTGTTGTCGCAGTATCACAATGTCGTTGAGATGAATTCCATAGTCTCACGAGAGCTTGCTTCATCCAAAGAGCTTGTTGACATGCTTTTCCGGTGAGACGTATTCTCGCTTCAAGAGTAGAGATGGCTAAAGCCGTTTGCTTTTTGCAAACCATGAGGTGAGACAATGTCCAACAAAAGTGCAAATACCACTTGTACTTTTTCTATCGACATAATCACCGGCATGATCCGAGTCGGCATACACTATGGTTTCTATACCCGTTCCTTTGGGATACCATAATCCTAAACATGTTGTTCCTTAATATATCTAAAATCCTTTTTAATGCTTCTAAGTGTGATGCCTTTGGGTTTTCTTGAAAGCGAGCACATAGACAAACACTAAACATAATGTCGGGTCTACTAGCCGTAAGATAGAGTAGGCTACCAATCATTCCTCTATATTTAGTGTTATCTGATTCACCTTCTTCGTCCTTGGTGAGTTTAGTGTCCGAAGACATGGGTGTTTTAGTTGGTTTGGAATCTTCAAGACCAAATTTCTTAAGCATGTCTTTTATATATTTAGATTGGTTAAAGAAAATACCATCTTCTAGTTGTTTAATTTGAAGTCCTAGAAAGAAGTTTAACTCACCCATCATACTCATTTCAAACTCGTCATGCATGATTTTAGAGAAATCATTACATAGTTCTTGACAAGTTGATCCGAATATAATGTCATCAACATATATTTGAACAATAATAATTTGCGATTCTTTTTCTTAGTAAAAGAGTATTATCTACTAATCCCATAGTATATTTGTTATCAATAAGAAAAGTCTTAAGACGGTCGTACCAAGCTTTAGGTGCTTGTTTAAGGTCAGATAATGCTTTCTTGAGTTTGAAGACATGATGTGGTTTCTCAAAGTCGGTAAAACCGGAGGTTGAGCAACATACACTTCTTCGTTAATAAACCCATTAAGAAAAGCACTTTTAACATCCATTTGAAATAATTTGAAATCATAAGCACATGCATAAGCAAGTAATATTCTAATAGATTCAAGTCTAGCTACCGGTGCATAAGTTTCATCATAGTCAATTCCTTCTTGTTGATTATAACCTTGTGCAACAAGCCTAGCTTTGTTTCTAGATACTATACCATTTTCGTCCATTTTGTTTGAAAGACCCATTTTGTTCCAATTATAGTTTGATCTTTAGGTTTTGGAACTAGTTTCCAAACATCATTTCTAATGAATTGGTTTAATTCTTCTTGCATGGCCATTACCCATGATTCATCTTTTATTGCTTCATTTATGGTTTTGGTTCAATGGTGGATACAAAACAAAAATGATTACTTTGATTTTGAGCTTGTGATCTTAAGGTTCTTTGATTAAGTTTTCCTATGACCTTTTCTAATGGATGACTTTTAGATTCTTTTATGTTGACAATTTCCTTATTTAATGGTTCATCTTCCTTGTTATTATTAATTTGACTTTCAATTATTTGACTTTCAACTAAGTCATCATCTACCAAAGGTGATGTCTTAGAGGAGGTGGACTTTAAATCAAATGTTATGTTCAACGATTCCTCGACTATCATTGTTTCTTTATTTAGGACAATGTAAGCTTTACTAGTTTGAGAGTAACCAAGAAAACACCTTCATAAGACTTTGGGTCAAACTTGGTGAGATAATCCTTAGTGTTAAGAATAAAACATTTGCAACCAAAGACTTTAAAATATCCTAATGTTGGCTTTTACCTTTATAAAGTTCATATGGTGTTTTGTTTAGGAAAGGACGTATTAGGACTCTATTTAAAATATATGTAGAAGTATCAACGCATTACACCAAAACTTTTGAGGAATGTTTTGTTCATTAAGCATTGTTCTACTCATTTCTTGAATTGTTCTATTTTACGTTCTACTACTCCATTTGATTGAGGTGTTCGTGGAGCGGAAAAGTTATGTGTTATACCATTTGCATCACAAAAGTTTCCAAATTGAGTTTCGTTGTCAAATTCACGACCATGATCCGTTCGGATCGACACAATTTGACACCTAGAAGATTTTGAATTTTCTTGCTAAGTATTTCAAATTTATCAAAAGCTTCATTTTGGTTTTCAAAATAACGTCCAAGTAAACCTTGAGTAATCATCTACTATGACCAAAGTGTATAAGTTGCCTCCATAGCTTCTTATAGCGGATGGTCCAAACAAATCCATATGTAATAATTCTAGACACTTAGATGTAGATATCATATTTTTAGATTTGTGACTACTATGTGTTTGTTTACCAATTTTGCAAGCGTCGCAAAAGTGTTGGTCATATTTTAGTTTTGGCAAATTCCTAACTAACTCTTTTGAAGATAGGTTTTGTATAAGTCTCATATTAGCATGACCTAGCGTCTATGCCAAAGAGATGAGCTATCGTCTAATGTTGTTAGGCAAAGTTTGTCATTATATGTTTTATCTATTTTCATGACGTATATGTTATTTTTCCTAACTCCTTTAGCTATGGTGATACCATCTTTTAGTATTTTACTACCATTTTCATCAAATAGTACTTTATACTTTTTATCACATAGTTGACTAATACTAAGTAGATTAAATCCTAACCTATCCACATGAGCAACATTTTCAATGGTTAGAGAGTTATGAGCAATCGTACCTTTGCCAATGATTTTGCTTTTGAGATTGCTACCGAAAGTGACATTACCTCCGTCATACTCTTGGTATGATGAGAAGAGACTTTTGTTGCCCGTCATGTGTCGTGAGCATCCACTATCTTTTATCCATTCATCGGTTCCAATCCAACTTTCAAACATACCTAAGAAGCGAATAACTCAAACATTTGGTCCCCAATATCTCATGGGTCCGTTTGGGTTAAACATACCATTTATTTGATTCATGTATGGAAATGATTGATAAGGGTTCCATGGCATGTAATCTGGAGTTTGATATGGTCTAGGAAAGTTTTGATTCCAACCGTTGTGTTGGTAGTTATGTTGAACGTTGTGGTTGCTCTTAGGAAAGGGGTTTGGCAAAAGAAGTTTTATGTCGTTGTTGAGTAGTTTTGATCTAAATTCATTTTAATAAGTCCTACTCCCGATATAATGGTGGTTTTAGTTTAACATTATCATTGGTTTTCTTTGTTATTTTAACAAATTCAAGACGGTCCGTATTGCGAACATTCGTTCATTTGAAGTACCCATGATACTGTTTTAGACAACGGACGGAACCCTTTTTGGTTCCGTCGTCCGCGGTCAGTCTGACAGACAGATTTGATGTATGTTCGTCTTTTCTACCGCTTTGTTTTGACTCTTAGGTATTAAAACTTCATTAAACCCTAGCCCATTCATGTCTCCACGGTGTTTTATGGATTTTAACTATTTCATCGGCAATAGCGATGTTTTTGTTAAACCTTTTAAACTTAGAATTATTTTCTATTAAAACTTCTTGTGTGAGCTTTAGTTTTTCTATTTCAAGATTTAGCTCTTGACATGATTTACAATCATTGTCATTTGCTTTTCCTTTTCAAGTCGTTTAGCTTTTTCTTTTAACTCATATACCTCATTTTCCAAAAACTCCTTTTAGTTTTAGAAATTTATTTTAGTTATGATTTTAGACTTAGCTCACACAATTGATTATATTGTTTTTGCAAGGTGTCATCATCTATGGAAGAATAAGAAGAATCGGAAAGTACCTCATTTGACTCATGTGCCATTAGAGCGATCTCTTCCTTGCTTGATTCTTCATCGTCTTCACTATCACCCAAGCACCGCTTACAAAAGCTCGTTGAGTTTTGCTCTTAGGTGGCTTGGGACATTCTCCTATGAGATGACTTGCATCACCACATCTAAAACACTTTCTTTCACCTTTGTTCTTCTTATCATCCCGATCTTTTCGGAATGGCTTTTCTTCTCGAGGTTGTCTTACAAACTTTCCTCTTCTTCTAAAGAACTTCTTGAAATCTCTAACGCCATGGCATACTCCTCATCTTCACTATCGGAACAAGATTCACCATCATCGCTGATTCCGCCTTTGCTTTAAGAGCAACGGATTTGATCTTCTCCTTTCTTCCTTTGATGATCTCGAATCTTTCTCCATTATCATTTCGTGAACTTTGAGGTTGCCAATTAGCTCGTCTAGTGACATTATTGAGAGATCTTTTGATTCTTCAATAGCGGTCACTTTAGCTCTCCATTTGGGATGGAGTGCTCTAAGAAATTTCCGACAAAGTTCTTACTACGAAAAGATTCGTCAAGTGCTTTAAGTGATGTAATGATAGTGTTAAAGCGAGCAAAGCCACAATCAATGGTTTCATCTTGGGGATAACAAATTGTTCATATTGTTGAACAAGAAGATCAATTTTGTTATCCTTGACTTGTGAATTACCTTGATGTGTAACAATTAAAGATTCCCAAATATCTTTAGCGGTTTCACACATAAAAATTCTTTCATATTCTTTTCTAGGTAAAGCATTATAAAGCATCATTTTAGCTTCATTATTTTTAGCAACTAATTTCTTTTGTTCATCAACGGAAATATCTTTTGTTGTAGAACTAAAATCTCCTTTAACAATAATAAACCAAAGATCTATATCTTTTGATTTTACATATGTTTCAAAACGGTTTTCCAATAGATAAATCCATTGGTTTCAAAGAGTGGTGGTCTTTGCATAGATTGCCCTTCTTTAAAGTTTTCGAATCCATGGATCGTTTCAAGTTTATAAAATACAAGTTATTTTAGAAATTCTTGAGCAACGAGGCTCGATACCAATTGTAGAAAACTAGAAGGGGTTGAATAGTTTACCGATTAAAACTTTGTTTTGAAACTTATTGAAAGATCAATTTATATTGATCTTAAGTACGTTAATGAAATATGCAAGCAATATGTAATAAGTAAATAAGGAAAGAAATGATCAAACCACAACAAGTTGTTTATAGTGGTTCGCCTACAAGGACTCTTTTCCTTGCCCTACTCCACCCCGAGTCTCACACTCGAGAGTTTAACTTCACTAGTCAACAAGCTCCTTTCACCGCGGAGAAAACCTTTACACTTCGCACACTATTTCCGACACTAAGCTAGATGTCGAGTTCTTTCCAAGGGTACAACTACTCCACACACAATGTATTTTGAGGACTAAAATACTAACCACTCACACTCACAAGATTATGATGGTTTGATACAACAATGAAGTATGAATCAACACTAGATCATACAACACTAAACAAACAAGACTTCCAACTTCTCGTTGAAGCTTGAATATGACTTGATCTTCTTTGCTACAAAAGAGATCACTAATATGATATGCAACCTGAGTTAGAAAGGTTAGAGAAGATATATGAGAGTATGTTAGAAAGGGATAAGAAACTACTTGGCTTGGCATTGCTATTTATAGCCAAATGGACAGAGTTGCGTCACGGACGGCGGACCCTTAAAGGTTCCGCCGTGTACCATTTTGGTACCGCCGGTCCTGACAATCAAGATATCAAATCTTGCTTAAAGTCAACTCAATCTAAGAGAGATTGTGCAAGATATGGAGAGTATAAATCTTCACAAAATATCTAATGGAATCTACAAATGATTCCCATGATGTAATACATGATGTTAAATGTTGTATTACTATTAATAGAAATATGCAAATGCTTAAGTAGTGTTTGGTTTTAGGAACCTAACACATTCTACAAACTACTATCATACATAATGATTAGAGTCATATCAAGATGTTACTAATCATAAATGTAAATGCTTGAATGATGAATATATTTGTTTAAGAAAGCTTGTTTTAATATCTAATAAACTTGACAAGCTTTAAGCTTTTATAAATTAAATTTACTTTTGTCGTTAACAAAACTTAGGCAAAGATCAAAAATATAAATAACGTTTAATGACGATATTTGTATTAACACAAAAGATTACTAATAAAATTCATAAGATGAATCATACAAATAATTGATATCTGGTGACATCGAGTGCGTGTTTGTTTGATGGGGTTTTGAATTATGGAATCACAGTGACATCCTTTCAAAACGTTTTGTTCAGATTTTAGTTTCAAATAACATTTAACTTTGACATGTATACTCGTATACCAAAACCAACAAGAAAGGGTGGCTTTCTTAGCGAAAAAATTATATTCATGGATGGATTAGGGGAAAGAGTCTTCACCTTACTTTCAAGTGTCAATCATTTTTATTGAACTTTCTTTCAGACTAGCTCTGGAATGAGTCATGATCCGGAAAAAGATTTTAAAAAATCAACAGAGCCAATAAGTTAATGACAAGTGTCCTTCACTAACTTTATCTTCTTCCCTTCATTTTTTTTTTATAATTTTGGTTAGAGAGCATTTTAGTCATTTGCCTCATTTTTTTAATCTCACCCCAAACTTCAAATGCAAATAACTTTCAAATGATAAACTTTTACGATTTTTTTTTAAATTTATCTCTTTAATTTCTTATGAATTTTGATATATGAATCACAATTTTTTGTCAACTTTTTATGTGGGTGTTGATTTTCTTGAAATTTTGCATTTTCGGCTCTAATTTTGTCTAGTTTAAATGCCAAATTATGCAAAACTTAAAATACGAAAGTTGTAGCTTTTTGGCCATTCTTTAACCAGAAATTTGAATCATTCAAATTCGATATGATATGAGTGAGATATCGCACGTTAAAGATGATGTCTTAGTCATAGTTAGTGCACACAAAGTATTTGAAAAAATGTCTAGCTTATATTTTTTGTGTTAAAATTGAATTAAATGTACTAACTTTTGTACAACAAATGCATCATTAATCATCTTATTAATGTAAGATTCAAAAAGTGATTTTTTTTCATCACTTAATGTCGGTTATTGCTCATCATGTTTTTTGTTCAGCAAAAAGTATGTTCATCAGTTATCGTTCATTAGTTTTTATTCATTATTAGGTTGTATTATTCATCAGTTTGTGTCGGTTGTTTTCAACATGTTTTTGTTCATCAGTTAGTGTCGGTTGTTTTTCAACATGTTTTTGTTCATCAGTTAGTGTGGTTTTGTTCATCAGTTAGTGTCGGTTTTGTTCATTAGTTAGTGTCGGTTGTTTTTCAACATGTTTTTTTTCATCAGTTAGTATCGGTTGTTTTTTAACATATTTTTATTCATCAGCTATTGTTTTTGTTTATCAATTAGTGTCAGTTGTTATTCATCATGCTTTTATCATCAAATATTGTTCATCAGTTATTGTTTATTAGAAGTATGTCTTGTTCATCAGTTAATACTAATTGATGAACAAGATTACTTGATGAACAAAGACTAACTGGTGATATTGATGAACACAAGTAACATGGGAAAACAGTTGATGAACAAAATCTCGTTTTGATGAACAGAAGTATGTCTTGTTCATCGGTTAATATTGTTCATCACCTCATCAGTCTTGAACAAGATTATTGATGAACAAAGACTAATTGATAAACAATACTAACTGATAAAAAGGATCGATTGATGAACAAAGACTAACTGATGAACAAAGACTAGCTGATGAACAAAATGCACATTTCTTTAAGAAAATTAACGATTAAAAAATATCACTTTTTGAATCTTACCTTAATAAAATGATTAATAATGCGTTGTAGTACAAAAATTGTAACACTAAAAGTCTAAGCTAGACATTTCATCAAACACCTTGTGTGCGCAACAAATATGAGTAAAACGTCATCTTTAACGGGTGATATCTTACTCATATGACATCATATTCGAGTGATTCAAAAACCTGTATAAAGAGTGGATGAAAATTTGTAACTTTCATGTTTTAAGTTTTTCACGAATCGACATCTATGAGGGTAAAAAATAGGGACAAAAATGCCCAATAAATAAAGAAAATTAGTACCCATTTGATATGTAAATAAAAAGTTTTGAATTTTTTAACAAAATTTATACCAAATTAAAGAGGATTAAATTTTATAAATTATGGTGAAATCAATATTTTCTAAAAGTTTTATCTTTTGTAAGTTATGTATCTTTGAAGTTCGAGGGTGAAAAAGGAAAAATGGGTCAAAGTACTATTATGCCCTTTTAACCGAAAATAATTAAAAAAACGAAATTGACTAGATCTCATCCAACGGTGGAGATAACTTTTTAAACTTTGCAAATTGATATCCTTTTTAATAGATCCGGTACCTTAGAGCAATTCCTATGGGACCGATATATTTCTCTTTCTCTCACCATTTATTTTTATTTTTAAAACTACCTTTCTTCCTCCTCTTATTCATTATTCATCTATTGTATCATATCAACTTGTAAGAAGCCTAGTTATGGTAACATTTGAAGACCGTCACACAAGGCTTTGGCTTGAGCTAAGGCCAAGTTGTAAGATAGCAATTAGTTTTATTGATTGAATGCATTACATTTGAGACAACATATGTATTTATACTAAATGCATAACTTTGATAATAAGCAATCAAACCTTAAACTGGACTCAAACCACTATTGGGTTTTGGCCAACTAACCTATCTAACACTCCCCCGCAGTTTGAACGAGAGATATTCGAATCAACAAATTGGAACATATGTTGAAAACCACTTCTTCTTTTCCTCTATCATCTTCTTTGTTGTTTGGTTGAACGAAGGCATAATTGAATTTGGCGGCATAGTTTTTTATTGCTTGCGACTTCCTCTTTTGAGTGACGTTTTTTTTACTTCATGGCTTGCTTTGCCTTTAGGTAAGAATGGCAATTTTTCGACCAACTATTTGCAAAAAACGATAATGATCTTCAACATCGAAAACCATTTGATGAGGACGAAAACAATTATAATGGTTGGTTGAAGGTGACTCAACATATTTTTTGTGTTTTGACGGCTAGGGTTAAGGTTTATGTAATGAATATGAAAAACAAAATCCTAATAAAAACAAAGCGAAAATAACTAGGATCCTTCCGAATCATCGACGAGTAGCAGATGACCGGAGGATAGCAAATTTTGTAGGTGGATCTTACCTAAAGCTCGGATACCATGTAGACATTGTAAACCCCGTAGGTATAATCTTATTATTGACCCTTATTTATATGGGTGAAACCCTAGATACCCTAAACCCACAAACCTGGTTTGGGCCTATTTATCCTCTAATAGAGGATAAATAGGCCCCAAATAGGCCCAATCCAGTTCGTGGGTTTGGGGTATCTAGGTTTCATCATTATAAATAAAGGTAAATAATAAGATTATGCCCACGAGGTTTACAATGTCTAACATGGTATCGAGCGGGTTGATCTCGGATCTAAAGCGGCTACGTTGAGCCACCTCCCTAAACCACCCCGTCAAACCCTAGCCGCCACACTCAACCATTAAAAAATGTTTTCTCCGCTTTGCTTTTCTTTCTTCTTCTTTGTTAGAAGATTGCTACCGCTTGTTGTCGGATTTATGTTTATGTTTGTGTTTTATTGTTGAAAAAAACGAATAATAAGTAGTTATAGTTGTTTTTTTGTTTGTTTGTTAGTCGATTGTTCGTACGGCTTTCTTACCAACCGACTAAAGTTGACCGTTGGTACCAATCCCTAAAGTTGACCGTTGGTACGGTTTTGTTACCAGTCGATAGTTGGTACCAGTCGACTAATGTCGACCGTTGGTACCGGTTTTATTCTTAGTCGACTAAGTTATGTTTTCTTATGTTAATATTTTTTTTCTTTTTAGTTTACTACTTGATCAGAACTTTCAGCGATTTAAATCGCGGGAGGTATTAGAGGATAAATAGGCCCAAGCCAGATTTGGGGGTTTAGGGTATCTAGGGTTTCACCATTATAAATAAGGGTCAATAATAAGATTATACATACGAGGTTTACAATGTCTAACACAAGTGACCACACCGGCCCTTCTTGCGCCAAGCCTTGAGTGATAGATTTGACTCACGTCAAAAGCATATTTTGTTTAATTGGTTTTTGTGTTATAATTGGATATCTTGGGTCTCGAAAGTGTGATTTTGACTTGAGTGATTAATAAAAGGTTTTTGATTTGTGAGTGATAAGCGAAGCAAAAGACAAAATGCCGAAATGGCGCTGAAAGACTCCTTGACTTGAGCCACCACACATTGTGCTCTACGATCTCCCAATTAACAAACCACGTTTTAAATTTTTTCCTTACAAATCAAACGTACTTCATCTTATCTCATAATTTCTACTTTTTCTTATTTTTGTCTACAGTAACAATAAAAATGATTAATTTCTTACACCTTTTTAATTTGTTATTGAAATCCATGTGGTGAGAACGAAAATATATGAAATTCACATAACTTAAAAATTTTCAAGGGTTAAAACATTTTGCAGTTTATATTCTTTTCACTTTGGTGTTACTTTTTGAGGAGGAAGAAAAAGGCAACGTTGAGTTAAAAATATGATACCCATATCACATTTCATTCATCCAAACAACAGTTTTGGGAATTAAACTTTTCGCCAAATTCATTTTCATTCTATTTCATACCGAAACCTATACCCATTGTGATTCATGACAAATAACCAAACGCACCATAAAATACATTCTCTGCTACCACGCTAACATTACACCAACAATGACATTAGATCATATTCTACGCATCATCGGTGAGGCTCCGACAATGGCGACGTGAAGACTAGGATTCACTTTTATTTTTATTTTCGCATTTGAATAAAAATAAATGATTATAAAGTTTACAAAAATATTACAACTAATATATTTATTTATTTGAACATATTTTGCAAATAAACAGTAATACACATAGCTTATAAGAAAAATAAAGAAATGATATATCTTTTTATTCCTCCCTTCTTTAAAATGCTCAGTTGTCGGCGCATACTTAAAATAAACATCACTAACACACACAAAAACATACAGCGGGATGTTTTATGCTAAAAACAAAGAAATTGAATAAAAAAACAAGTAGAAAATCTCAATGTCGTTTCATCAACTTCCATTACCAACATTAGACCGGATGACATGACGTCAACATCGCCGCCTTACTGCTAAGCCACAACTTCATAGTACACAATGTTCTAGCAGTAGACCCTATAATACCTCTAACTACATTACACTATGCAAAAATAACAAAGGACTAGAAACGGAATTGAACAAGAAAGATGTTAGCATTTTTTATAAAATTAATTCTATCTAATTTTTATAAATGAAGTCGATTACTAATCTTTGTGTGATTGAGACTATGTTGTTATTTGTTGTATGTTTTAAATCAGACACCTCTAATAATATAACGGTATATAAAACAACAAAAAAACTAATAAGGAAGTTGAACATAAAACATATTAGTACTTCTGATAGAACTAAATCAAGTAAAATTTTAAATAAATGACATCTTATTCTTAATCATTACTCCTTTCGTCCAAATTTTATGTCAATTTTGACTTTTTGAATCAAATTTTGACCATAAATATTTTTGTTTGTATTATAGTATAATACTTGATGAAAATTATATCAATGAAAAATACATTTAAAACACAATCTATTCATATATTTTGCGTCAGTGATTATATTATACAAACAAGATATTTAACAAAAAGTTAGATTCAAAAGTCAAAATCGACATAAAATATCGATTTATGTAGTATTTGATTGAGGCTATTTATTAGTTGTATTTTTTTAAATAAAAAATGATATTGTTTTAGAAAGTTAGCTTTAAGAAAGAAAATCCAGAAGAAATAACGAATATAGTAGAATGTTAACTTATTGATATCGGGTCTCAAATCAAATGAGATTACATTTTTGTTATTATTACTTATTATAATTAAAGGTAATATTTTTTTGTATTTGTCGTTTATTATGATTTTGTCTGCTGACGCTCACTGAAAACGTGAGTGTGAATTTGCTGACAAAAATGTGATATATTACATCATTTCATTTCATTTGTTTAAAGCTCGCGATAGTAAATAAAATTGAAATTTACAAATTTAAGATATTGGAATTTGAGAAATGAAAAAAAAAAAAAAATTTAAATAAATGTGTAAATATTTTACCCTAAAAGGTATTTAGCCATTTTAAATACTTTTCTAAAACTCGAATTCGCTTACATGGTTATATTTGGATGTAATAAAATCATAAAATGAACAGCCGTTATAAGTGAAATAAGAGTTTTGCTAACATGTTACAATGGTCTAAACAACGATTTAAGCCTTAATTAAAGTAAAATTTCCTTTTATATCTGTCTGGTCACATGTAAACAAAACTTGAGAATAAAAAAAATATCATATTACAATAAAAAGAACTAATTTTTTTGTTGCAACTATCTCTATTACATATAAAGAAAAAATAGTTTTACTTAAAAAATTTTGAAATACAAAATATAGAATTACTATTATGTCTTTATGTTTTCTCTTAAATGTTATCCCATATACATTATTCGAGATCCTTTTATGATCTTATTATTGTTTCTAAAACTCACAATTTGTTTTAGAAAAGGGGTTTTGTTAACCACAACCGGTGGGGTAGTGTTTAAGGTTACCTTAATTAAAAAATAAATAATTAATTAACATCAAACATTCCATGTATAACAACATATTCCATAATTATATTTATTAAATATGTATAAATATGAAAATAATAAGTTCATTAATTGCTATTTTATATATATAATAAGACTTAATCATAACCTCAAAGATTGTGGCTAACAAAACCTTTTAGAAATGAGGTGAATTTCTTTCATTTAGGGGGTGTTTGGTTCACAGAATGTTTTTGAAGGAATTGTAATTTGATGTAATTGTAATTTAAAGAATTATAATGTGTTGTAATTGTAATTGATGAAATCTGTCAATGTGTTTGGTTGACTACATAACGTAATGTAATTCAATTTTTAACAAAACTTAAAAGTTAATATAATAACAACAACAACAACAACAACAATAATAATAATAATAATAATAATAATAATAAAATATAATAATAAAATAATAATAATAAATAATAATAATAATAATAATAATAAAATAATAATAATAATAATATTAAAATAAATAATAATAATAATAATAATAATAATAATAATATCAATAATAAAATAGCAATAAAAAGAATATTAATAATAAAATATAATAATAAAATAATAATAATAATAATAATAAAATATAATAAATATAATAATAATAAAATATTGATAAATAAATAATAATAATTAATAATAATATAATAAAAGTAATAGTAATAATAATAACAATAAAAAATAATAATAATATTAAAAACATTAAACAATAATAAATAATAATAATAATAATAATAATACATTATTATTATTATTATTTACTATTATTATTATTATTTATTTATTATTATTATTTTTTTTTTTTTTATTTTTATTATAATTATTTTATTATTATTAATTATTATTATTATTTTATTTTATTATTATTATTATTTTATTTTATTTTTATTATAATTATTATTATTATCATTATTGTTATTGTTTTTTTTTTTTTTTTTTTTTTTTTAAACCACTTCATTAGAAAATCATAGAAAATTACAAGAAATTGGTGGGGAGCCGAGAAACTAACTGGGCTCCCACTTCCTATGTAATATGAATTCCCTCATTTGATGTAATTGTAATGACCGAATTACAATTACAATGCAAACCAAACAGTCACTGTAATGTAATCTGAATTACAATTTCTTTCACCTTGCCAACCAAACACGATTGGAATGTAATTCAGATTACAATTACAATGAATTACAGCGAACCAAACGCCCCCTTAGTGTTTTCTAAAATTACTAGATCTTTGTCATGGTAACTTAACCATAAATTATATAACACACATATTACACAAAACACTTAACCACAAAAATCGCAAGTATAACTATTTGATGTTAAAAAAATCCGGTCACTATTTACGAATGATCGCCTAATTGAAAAAGTAATAATATGTACCACATTATAAATCATTTGAAACCTTCTCAATATAAAAATCTTAAAATACTTAGCATACACATTTATTTAATATGAAATTGTGTTTTAAACACTTATAATAAAACTTATAATTAATGTAACTAATAAAACACCCTACATAAAAAGTACAACTGATAAAACAAATTGTATAAATGATGAAAGCTAATAACTAATGTGGTTATCATTTATTTGACATGATATAAATCAATCATATGTTTTTCTAACTTTACAATAACTTATTTGAACCAAAGCATAATGACCATTTAACTACCTTAATATTTTAAGCGTAAAGACCATATGTTTTATACTTTTCTCTTTATCGCCGTTTATGCCATCTTTCTTATATTCATGTTTTCTTTTCAACAAACATCTCTTGCTACATTTATTATCGTAATTAACAATGAATCAATGATCGAGTACCTGTGGGTAAAGATAAAATAAAAAGACAAACATCCATGAGAAGGATAAGAAATATTTATTTTTCTAAAACTTTCTCCAAAATTTAAAAAAATTCCACAAGATCGAGGAGGTGTATAAAAAATTTGTGAATGAGGTTTTTCTAAAAGTGGATACTTTTTCCGAAAATAAATCATGAAAAAGTACGTATGTGAATTAAATCTTTTTTTTTTGTGCATCAAAAAATTGTTTTTGTACTCAACTTCTTTTGACTTTTTGCATCAAACTCAAACAAGTTGAAAAGTTTGTGCATCAAAAAATATTTGCGCATCAAAATTTATTTTTTGTGCATTTAAAAAACGTGTAAAAACTTAAAATTATAAAAACTTCTTTTACAAAAAATTTATACACCAATATACCCGATCTTGCGGAAATTTTTTGAATTTTTTCGTGAACTTTTTTTTTAAAAAAAAGGAAACCTTCTTATCCTTGTTACGGATATTTGTCTTTTTAATTTAACTTTACCCGAGTACCTATTATCTCCAAAATACTATACGCATTCATTACAAAACAAAAATAGGGGAATTGCATATATATCACTCCAAAGCCTCATAATTGCATATATATCCAATAAAAACTCATAATTACATATATATTCTTCCAAAGCTTTTAAAATTGTCAATTATATACAAATGATTATTGTAAATATATTTGATAGAAAAAAATGTCTAATAATTATAATTGATATATAAAATGACAATTATACCTTTATTCTTATTAATTTTATTTTACAATTACAAATATCCTTTCTTGGTTTGAATTGTATTATGTTATTTAATTTATATATATAGGAGTTTACGTTTAGATAGAGCGACGGATGGTGTTATTGATATTTTATTCAAAATTCGCCGATAGTGAACACGGTTGAGTCGCAAAACATGTCTTTTTTTTTTTTTTTTTTTTTTGAATGGTTAATGGATATTTTGTAATTGTAAAAAAATAATAAAAATAAGGTATAATTGTTATTTTATATATCAATTATAATTATTAGACATTGTTCTCTATTAAATATATTTAAAATAATCAATTGGATATATTTGATAATTTTAAAGCTTTGAAAGATATATATGCAATTATGAGTTTTGATTGGATATGTATGCAATTATACGACTTTGGAGGATATATATACAATTCTCTCGAAAAATATATAATCAAAAAATATTAGTCATTGAAAATTTTAATTCTGAAGATATTCAAATCAAAGAAACGAATAGTTGCTAATTTTAAAAGAAATGTCTTTTTCCATATGTGGAGGCTCAAAAGCCAAACATATATCCAACAGAAAAACAAACACAAGTACCTTAGGCTTGTCGCAGTGGGACGAAAATCATCGGTTGGGCAACGTGAAAATCCATGTTCGACCGATGTGGAGTTCGGTTGTGGCCAATGTGGAGTTCGGTCTCCACATCGGTTGTGGAACGAAAAAAGTGGACATCGAGCGCAAATTCAACCGATCTCATTTACCTTTTGTCACTTTCGTTTGTATTTTCAAAATTAGAACGTTGGCAAACAAACAAACAAAAAAAAAAAAAAACTTTTTTTAAAACCAAATCTACCCATCTATAAATACTACTTCACCTCAAACACAATTCACCACTCAACATTTCTCATCTATATTCAATAAACCATTCTAACGAAATACCCACCAAACACAAATTTTAATATGTCGTCATTCGAGCATTTATTCGGTTCTTCTTCGTCTTTCGACGAGGAAGAAGTTTGAAGTGAGTTTGTGGAGTTTGGATTTCGCTTGGAAGGCTTACAAAGCATCACGACCAAAACCCGACGAAGGTACATACGTAGGGATCATGAGGTGCTCATAATCGTTTAGTTGCGGCATACTTCTCCGAAAACCGCAGATTCGACGAAGAACATTCTCTCGGCGGTTCCGTATGAGCCGAGAGCTATTCACGAAATTGTTCGAGATAACCGATCACTCTACTTATTTTCGACAAGCTGGCGATGCTTGAGGCGCACGGTATTACCCGTTGGTCAAGTGTCTGCGCCATTCGTCGGTTGGGATACTGCCGTTCTCGATTCTCAGACGAGACTCTAGCGGTTGTTGCATCCACGACCCGTGAATGTCTTCGTAAGTTTTGCGAGGTTATCATGGAGTTATATGGTCGTGAGTATTTGCGAAGGCCCACGATTCGACCTTGAAAGAATATATGCTCATCACGAGCATAAGCATGGCTTTCCGGGATGATGGGAAGCATTGATTGTACAAGTTGGGAGTGGGAGAATTGCCGAATAGTGAGAGAGCTCAACATTGTAGGGGTGATCACGGGCACATCCATTCATTTTGTTGGGCGGTCGCTTCCGTGATTTATGGATTTGGCATGCGTGCTGGTGTCTCCGGAATGAATAACGACGTAAAGCTTTACGTCGTTCAATTGCTTTCAATGATATCAAATCGGGAGCACCGGACCTTGAGTTTGAGGCTAACGATGTGGCTTATAAAAGGGATATTATCTTCGATGGGATATATCCACAATGGTCCGTTCTCATGAAGTCTATTTCAAATCCTCCCACGGTGATCGTAAAGATGTTCAGACAAGAGGAGGCACGGCGCAAGGAAAGATGTGGAGCAGGCTTTTGGTGTGTTGAAGAAAAATGGAAAATGCTTAAAGTTCTCGCTCGAGGTTTTTAGAAATGATATCCAAGATATTATGTATACATGTATCATATTACATAATATGATCATCCACACAAGAATGGCAGGCGATATGTCTACATGGTTTGAAAATGAGGACACCAAGATCATGATCCCTTAAGAACGCATCCGAATCAATGGTGGTTACTCAGAGCTAATGGACTCAACAACTCATCAAAACTTAAAATCGATTTGGTCGAACACATTTGGAGAAATCGTCGACATCACGTCGAAGCGATGAATCAAGTCGATAGTGGCGAAGGCGAAGGCGATGAAGAGTTTTGTAATGTTTAACGTTATTTGAATTTCGTATTGTAATGTTTTTGTTTTTTTAATTGTAGTGTAATGTTTTTTTTATTTCAGTAATGTAATGTTTTTTAATTTGAATGAAATTTAAATTTAATGTTAAAAATGTTTGAATTAAAAAAAAAAAAAAAAAAAAAAAAATTCTCGGGTCGTCATTTGGGCATCCGGGTTGTCCAGGGTCATTTGAGAGAAAGGCGGCGTGGCGCAGGTTGTTCTGCGTCGTCCTGCGTTGCGACTGGGACTAGCTAGGCATTACAGCTTGTACATTTCAAAACTGCCATGTATCCAGCTAAGCTTATAATCATATCACCGCAAAAGTAACGTTTTTTCATCTAAACTTTTTGCCATTCAAATCCAATATAAAATCCCCATTTTCCCTATTCCCTCTGCCACATCCCCATCATCATCTTCATTTCATATCATACTCTAAAAATAACTATCAACTTTTAGTAACATTTTTTATAAACAAAAATGTTGTCTAGAGTTAATAGTGTTTCTTGGATGAATGATGATGAAAATAACCAAACAAACAACAACAATAACAATGAGCTTAAGTCATTACTTGATGATGTTCAACTTGAAAACAACAACACAAACAACATTAGTACTCAAAACAATTGGTTTTTAACACAAGTTGATTCAACAACATCTTCATGTTCACCAAATTCATCTTTTCAAAACCACCCATTTTACATACCACCAAAACCCAACACAAACACAATTTCATCACTTTTTAACCCAAACCACAACCCATTAGATGAAACCTTTAACATGTTACCAAATTTTTGTGACTTAGGCTCACAAACTCAAACCCAGATGGGTATCACCAATTTGAACCCAAGTTTACATTTTTCGGATACCCTTTTGGCTCAAATGCCCGGAACCGGGTTCGGTTCACCGGGTTACCCGTTTTCTGAAAACGGGTCAACCGCCGGTTTAATGCTGAACCGGTCAAAAATGCTTAAACCCTTGGAGGGTTTTACTCCTACTGGTACCCCACCAACTTTGTTCCAAAAAAGGGCTTTGAAACGAAACTCCGGCGAAATTTCCGGCGCCGGTGAGTTTTCCGGTGCCGGAATGTTGGGGAAGGGGAAGAGTGGAAGCTGGGATGAAGTGAGTTTGGATGGGTCTGGTTTGAATTATGATTCTGATGAGTTTACTGCTGTTGCTAATGGTGGTGGTGGTGGTGGTAAAGGGAAGAAGAAAGGGTTGCCGGCGAAGAATTTGATGGCGGAGAGACGACGGAGAAAGAAATTGAATGATAGGCTTTATATGCTTAGGTCAGTGGTGCCTAAAATAAGCAAGGTGAGGGTCTATGGTTTTTTGCTATTTTGTTGATTGTTTTGTTTTTTGTTTAAAAGTTGTCTGTCTTTATTAAAGTACTGTAGTAGTAAAAAATTTGGAGTAAAATTATGGGTATGTAGCAACGGGTGTTTGTGACTGCATTTTGTATGCAAAATGCAATCACAAACACGGCCTAAACAGGTTTGTACAACGCAGGCCAAAACCTCCCCTAAATTTGTTTGCACAAAAGATTAAACTTTTAGAATCTTTTTTGAAACACTATGAAGAATATGATCTTTGCAACTTTCTTTTTATCCGAAAATGATTATCCTTTTTGTTAACAAGGAAAATGATTATGTGATTACTACGGTTTTTTAGTAATAGACTGACAATCATTGAAGGTAAAATAGTCCAGTTTGAGATGCTAGTTTATTCAAAAAGTGTTTAATTAAATATTCCAATACAACATCATTAAGTTAAAAAGTTGTATATCTTTATGAAGCTCATGATGAACATGTTTTTATTATGAATATCTTTATAGATTCCAATAATGGACATTAATAGAATCATCATAAACTCATGACCACCATAAATGTTTCTATTTTCAGATGGACAGAGCTTCAATTCTTGGAGATGCCATTGAGTATTTGAAGGAGCTTCTTCAGAAGATCAATGATCTTAACCATGAACTTGAAGCAACCCCGGCAAGCTCATCACTGACACCGACAGCAGCTGCCACAATGGCGGCTGGTGCCCCTGGGTTTTACCCTCTTACCCCAACTCCCACCAGCCTCCCTACGAGGATTAAGGAAGAACTTTGCGCCACCACAATGCCTAGCCCAACTGGCCAACAACCCGCAAGAGTAATAACAGTTCATCATACTTTTAATCAGGCCGTGTTTGGGATTGCTTAATTTGAAGTGCTTGTCTACTTAATAAAGTCTTATCAAAACACTCAAATCTGCTTTTGATAAGCGCTTAAATAAGCAATTCCAACACACCTTTATATCATGATTGCTTATTTAATAAAATGTCGGTTTTTTGTTGTGATTATTTTAGGTTGAAGTGAGGCAGAGGGAAGGAAGAGCGGTGAATATACATATGTTTTGCAGTAGGAGGCCCGGTTTGCTGTTGTCGACCATGAGAGCTCTTGATAATCTTGGTTTGGACATTCAACAAGCTGTTATAAGTTGCTTCAATGGTTTCGCTCTTGATATTTTTCGAGCTGAGGTTACATTCTATTACATCTTTATGTGATTTCTTATTTTGATTCATTTATATCATGTAATAATATTTTGTGTTGTTTTTTAACTGTGTTTTTTTGTTTTGTAGCAATGCAAAGAAGGTCAAGATGTTCATCCAGATCAGGTTAAGGCAGCGTTGCTTGAATCTGCAGGTTACCATGGTGTAGCTTGAGTGCGGGTGTCAAACTGGAGCGAAGTGAAGTGGTTTAGACATTTGGGTTCCTGGGGTTTAGTTTATGGGCGAAGTAACTTTTGATATCAATGTTTTTTCGTTTATGTTCTTTCATCTGTTTCAGTTCTGTTTATTTCTTAGTCTTGTCGAGTAGGTAGTGGAATTGGCTGAATTTGTAAAACGTTTATAGCGTTTTGGATTTTAGTTTATGGAGTTCATGTTGGTTGAATGAATCGTATCTTGTTTGAGTATGTGTTTGTGTGTTTTTACTTGGTACGTGTTTGGTTGATCTTGTGTGGCTGGTGCACGATTTACACATATATGATGTGTATGCGTATGCGTATGTGCAAGCATTGTGTCTCATAAAGGTGAGAACATATCGCCTTTTTTCTACCTTGATGACTTTCGAGCCAACTAGGTTCCAAGTACTCGAGTAAACGGAACACCTTGCAAACTTGGTAGCTTGAGAAAACTGTCATCGTCACACGTTTCACCAACGTATTTCCTGGAGGTATGTAGATAACTCTTGGCAATCTTGCAAAATTTGATCGTTCTTTATCATATGCTAGGAGTTAATCTGGGTCCGAATCTTATTGATATCTCACTAAAGAAAACAAAATCATTAAAACAGATATGAACAAAACGAAACCCTTCTTTTTCATGTGATTTACTTTACTCAAGTTTTTTTTCTCTAAATATAGTATCTGTAAAGTGAAATGTAGCTATGTAAGGATGGTCCATATAAAAACGTTGTTTCAAAAATGATTGAAAAAGTTTAGTTTATTTTAAAGGAAATATCAAGGTTATAAATAGCGTGGGCGTGGGCGTGGCGTGATCAGCACTCATCGTTTTCACGCTAAGGAGAAGCTTTTGCGTTTATAAAGCGTGGCGTAGTAAGAGAAAGATGAAAATATTTATATATATATATATATATATATATATATATATATATATATATATATATATATATATATATATATATATATATATATATATATATATATATATAGGGAAAGGATCAATAAGAAGAATAATTAAAATGAGGAAGGGTAAGAAGTAATTACCCACACGTTTTAATATGGGAGGAAAATTTGAATGAAGATGCATCCATTTTGTAGACAAGATCTAAGAATGAGTGGTTGTAGTTCTTCTATCCTTCTTATTTTATTATTCTTCTTATTTGATCCTAACTTTCTCTCTCTCTCTCTCTCTCTCTATATATATATATATATATATATATATATATATATATATATATATATATATCAATTCATATATATCGAGTTATAAAACACGTGTCGTAAGGCCACATGGCGGTATAACAATCTCTCAGCGCTGAGGTTTTCATGGCCTTTAAGCAATGGTTATTATCTATATTTATACTTGGGATTTGTTAACAACAATCATATGTGTCTTGTTTAAACATCATTTAATTAATAATATTTCCCAAATAAAAGTCTTATAAATACATGATTTCAATACACAAAATTAAAGTAAGTTAGTTTTAATAATGGATGTATTAATATCAAGTGGATTCATATTTGAAAATATTTTTTAATTAAGCAAGCTTCAACAACAGTCATGGGTTGTTGTTAGCAAATCCTTTAAACATATACCATGTATGAAGAGCCAACCGTATTGTTGAAAATTTAATTTAGCGCAACAAAATGACTATATTACTAAAAATGACTCATCCATAACACCATAACACCAATAACACCGTCGCGTCGGTACACATCGCCTTTAACATTTAACATTAGATCCCAAAAACACTCACATCCATAACATCCCAATAACACCATAACACCAATAATATTTCATATTTTCAATTTCAACCCTAAACTAAAACAAACATTTCGTTTATTAAACTAAAACAAACATTTCATTAAACCGAAAAGAAGTTACAATACGAGATTAAAACAAAACAAAATTACAACGAAATTAAAAAAAAAAAAACACACACCGCAGCTTAAAAAAAACATAGAAAATACTTATTCATCGTCGCCGCTCTGTTGTTGTTGTCCATGTCGTTCAAGATTATTCGCCAAACATGCTCCATAAGGTCTGTTGGAGTTGGGTATGCGTTGTCGATCGTGTATTTCTTTTGCCTTACGATTGTGAGTATCACATCTTTCGACCCATCTTCGTTGCCTCAAATTTCTTGACGGATCCACCACGATTCGTTATAGTCACGTAATTCAAATTTTGATCTTTTACAATCATGTTATGCATAATAATGCAACAATACATGATTCTACGTATCGTAGCAATTTCATATTGACGTCTTCGGTTGTTGTAGTATACCCCAACGACCTTGAAGAACACCAAAAGCACGTTCAATATCCTTTCGGCACTTTCTTGTCTCCTTTAAAGCACGTATGATTTTCATCGGTTGTTGCCGTGAAGGATTTGACGAAAGTTGCCCATCGTGGATAAATTCCATCGACCAAGTAATACCCTGTTCATACCTAGTTCCGTTGACCATATAAGGTGCTCTTGGGGCATTATCGGCAAGAAGGTCGTCGAATAACGGAGAGTTATCTAAAACATTAATATCGTTATTTGCCCCGCCATCCCAAAAATGCATGCGGATCCATAAATCTTGAGAAGCAAGCGACTTCAAGCATAATTGTTGGGTATTTTTATCACCCCTAGCAAAATGGCCTTGCCAAGCCACCGGACAATTTTTCCATTCCCGGTGCATGCGATCAATGCTACCAAGCATTCCGGAAAACCATGTTTTTCTTCATGTAGTTGATAAATTTTTTGAATGTCGGCCCATGTTGGTTTTCTTAAATACTCCGGCATAAACAAATCAATAATACATTTGTTAAAATTATCAAGACATAATTGTGACGTACTCGCACCCATTTGCAAGTATTCATCAAATGCATCGGGTGAGGTGCCATACGCCAATTGGCGTATGGCAGACGTACACTTCATTAGAGCACTTATACTCATTCGACCACAAGCATCGGTGTCCGCTTAAAGTAATTAAAATGATCGGAATATTATCGGAGTATAAGATTCAATACCTTCAACTATTTGCGGGAATAGTTTCGGCTCATGCGAAATCTTCTACGAAAATTCGGTTTGAATACTTACAACCTTATACGAAATAATCATTGAGCGACGTTCCTCCGCAAGCTCACGTTCACGATATATATGGGTGCGAGGACCAGTAGGATGTTGATTCACCGCCTTCCCTTGTTCCAACCGAAGGTGATACTCGTGACGGACGCCATAAATTGGAAGTTCATAGGTCTTCTCTGTCGACCAAGACAGAGGAAAATCACCAACTTGATTTGGATCCATTGTTACAACGAATTTGATTTTTGAATAATGAAAGTGTGAGAGGAAGTATATAAAGTGTGAGAGGAAGTGTGAAAAAAATAGAGTTTTAGTTGGGTATTTATAGTGGTAAAATAATGTTTTTGATTTTTGATTTTTTTTTTTTAAAAAAACTAGCCGTTAGGGGTTTTGTAAATTTTTAAAAATCTTAACGTTACAAGGACTAGTTTGTAACATTTTCAATCTTTTTTTTTTTTTTTTTTTTTTTTTTTTTCCGACCCATAACAGGCGTTAAGGGCAACGCCCCCTTTAACGCCGTTATCCCATTGCAGTTCCATCGGCAACGCCCAATAACGGCGTTAACGCCGTGCCTAACGGCGTTATTAATGTGAAGGATGGGAGTGCTCTAATTATCATAAAAATATTTTCAGTCAGACTACATTTGATTATCATTTAATGTTTTCCAACAAACCTGAGATATATTTATCTATAGTTTTCTGATTTCAGCAAACATCAGAATTTATACTACACAGAATATGAGAGTTATTTGCGACCAATGTTACAAAGGCAGATTACACATAATACAATTAACAATTACAAGTAAAAAGTTTTCTTCATTTATTCATCAACTTAGAATATTTTAGAAACGCCATTAATAAAGTTTTTCTAACAAAACACGTATAATATAAAGACATTGGCTCACTAAAAAATTTAACTACACGGGTACCCGTCACCATAACTCATGGGTACCTACCTATATTGCTAATATTGGAAATGTGATTTGAACATACAACTTATAACCTAACCTATAGGTGAATTTAATTATAACATATGATTTGTGATTTTAAGTCACAATCGAGATTTTCAAATCGGTCGGTCACCAAAAATCACAAGCCTCGACCGATGTTTAGATCGGTCATGTAGGATGTGGGTGTCGGTCGACACATCGGTCGAGGGACAAAAAATCACAATATCGGGCTAGTTTTCAACCGATATCCACAACGTACCATTTCCACTTTATTTGCCCGTTTGCTTAAAAAAAAAAAAAAAAAAAAAAAAAAAAAAAGTTTGTGACCGTTGGATTTAAAAAGAAAAAAAAGAAAAAATTATTTAAAAACTTTACCACTCTATAAATACTAACTCAAACACAATTCTAAAACACAATTTCAATCAACATTCTAACGAAATACCCACGAAACACAATCTTTAATATGTCGTTCGAGCTTTTATTCGGTTCTTATTCGTCTTCCGACGATGAAGAAGTTTTTAGTGAGTTTGTGGAGTTTGCGGATTTCGCTTGGAAGGCTTACAAAGCATCACAGCCAAAAACCCGATGAAGGTACATACGTAGGGATCATGAGGGTGCTCATAATCGTTTAGTGGCGGCATACTTCTCCGAAAACCCGCAGTTCGACGCAAGAACATTCCGTCGGCGGTTCCGTATGAGCCGAGAACTATTCACAGAAATTGTTCGAGAGATAACGATCACTCTACTTATTTTCGACAAACTCTTGATGCTGGGCGTACCTAGTATTAGCCCATTCGTCAAGTGTCCGCGCCATTCGTGAATTGGGATACGCGGTCGCTCACGATTCTCTTGACGAGAATCGGCTTTCTCTGCAACAACATCCCGTGAATGTCTTCGTAACTTTGCGAGGTTATCATGGAGTTATATGGTCGTGAGTATTTGTTGTTGCCTATTCACTATCGTTTAAAAACAATTAAGTACTTAAAACAATTTAATAGTGAATAATGGTGAAATTAACGTAAGTAAAACACATAAAGTAATTTTCAACATCATATTCTTATTAGAAATAAATCAAAGAATCGTTACCCAAGTACTTGCGGAATAGTACTTGGGATTGAAATGACAAAGTTTGGGGTGACTCTCACTAAGCTCGTGCTAAGTCCGAGCACAACTCTAGAACCCACCGAGCTATCTCAAGGATAAAGTTGTATTTGGAGGAGTGAAAAGTAGGCTTGTGTGTGTGTTTTACAATTCACAAGCTTAAACTTTTCACTCATTCTCTTATGCTATTTATACAAGTATGATTTTAACTTTAACCTAGAAGACAAACACATTGATCACTTTAATCAATAATATAGATATATTCGATTCTTGTTTACTTTGTTATTAGTAGTAAGTAAGCAAGCTTCTTTCCTTAACAAAGAATCCTTTAGTATCGCCGCTACTATAAATGGGAAGATATGGCTTTAGTAGATAGGGACTTAGTTTTATCTGGGTAAAGCACTTGGGACTTAGTTTTATCGGTTAAACTTTTCCGCCTAGTCCCGCTCATTCTTCGCCTTCAAAGCCTTGATCTCTTCCTTCAAGATGTCTTGATGCTAACAGATTGGAGAGGAGTCTTAGGGATTCGGTGAGTTATTGTCATCACCTTTGAATCCACCATCTTCTTCTTGACTTAGTCTTCACCCATTAAGTTCCGCCTTCCGGTGGAGAGGCTTCTTCTTCGTCTCGCATCGAGTAACTGAAGATGGCTCACCGAGAGACTATGCACTCGGTGACACGATAGTGTTTAACGGATTAAACACTTAGGTTATTTTCTATTCAAATCCTAGATTAAGGGGTTTGGGTATTCTTGAACCCAACAGCCTCCCCTATTTGGATATACAAATAGCCTAAGTGTTTGATCGGTGTAAGTGAGCAAATGGCTTCTTCTTACACCGAATGTACTAATGAATACAATATGGAACACCGAGTATTTTAACAAAACATACATCTTTATTAATCATCTTACATGGTTCCTATCACTAGTACAAAGAAAAGATAACATGATGTCGGTCCGGATGGATTCCGGTGCTTCAAACTTCACTTTCTTGGTGATGAGTGTTTCCTGTCGGGATGGTCTCTTATCTTAGCATTCGTGTCTTGACAAACACGATGTTTGTTGGGATTGGATCGAGAGGCCTTTGGAATATAGGCGATCATAGTAGCCACTCCTTCACGATCGATATCACTCCACCTTTGGAATCTTTGGGTTCCGTAGACATCAATGAAAAAATAGCCCTCTTCGTGCTTTTCAATCACTAGACGATTCACAAATTTCACACCCTCGCAGCTCTCTATTGCATTCTAAGCCGTGCACTTTGATCTCGGTGGAACTCAACTCTTTTCCTTTTGCGGTGGATGCTTGTGGTTGAGATCCTTGAGGTGCAGTCAGGCGGTGAATTCCAGTTTGGTGGTGCATCTCGACCTTTCATATCTTTCTTGAGCATCTTCATCGGTCCTTGACCACCTTATTTTGCTTCTTTTCAATGATTGGACCAAGCTCATCGAGTTCGGTGATCCCAAAATCAACAAAAGTTAAGGGATCATGAATCTCGAAATGTCTCTTATCACCCCCCAGACATTCATTGCTAGTGGTTTGGAGTTGGGGATGATTTTGACATCGATGATTTTCTCAGCTTCCTTGACTTGTCATTGTCCATTTGTAATGATCAATTCGTTCTTGCCCAGCGACTTGACTTTCTTTTCTTTGCTTCAAACCGCTTTCTCATTGCGCCCATCCGAAAGCAACTGAGCATCCTTGAACTTTTGTCCCTGCTCGACCCTTTTGAAGCTTGCTTGGATCTAATCCCATGTTCTCGGCTTCTTGGGACAACCTTTGCGATGCTTCTCTGTTCCTTTTCTCTTCTCACTAGTTTCAATCTTCTTTCTTCTTTAGCAAGATGTTTACTCATTTGTTGTGGTGTGAGCAGGTATCTGATGTCGCCGATTTTATAAGAAATCTTCTCGGGCTCAGCAGTTGTCATTTTGCCTTTGCCTTTGTCCCGGCCCGAGGAAGATGATGCAACTAAGGGTGGTGTTGTAGTCATGATTGATGTTGTGACCGTCGGTGTTGTTGTTGTTGATGTTTATGGTGGTAGTGAGGAGATGGGTATTCTTTGAGACCAGTGCGGACGATGTGGGAGCTACTGAGATCGGTGGTGTTGCTCCCTCGGTGTGAAGAGAAGTTTCTTGATGAGTATTCTCCCCTTAACTTGCCGGAGCTTGGTGAGGCAAGAGTTGGAGTTAATCTTGAGGGGACGGAGTGCTTGACCCTTGAAGGCTGATAGATTTCGGTGATAATGGCCTTAATCTCAAGTATCTGCTTGAAGACCGGTGACCTTTGCATCCAGTTAGCACTGAGAGATCTCCAATGCACGATCATTCGGGACCAAGATTCGAGCCATAGAAGATGAGGCCTGAGCCATAGCACTACCGAGTGTTCAAAGAGTCCATCGAGGTTTGAAGAGACCGAATCAAGATTGGAGACCCGAACATTTGCGATTGGAGCATTTCAATCGATTCGGTGAGTCGAGATGAATTTTTCACATACACCTCGGTGGCTTCAGCACTTTGGCATTGATTGTTGGGTCTTCTTTAACAAAGATCCACGATTTCATCAATTGTAACTCCACATGATGAAGATGCTTGAGAAACTTAACGAGTTTTCATCCGGTCGATCGGTGTTGGTACATGAGATCTACGTGCTCATGAACATTTTCATTGAAGGTGAGCACATCGGATCCAAGATCGTGAGTGGTCGCCGCTTCAGTGTGTTGATCCCAAAATTGTTCAAGAACCCCATGTCTGACTTCCTTGAGGCTTTAGTGATCCTCCGAACACTGTCTTTCGGTGTTGGAAGAATGTTGTCAAACGGTTAAATTCCCAGAGTGGATGATGAGGAGTCGAGTCATTATCTTCTTGATGAAATGGTGAATCAAGATGCTCCTTTGGATCAGCCGAGGCTCTTGTTCGATTGAACCTCGCGTCCATTTCTTCTCCGGTGATAAAATTTCATCTTCGGGCCAAGAAGTTCATCCTCCGAGAATAGAATACCGGTGACATCAAGAATTGTGAGTGGGTTGGTGATGGGTTCCATATCGTGGTAGTATATATCCTCCGAGTCTTTGTCCCCGTTGACCCTCAAACACCGGTGGGAGTTTCAGTGCCTTCTCAGTCGATTGGTTTGGGTTACGTATCGGCGGGTTGTTTCTTTCCTCCCAGTCTTTGTCCCTAGTGACCCTTGAGACACCGGTGGGTGTTTCCTAGTGCCTTTGGCGGAGTCGGTGATTGTTGTATCCCTATCGGTGGGTTGTTTGTTTCCCCAGTCTTTGGGATTGATCGGTGTGCCTCGACAAAGACTTGGATTTGTTAATATCATCATCGCGTGGTGGGCGGCTCCCCTACCGGTAGGTTGTTTGTTTCCTCCGGATCTTGGGGAGTAGTAGATGTGACCAAGGGCACCGACCGTGATGTATCGGTGTCCTTCGTTGTCACGGGGTGGATGTTGCACAGTCACGGTGTCTGTTTAGTCTCGGGCTTTTGTGCCTTTTAGGCGGTGTTCCTGAAGCCTTAGGGCCCTAAGACTTTGGTTTAGTCTTAGTCGATCCCGAGACTTCCCTTTCTCTTTTGGGAGCGGGGTTTGGAGACATCGATCCACTCGATTGTTCTGACAATCATGTGGGCCGTCAATTCAATAGGAGTGACAAGGGATGGGTCTTTTGAAAATTTGATTGGCTCGGGATGCGGTAAAGCACCAAATTTTTCTTCCTAAGGATAGTTTGTACCCGGTAACACTTGCAAAGCACAAGAGACAAACCTAGGATCTGAAACGTTTCGTCCTAGTTTTGCTCTATAGCTTGGTCACGAGATCACCGTAAATGATCTCCCTATGTCAACAAATGACCCCATTCATCAATAAGTATGCCATCATCAAGCGAATAGAGTTAACTTGTTCGGTGGATGAGTGGTTCCCGCCGAGGACACGAATCACCAAAGTGAATAGGATCCTCAAGCCACGGAAAAGAGCTTTTGGTGGACGGGGTCTTGTCCAAAAAGTTGGATCTAAAATGAATTGTTTTAACCCATCCTTCACTGTGGAAGGTTCGGGATGGGCGACATAAACACCTTTATTGTAATCCGACTGTTGAAGTGCAAAACGTTTTGTAATCCGGGTGAATCGTTGTTGCCCCGTGAACACCGAATCGATGAGATATTCCGAGAGGTCCGAGGTTGTTCTCATCGGTGGGGTGTCGGGTCATAGGCCTTGTGTAGCCCAAAATCCCCCGAGGAGATTTTGGTAAACAATGGAGGACACCGAACAAAGGCCGTTTCGGTGGGCAATTAAACAAAAATTTCATAATGTCTTTGTAGGTGGGGACGGTTTCGTGGTATTCAAAATTGCCTATGACATTATTAGTTTTAAATTCAACATTTGTAAGATCCCCTACCCGGCGAGAAGCAAGCGAGAGATTGAGTTCTAGCCATTTCCATTAAAAGATTTTAGGGTTTTGAAAATATTTTGACTAGAATAATCAAAGTTTTTTATCTCTCAAGTTTGTGATAAAAACTTTTGTAAATGTTTACAAGAAGGGTTTTCCAAAAGAGGTTTGAAAAGTTTTTGAGCACACACAAATATTTACGAGTTTTAGAAATGATTTTGTGAGTTTTGTTGCGAAAATAATTTGTGTGTGTTTGTTTGTGTTGGAAGAGGGTATTTATAGAGTGGTAAGAGGGTGATTTGTGCACAAATGGGAATATTAAATGTCGGTTTTGAAAACGTTTGAATGTTCACATTTAATGCTACCACTTCATTTCCATGATAAAATCCGTTTTCAAGGAGCGATTCGGTGCGGTGCGAAAAGTGCACTTTGCGAGATAAAATATCAATTTGATATTTTGTGAGAGGCATTAAATGCCAAGTGGGATGTGAGAAGACAAAGAGACATATATTCCTATATTAAATTAGCATAGTTATCAACCTAGGACATTTAAGTAGCGATACTTGGATCATTTAGTTACTCATTCAATGCTCTTTGTCAAATGTCACGGACCACGAATGAGTCTTACTCATTCGGTGAGAGGTTTGTTTTGGATGTTCGGGGAGGATGAACCATTTCGGAGAAATTGCGAGATTGGTTTTCGACACCGACTTTCAATGTCAAGCATTCTCAATTCGACTTTCGATCTCACTGAAGGTAGGTTCATCCAAGGGTTTTGTGAAGATATCGGCGGTTGATATTGAGTAGGGATGAAATGAAGTTCAATGTCTCCATTCATTATGTGATCACGATGAAGTGATATCGATATCAATGTGTTTGGTTCTTTGGTGGAGGACGGGGTTGTTGGAGATTGCAATAGCTTGGTGTTATCACGGAAGATGGGCACCATTTTGTAATGGATGTCATAGTCGCGAGTTGACTTTTCATCCATAATACATTAGCACAACATCCTGCTGCAGACTACATATTGACTTCAAGCGAGGACATAGCCACCGATTGTTGCTTTTAGCACTCCAACAAACTAGTTTTCCTCCAAGAAATTGCGGGACCACGAGGTACTTTTATGTCCATGTTGCGGCAAAGATAATCGAATCGAGTAACCGCGAGATCAAACCACAGGCATTTTGGATAATAGAGTCCAAGGTTTGGGGTTCCCTTCGTGCACCGAGTATTCTTTTGCATTCGCAATGAGATGGGATTCTTTAGGATTGGGTGATATCTTGCTATTAGACAGACCGAGGTGGATGTCCGGTCTAGAAGCGATTAGATACATCGATGAGCCTACAATCCTCCGAAATGAGTTTGATTGGTGATTTGCCGGTGAGATCGGGTCCAAGGTTGTTAGGTGGGACCATTGGAGTCTTCTTGAGGCACAATCGGATATCTCATATTTCTTCAAGAGATTTACGGTGTATTTCTCTTGGTGATGGATATTCCTTTATCGGTTTGCTCGATTTGTAGTCAAGAAAGTATGTGAGTTCCCCATCATGCTCATTTCAAACTTCTTTGTCATCGTTTTCAATTTGTTTGCAAAGTTGTAGTTTGTTGAGCCAAAGATGATGTCATCAACATACACTTGGACCAAGATCACATCATGTTGAGTTCTATAGACAAACGATTGTGTTGTCTATCTTTCCTCGACAAACTTGTTTTGTATCGGGAAGGTGAGAGAGTTTCATACCATGCCACAGGAGCTTGTTTAAGTCCATAAAGGGCTTTGTCAATCTTGAGACATAGTCGGAATTCACTACCTCAAAGCACTGAGGTTCTTTGAACATATACATCTTCCTTGAGATCACCATTTAAGAATGCACTTTTAACATCCATTTGGTTGACCACGAAGTTCATGTATGTTGCATATGCAAGGAAGATCTGATGGCTTCCATTCTTGCAACAGAGCAAATGTTTCATCATAGTCAATGCCTTCTTGTTGATCGTAACCTTTGGCTACAAGTCGGCTTTGTTTTTAATGACATTGCCGTTTTCATCGCTTTGTTTACGAAAACCCACTTCATTCCTATGACTACTACATCCCGAGGACATTTGATCAAGGTCATGACCTTGTTTTTATCAAATTGTTGCGAGTTCTTCTTGCATAGCCCGAACCCGGCTTGGGTATTTTAGAGCCTCGGTGACACTTTTGGGTTCTATCTCGATAGGTAATCGACATATAGACATTCATTGGTGAAAGCTGCAGTTAAGTTAGCGACCATGCTTCTAGTGAGCATGCCACCGGTGGGTTCACCAATGATGTTTACAAGCTCAATGTCACGAGATCTTGTCCACTTACTTTGTGGTGCAGGATCCGAGCTTGAAGATGTCTTTGGGAGTTTAGGTGCAAGAGCCACGGGATCATTTAGATCATCTGTTGAGGTGTCTTGTTACGGTAGAGGTTCTTGAGTTACGTGATCCACGATCATTTGGATCGGTGTTACCTATCCCAGCAGGATCGATCGATTATCAATGAATTCACCGATAGTTTGTTGTGACGGTTGTGAGGTAAGACATAATATGAGATGTCGGCATCGACTTGGTATGAGGAATTGGTTTTCGTAGTAGTACTTATCGGGAGGATATCTTGATGAGTTGTCAATTCCTATATCCTCCATGAAGTGTTGGTGAACCTTTCATCAAAGGTGACATGAAAAGTTTCCTCAACTTGTTGTCTCATTGTGTTAAATACCACAAGGCTTTGGAGATCGGTGAGTAACCTAGAAAGTATCCATCATCGCCTTTAGCATCGAACTTGCCTAGATGATCCTTGTGGTTATGAATAAACACGGACATCCAAACACATGAAAGTAGCGATGTCGAAGTCTACCTTTGAATATCTCATATGGGGTTTTATTATGTCTTTTGATAATGATTGATCTGTTTTGAGTGTAACAGTTGTTTTAAGCGCTTGATCCGTAAATGCTTTGAAAGGGCTGAGCCATTTAACATGGTTCTTGCACCTCAATGAGAGTTCTGTTTTCCTTTCGGCTACCCCATTTTGTTCGGGGTATAAGGATATGGGAAATTTTGGGAGATTCCCTTCTCATCACGTAAACTCTCAAGCTCGGCATTTCTAAATTCGATTACCATTGTCGATTCGATTTGTTTCCTTTGTAATGTCATTCTGTTTTCAATGTTCCCGATGAATGACATTATAGTATCACCGTACTGACTCTTTTGGAAAGAAAGTATACCCAAGTGTATCTTGAAAACTCATCAACAATGACAAGTGTATACTTCTCATCTTTGGATTGATCTAGAATTGTTGGTCCAAAGAGATCCATATGCGAGGAGGTGAAGGCAGACTTTGATAGAGAAATTTTGCTTGGTTTTGAAAGATGCTCTTTTATGTTTGCCTTTTTCACGGTCGAGCATGGTTTATCTTTGCAAAACCGGTGATAATAAGCCAAGGACCTTGTTTTGTTTTGCCAAGTTGTTGATGTTTTGAAGTTTAAGTGTGAGAGTCTCTTGTGCCACACCGGTTGATAGTTTCGGTGGCTTTGGCAAAGAGACGAGTTCCATCTTTAGAGAGTTGACATGTCTAAGACATAAACATCGTCTCTCCTAGAGCAATCAACACAACTTCCTTGTTGGCATTGAAAATGGTACCTTGTTTGTCATCGAATTGTACAATGTACTTAGCATCACATAGGTGATCGACACCGATGAGATTGTATTTGAGACCATCGACATAAGCAATCCTAGAAAACTATTCCATTGCGGTTCATCGAACCATAACCTTGAGTGGGACATGATGAGTTATCACCAAATACTACCTTGGGCCTGGTTCCTTTACATACTTGTGCAGATATTCCTTCACACCACCATGCTTGAACATCCACCGCCTAGATGCCGGATAGGCTCCCGGCATGTCTCTCGCACAAGTAGTAAACTAATTAGTTTTCTTCGTGACCCACTTACTAGTGGGCTTGGGTCTCATGGTCTCTTTGAATTGAGCAATCGATTTATGGTCGGTGGTGGAGTGCAATGAGCTACCACATGTTTTCATTTAGACCGAGGATGACTCGGTGGATTTGGGTTGCTTTGAACTTCTCCTTGCATGGATGACATTGTCATGCTAGGATGTCTTATGAGTCGTGTTACCGCAAATATCACGAGATATGTTCATAAGACAATCATCGTATGATGATCATTAAAGACACGGTGTGGTCAAGGAGGAAAAGGCTTTGCTCTCAACTTTGAGTCGACTTGGATGAAGAAGCATACCGATGACCAACTTTGGTGTAGTTTGCTTGGTGAGAGAGCTTACATATTGCAAGTGGTCGCTATTACGTGATCATCCTTTTGCGCATCATGCAAAAAGGATTCTATAACAGATTGTTAGTGGTGTGACTAATATAGTGGCACAAATCACACTTCGCTTGTTTTTGGTGGTGGCTTTTGATTTTGAGGAACTAGAGGCGTCTTTGTCTCCTTGATTGATTCAGGGACCTTTTCAATGGATTCCATTTTGTCGCTAGCTTCCTCACAAGTTGATCGATTCTTGAATCTGATCGACCGGTGGGGACGAGAGGATATCGAAGTTTCGGTGGGGTGGATTCTTGTTGAGTTGGTTTTGATGGTCTTTTCAGGATGGTTCTACCAAGTCGGACCTTTCTTTAGGAGAGTGTGGATTGTATTGTAATGGAGTAAGCTCGAGCTAGGATCGACACCACAAGAGGTTTCAAAGGTGGAAGTGGTGCTTGAGATTCATCTTCGACTCAGAGATGTGTTCGGTGCATCGGGCACATCTTAGGAAGCTTACTCGGGATTAAGTCTTTCAATCCAATCACCGGGCTTGGGAGCATACAACATATTGGTAATCATGCCCCTGACACAAATGGTTTAGGACTCGGTCTTTGTTGTGAGAGTCGGAAGATGATGTTCACCTATGACTCTCTTTTTTGCTACATGGGGCACCCACAACATCAAAGACTCTTGGATTCTTGTTGGTCCAACTATCAATGATTTCTTTTCTTTCTTAAGTTCATCTTGAAGAGCTCGATTTCTTTGAACTAATTCGGTGTTTTGAATTTGTAAGGTGATAGCCTCGAGCTTATTTTGTTTTAACACAAGTAACTCATCCCTACACTTATTCAATTCAAAACTTAACTTGTTGTACTTAGAAAAAGATTTAGTCTTTGCTCCTCTACAAACTTAAGATCAACATTGATATAGTTCATATAAGATCGCCAATCGAATCATCATCCATAGAAAGTAGAATATTTACCTTCTTCATTGCGATGTTGACCCATTCTCCATTTCTCGCATGATTCTTTCCAACAACTAGCTTGTCTTCCTCCGAGAGGGCCATCGGCTGTTGACATGCACCATTTCATCATCGATGAGACCGGCTCTTCATCCCAATCGAAGGTTTCAAAGAACAAGACCTTTGTTTTACCCCGCATGATTGAACACTTTTTGTTACGGAGGGTGGCCTCAAGTAATGCCGACTTAGCTTTGATTTTCTTATACTTAGCTTCAAAATCTATTGTTTTGTTCGGCCGATTTATTTCGAAAGTTTTGATGAGACCGATAGATTTTAGGTTGAAATTTGCTAAAGCTCGAGGACCGATTTGACCCTCGATGGTGCGTAAGAGGTTCGAAATTGTTTTGAAAACAGTCCTTTGCAAATGACCTCTTTTGTGACACTTAAAGCACTCAGTGTCCTCATTTGCTTTTGAGTTGAAAAATCTTTGTTTCTTTTAATAAACCTTGAGAGTTTGCAAGAGTGCCCTTTCCCGAAATTCAACATTCGTGTCATTTAGGTACTCCTCACTTGATCTCTCATCGGGCTCATCATCGAATTTTCTTGAAAATCTTGAACCACATTGTTAGAAAAGAAGGCGGTTGATATAGGTGAGGTGATGGTGGGGACTTCTTGACTTCCCGAGACTTCTTTAAGTCGGTATCGTCTCGTTGATGAGGTTTTCCTCATGACAAATTTCCCATAAATTCGTGAAGTTCAAGATTTTGAATATGATTTGCATTTCTAAGTCCCCGAGAAGTTCAACCACTTTCGTGTAGACAATTGACAAAACCAACATTAATCTCATGTTTGGACAACTTAACACCATCATTTGCCAGCTCATTTAAAAGAGTTTTGTATCCGTGTAAGTTTGTGAGAGAGTTTGAGTCCCTAGCCACAAGGTATTATACTCAAGTTTCTGTGTCCATAATCCTGCTTTTTCTTGGTATCGATGGGCCTTCATGGCTATGGACTAGGTCATCCAGTTTGTTTAGTCAGACATGACTTATAACTCGACTCAATTATATCATTAGGAAGACATGATATGATGATACTTTTGAGTCTTTGGTCCCTGATTGACCACTCTCCTTTCATCCCGAAGTTCATCGAGCTTGTGTTCGGGCAAACCTTGCAGTCTTTGGGATAAATGGACCTTCATTTATACACTTGACATAATAAGGTTCCATCCCAATCGAATAGCAAAGCATACGCTTCTTCCATTTGTTGAATTTGCCAACTTCAAGTCTAGGGCAACAAATTGAATAAGCTCCACCCTTTTATCGACTAGTTGGGGTACATCTGGGCAAACCATAGGGATCCCGATTTAAAACGCGTTTTAGAGCGGCTTAAAAGGTTTTATAATCACCTTGCTCGATACCACTTGTTGTTCCTATTCACCTGTCGCTTAAAACAATTAAGTACTTAAAACAATTTAATAGTGAATAATGACCGAAATTAACGTAAGTAAAACACATAAAGTAATTTTCAACATCATATTCTTATTAGAAATAAATCAAAGAATACGCTACCCAAGTACTTGCGAATTGTACTTGGGATTGAAATGACAAAGTTTGGGGTGACTCACTCAAGCTCAAAGCTAAGTCTCGAGCACAACTCTTAGAACCCACCGAGCTATCTCAAGGATAAAGTTGTATTTGGAGGAGTGAAAAGTAGGCTTGTGTGTGTGTTTTACAATTCACAAGCTTAAACTTTTCACTCATTCTCTTATGCTATTTATACAAGTATGATTTTAACTTTAACCTAGAAGACAAACACATTGATCACGATAATCAATAATATAGATATATTCGACATCTTTGTTTACTTTACTATTAGTAGTCGTAGTGCTTCTTTCCTTAACAGAGAATCCTTTAGTATCGCCGCTTACTATAAATGGAAGATATGGCTTTAGTAGATAGGGACTTAGTTTTATACGGGTAAAGCACTTGGGACTTAGTTTTATCGGTTAAACTTTTCCGCTTAGTCCCGCTCATTCTTGATCTTCAAAGCCTTCGCCTCTTCCTTCATTTGTCTTCATGCTATGGTTGGAGAGAGTCTTAGGGATTGATGAGTTATTGTCATCACCACCGGATCCACCATCTTCTTCTTGACTTAGTCTTCACCCATTAAGTTCCGCCTTCTTTGAGTGGAGAGGCTTCTTCTTCTGCCTCGCATCGAGTAACTCGAAGATGGCTCACCGAGAGACTATGCACTCGGTGACTGATAGTGTTTAATTTGGATTAAACACTTAGGTTATTTTCTATTCAAATCCTAGATTAAGGGGTTTGGGTATTTATCGAACCCAACAGTCTCCCCTATTTGGATATACAAATAGCCTAAGTGTTTGATCGGTGTAAGTGAGCAAATGGCTTCTTTACCTTGAATGTACTAATGAATACAATATGGAACACCGAGTATTTTAACAAAAACATACATCTTTATTAATCATCTTACATGGTTCCTATCACTAGTACAAAGAAAAGATAACATGATGTCACCCGGATGGATTCCGATGCTTCAAACTTCACTTTCTTGGTGATGAGTGTTTCCCTGTCGGGATGGTCTCTTATCTTAGCATTCTGTGTCTTGACAAAACACGATGTTTGTGGGGATTGGATCCGAGAGGCCACCGAATATAGCCGATCATAGTAGCCACTCCTCTACGATCGAGCATCACTCCACCTTTGAATCTTTGGGTTCCGAGACATCAATGAAAAATAGCCCTCTTTCGGGCTTTTCAATCACTAGACAGTTCACAAATTTCACACCCTCGGCAGCTCTCTATTGCATTCTAAGCCATGCACTTTGATCTCAGTCGAACTCAACTCTTTTCCTTTGCCACCGGATGCTTGTGGTTGAGATCCTCGAGGTGCGCCATGGCGGTGAATTCCCAGTTAGGTGGTGCATCTCTCGACCTTTCATATCTTTTCTTGAGCATCTTCATCGTGTCCTCGACCACCTTATTTTGCTTCTTTTCAATGATTGACCAAGCTCATCGAGTTCAAAGATCCCAAAATCAACAAAGTTAAGGGATCATGAATCTCGAAATGTCTCTTATCACCCCCTCAGACATTCATTGCTAGTGGTTTGGAGTTGGGATGATTTTGACATCGGTGATTTTCTCGAGGCTTCCTTGACTTGTCATTGTCCATTTGTAATGATCAATTCGTTTGCCGATGACTTCAAATTTTCTTTTCTTTGCTTCAAACCGCTTTCTCATTGCGACCATCCGAAAGCACTGAGCATCCTTGAACTTTTGTCTGCTGACCCTTTCAAGCTTGCTTGGATCTAATCCCATGTTCTCGCCTTCTTCTACGACAACCTTTGCAAGGCTTCTCTGCTCCTTTCTCTTCCTCGCCTAGTTTCAATCTTCTTCTTCTTAGCAAGATGTTTACTCATTTGTTGTGGTGTGGCAGTGCTCTGATGTCGCCGATTTTATAAGAAATCTTCTCGTGCTCAACAGTTGTCATTTTGCCTTTGCCTTTGTCCCGGCCCGAGGAAGATGATGCAACTAAGGGTGGTGTTGTAGTCATGATTGATGTTGGACCGACCGTTGTTGTTGTTGTTGATGTTTATGGTGGTAGTGAGGAGACGGGTATTCTTGAGACCGGGTGCGACGATGTGGGAGCTACAGAGACGGTGGTGTTTGCTCCCCTCGGTGTGAAGAAGTTTCTTGATAGTATTCTCCCCATAACTGTTGCGGAGCTTGAGTGAGTGAGGCAAGAGTTGGAGTTGGTCTTGAGGGGACTGAGCCGCTTGACCATGAAGGCCTGATAGATTTCGGTGATAATGGCCTTAATCTCAAGTATCGCCTTGAAGACCGTGACCTTTGCATCGTGTTAGCTTGAGAGATCTCCAATGATCATTCGGGGACCAAGATTCCGAGCCATAGAAGATGAGGCCCGAGCCATAGACTACAGAGTGTTCAAAGAGTCCACCGAGGTTCAAGAGGTGAATCAAGATTGGAGACCACGAACATTTTGCAGATTGGAGCATTTCAATCGGCTCAAAACTTAAAATCGATTTGGTCGAACACATTTGGAGAAATCGTCGAGATCATGTCAATGAAGTGAATCAAGTCGATAGTGATGATGGCGATGAGGAAGACGATGAAGAGTTTTGTAATGTTTTAACGTTATTTGAATAAGTTACGTAATGTTTTAATGTTTATTTGAATTTCATCTTAGTAATGTTTTTTTTAATTTTAATGAATTTTAAATTTGTTGTTTAAAATGTTTGAATTTAAAAAAAGTCGGTCATCGATGGCGATCCGGAGATCCGTGTCGTCACGCTTGGAAAAAGAAAGTTGTTAATGACGTTGGTGACATGGGTCACGACGTGTTTAAATTTTATTGGTGTCTATTTGAAAATGTAACATTTTTAGCTAGTCTACAAGAACAAAAAAACTGTCACCGTTTTAAGTTGTATTCGAGTCTTTTTAACAACTGTTAATCACACAGTCAATATGTTTAAACATGGTCCATAAAGTTTGATTCCCATACAACGCAATTTGTTTAAAACCAAGCGTTCTAGACATTACTAGTTATTTATGGGTTTTGAGTAATGGCCTTTTTAGAGTCCAGATCTTACGGGATGGTTCGGGGGCAGTAGTTACCCTCGTACCCAAGAAAAAATGTGAAAACAACATTCTTACATTTCTACACATTTAGACATATCATGTTAGTAGAGTTTTTATTATTATAGCGAGGCATTCGCTGATGCTGGCGGCACTCTGAAATAAAAAATTCAATGAACCATGCTCATAATACGTAAACGCTTTACGTGACGATAAATTTGCGGACGTCAAAGTTCACGTCGATATTTCAACTCTTTAGAATATTATAGTAGGGTATCCCAGCGCGTCATGCGATGGCGGGTTTCAAGTAATAAAATTTTCGGCAAAAAATGTTTTCAATTTTATATTTTCTCTTACAATAAGTTTACTAATGGCAAAAACATAATGAGTTTGAGAACTTTAAAAAACGTGATGGATAATATCAAACTAATTCATATAAAACAATTGAAAGAGACGCGATTTTGCAGATTGCGTTAGTAATAATAATGTTATGGGGTTATGGTCAAATTAGTTGATAGCCATTCAGAATACAAGTAAGTAGAAACATTTTTTATGAAATATATATATATTTTGAACATGTTTGTGTCATTAATATTGTTTATTACAACGTCTCCATATAGATGAAAGATATAAATAAAAAAAATACTTATAATGTATACATCTTGTAAAATATATATTTAGGAAAATGTGTGAATCATTAATATTGTTTATAACACTTGTCCCACATAGATAGAAGATATAAATAAAAAAAATGTTTATAATGTAAAGAAAACTTACATGTTTAAGTAATCATTTATAGTTATCCATGAAAAGTATAATAATTAATATACTAATATATTAATCATTGAATTAGCACTTAGCACTTTGCACATTTGCATTATTTGTCTTAAAAAAATTGTCCCGACTTTTACAAAAAACCGTTTTTTACTTTTGTGGTTAATTTTATTTAAAATAATTCAAAATTTATTTAGATTGGTTCACGAAACACTCTTATGATATAATAATAGTTTTGGAACTTTGAAGTTTTGCATGCAATTTTAAAATCATATTCATTTATATGTGCATTTTTGCATTAAAACTAAACTAATTCAAAAAGAAATAATAAATGAAGCATTAAAATGTTGTGGAAGATAAATAAGTAAAAGCAATTTATTGTATACATTATGCATTAAAAATTGTAATGCTTAAAAACACATTAATGACATCTTAAAAATTATAGGAGAGAGGTCATCCCTCCATTATAAGTAGATAGATATAAATATAGATATAGATATGTGTAATATGTATAAAATCAAATAAATTATCACTTGTGGCTTTACATCTTTGCATCATTTGTCTTAAAAAAATTGTCCCGACTTTTACAAAAAAACCGTTTTTACTTTTGTGGTTAATTTTATTTAAAATAATTCAAATTTTATTTAGATTGGTTCACGAAACACTCTTATGATATAATAATAGTCTTGGAACTTTGTAGTTTTGCATGCATTTTAAAATCATATTCATTTATATGTGCATTTTGGCATTAAAACTAAACTAATTCAAAAAGAAATAGTAAATGAAGCATTAAAATGTTGTGGAAGATAAATTAGTAAAAGCAATTTATTGTGTACATTATGCATTAAAAATTATAATGCTTAAAAAACACATTAATGACATCTTAAAAAATTTTAGGAGAGAGGGTCATCCCTCAATTATAAGTAGTATAGATATAGATATAGATATGTGTAATATGTATAAAATCAAATAAATTATCACATGTGAATTTACATATTTGCATCATTCGTCATAAAAAAATTGTCCCGACTTTTTACAAAAACCGTTTTTACTTTTGTGGTTAATTTTATTTAAAATAATTCAAAATTTATTTAGATTGGTTCACGAAACACTCTTATGATATAATAATAGTTTTGGAACTTTGTAGTTTGCATGCAATTTAAAATCATATTCATTTATATGTGCATTTTTCATTAAAACTAAACTAATTCAAAAGAAATAATCAATGAAGCATTAAAATGTTGTGGAAGATAAATAAGTAAAAGCAATTTATTGTGTACATTATGCATTAAAATTGTAATGCTTAAAAACACAATAATGACATCTTAAAAATATAGGAGAGGTCATCCTCCATTATAAGAAGTATAGATATAGATAAGTAGTATAGATATAAAAAATTGTCCCGACTTTTACAAAAGTTTTTACTTTTGTGGTTAATTTTATTTATAATAATACAAAATTTATTTAGATTGGTTCACTAAACACTCTTATGATATAATAATAATCTTGGAACTTTGTAGTTTTGCATGCATTTTAAAATCATATTCATTTATATGTGCATTTTTGCATTAAAACTAAACTAATTCAAAAAGAAATAGTAAATGAAGCATTAAAATGTTGTGGAAGATAAATTAGTAAAAGCAATTTATTGTGTACATTATGCATTAAAAATTATAATGCTTAAAAAACACATTAATGACATCTTAAAAAAATTTAGGAGAGAGGGTTATCCCTCCATTATAAGTAGTATAGATATAGATATAGATATGTGTAATATGTATAAAATCAAATAAATTATCACTTGTGGCTTTACATCTTTGCATCATTTGTCTTAAAAATTGTCCCGACTTTTACAAAAAAACCGTTTTACTTTTGTGGTTAATTTTATTTAAAATAATTCAAATTTTATTTAGATTGGTTCACTTAAACACTCTTATGATATAATAATAGTCTTGGAACTTTGTAGTTTTGCATGCATTTTAAAATCATATTCATTTATATGTGCATTTTGGCATTAAAACTAAACTAATTCAAAAAGAAATAGTAAATGAAGCATTAAATGTTGTGGAAGATAAATTAGTAAAAGCAATTTATTGTGTACATTATGCATTAAAATTATAATGCTTAAAAACACATTAATGACATCTTAAAAATTTTAGGAGAGAGGGTCATCCCTCAATTATAAGTAGTATAGATATAGATATAGATATGTGTAATATGTATAAAATCAAATAAATTATCACATGTGAATTTACATATTTGCATCATTCGTCATAAAAAAATTGTCCCGACTTTACAAAAACCGTTTTTACTTTTGTGGTTAATTTTATTTAAAATAATTCAAAATTTATTTAGATTGGTTCACGAAACACTCTTATGATATAATAATAGTTTTGGAACTTTGTAGTTTTGCATGCAATTTTAAAATCATATTCATTTATATGTGCATTTTTTCATTAAAACTAAACTAATTCAAAAAGAAATAATCAATGAAGCATTAAAATGTTGTGGAAGATAAATAAGTAAAAGCAATTTATTGTGTACATTATGCATTAAAAATTGTAATGCTTAAAAAACACAATAATGACATCTTAAAAAATATAGAGAGAGGTCATCCTCCATTATAAGTAGTATAGATATAGATAAGTAGTATAGATATAAAAAATTGTCCCGACTTTTACAAAAACCGTTTTTACTTTTGTGGTTAATTTTATTTATAATAATACAAAATTTATTTAGATTGGTTCACGAAACACTCTTATGATATAATAATAATCTTGAACTTTGTAGTTTTGCATGCATTTTAAAATCATATTCATTTATATGTGCATTTTGCATTAAAACTAAACTAATTCAAAAAGAAATAGTAAATGAAGCATTAAAATGTTGTGGAAGATAAATTAGTAAAGCAATTTATTGTGTACATTATGCATTAAAATTATAATGCTTAAAAACACATTAATGACATCTTAAAAATTTAGGAGAGGGTTATCCTCCATTATAAGTAGTATAGATATAGATATAGATATGTGTAATATGTATAAAATCAAATAAATTATCACTTGTGAATTTACATCTTTGCATCATTTGTCATAAAAAAATTGTCCTGACTTTTACAAAAACCCGTTTTTTACTTTTGTGGTTAATTTTATTTAAAATAATTCAAAATTTATTTAGATTAGTTCACAAAACACTCTTATGATATAATAATAGTTTTGGAACTTTGTAGTTTTGCATGCAATTTTGAAATCATATTCATTTATATGTGTATTTTTGCATTAAAACTAAACTAATTCAAAAAGAAATAATAAATGAAGCATTAAAATGTTGTGGAAGATAAATAAGTAAAAGCAATTTATTGTGTACATTATGCATTAAAAATTGTAATGCTTAAAAACACATTAATGACATCTTAAAAAATTTAAGAGAGTCATCCTTCATTATAAGTAGTATAGATTATTATTTATTTTTAGTTTTGCTAACATATGTACAACGACGTTAATCCAAAAATAAAATAAAAAGTTTGCGATTATTATCGGTCTAACAATTGATAGACCTTTTAGTGGTTACTTACAGTACATGTAACTAAATTTTACGACAATATAATGTTATTTGGCTATATTTTTCAAACAATTAATTTACGAAGAACATTAACTTTATTTAAGATAGTATTGTAATTTCAAGTAGTTAAAAGGTTATCGATTGTCAAAAGTTTATAGATGGTTTAAATGGGTTGTATTAATTTAGAGCATCGTTACAAGTTTACAAATTTAATACACTTAATGCTCAAGATGTAACGTTTATTTGTGTAAGCTATTAAAATTTCCGTAATTGAAAAGTTTATAAGTCGATTTTTAAGTCTTTTATTTAGAGAATGACCCAACTATTTAATATAGTAATATATATATTTCTCTTGAATTTTCTCACTCTTAACACTCTCTCTCTAACATTTTCTCTCTTTAACTTTCCGGCCGAATACTACCGATCAAACACTATCATTATCTCCACCAGCTCATCCCGATTAACCCATTACTAACTAGACGCCGACCAGATCCACCACACGCCACAAACGTCCACCGGAATTTTTTATAATTTTCCGATGAGTTTAAGCAAATAAACTTTACCATCGATAGCCAACTTTTTCCCACCAAATCCCCACAAGTTGCGGCCCGTCAATCTTGGCCACGCTTCTCCACGCGTCGCGCAGTGGAGCTACAAGGTCGCTTGAATTTTTCTTTTTCTGAGAGGCGAACGATGTTCTTGGTCTCACCACCGTGAGTGGAGACTCAACAATAATTAGAGGTCGACCCAACTGCTTTTTACTGAAACCGCTATCGCCGCCTCCGCCTTGTGCATCCTACTTGTTGTCCGAATTTCTTTCCAAAGCAGCAGAGTACATCTTTATCAACCCTTTAATCTCTCTTTTTCTTTGCCTTGTTTTTCAAAATTTTTTCTATTTATTCACGTGGGCTTTGCTTTGCTATTGGTGCTTATCTTCCCCTTTCGCTCTTAGTGCCTTTGTCTTTGTGTTTGTTTTCTTGAGGGTAGGATAGACACCGTAGTTGGTGATGGTCACCGAGGTCATGTCTTGCCCGCCGGGAGGGGAGGATAGGGGTAGGGTAAGCGGGTTTAGGGTGCATAGGATGATGGTAGATTAAGCGGCACACATAGGATCAGTGGGTGGTTGGAACATAGGGTCTTTGACCGTAAGCTCTTCGAGCTGGTAGACGTATTGGGGAGACATAAGGTAGATATAGCGTGTTTCCAGGAAACTAAATGGAAGGGGTCTAGCACGAGGGAGGGAAACGGCTACAAGATTTGGTACTCGGGTTCTAGGTCAGCGAGAAACGAAGTTGGAGTAATTCTAGCGACGGGTCTTAAGGATAATGTAGTGCAAGTGATCAGGAGGGGCGATAGAACCATAAAGATTACTTTGGTTATTGATGGAGAGACCGTTAACGTGATCAGCGCATATGCACTGCAAGTGGGTCATGATGGCGTAGAGAGGAGAGTTTTGGGACTCTCGACGAGCTCGTGAGGAGTGCCACGCATACCAATGATCGATTAGGAGGTGACTTGGATGGTCATATAAAAGCTATACAGATGGATACATGGGGTTCACAAAGGATTCGCTATGGAGATAGGAACGATGAAGGTTGCTCGATTCTAGAATTTGCTACATCACAACTTAGTGGTTGCGAACTCTTTCTTCAAGAAAGAGACGCCCACTTACCTTCAGAGTGGGGTCATGATAACGCTATACGCGCTGCTAGGGGTCAAAGGAACTTCCTTTTCTTCGAGCAAGTTTTATAACACCCCAGGCAAGGAACCTAATCGCTGTAGTGTAGTATTAGGGTAAGCCACGGGTATTGATATCGCTCTCTGGGAATAGTGTAGTTACCAAGTGTATGTCAATTTAAGTCTAAAGGTGAGGATGATTATTTTTGTATTTTTATATTTTATGAAATGGAAAGGTACGAATCTCGGGTTTGGATTTGGGGTTGGTATTCTCACCGATTACTCTACTTATCTAATTATCTAATCTAAGGTGTATGTAGTCTATGTCTAATTATTGTGTGCTCGTATGATAGTTTAAATATGTGTTTACTTAGGTTTTACTACTCCTTAATTATCTCCTATTGGTGGTTGAATTGTCACGCCCTTATTCTTAATTGCGTTGTGTGTCTAAAGTTGTAGGGCATGCGTTTATCCTTAACTCTTTGAAGTTACCAAAGGGTCTCGCCTACAAAATACCACTAGGGATCATAAACTCTTACTCTAAGGCCTCTTTGGATAGTTTAGCTTACAACCGCTCAAGGTGCTATAACCTAAGGTTCACAAAGATTAATCAAGCATTAAGTACACAACGAATGACCTATCGCATTACTAGATCATTAACAACTAAGATAAGAGACAACCAATCAATATTCAATAATTAAGTTTCATATTCCTAAGCAAACACACAAGTAAATTAGCGGACATGGAGAACATGCAAGCATACACACAATCAATCAAACATAGGATAGACATAATGATAAATTGAATATATGGATTAAGATATAATCAACAAACCATTACAAGATGTTTTTGAGTGATCGAAACCTTCAAAGTTCTTTGGAAAACACCTATCTAAACCCCGGAATCGGAGTTAGGGTTTAGAGCCTACAAAAAGTGAAGTTATAATGTTCTATTCATAGGCGATTTTATTTTCGGTAAAGAGTGACGGCCACACCTAAAGAGTGTGGCGTCATGAACATTTTTCACCAAATCAGATTTTCTCGCTCCGATCGCTGGGCTTTTAAACCACCTAAACCGAGTTCGATGCAAAAGTTATGGCCAAAACAATATCAACTACTGCCAGCGCATCTTGTGATAGTCTTGATCACTTGCGACGGCGTCACCTTGTGGTTGTGGCGCCGTCCTCTTGACTTTCCGACGCCGTTCGATTGAATCTAGGCCGTCCGAGTTGCGACGGTCTACCTTTATAACTTGACGCCGCCACTTGAAAATAGGAGTTTTGGCTCCCGTCCCGTCACAAAATCCTCCGACCGCATCGCAGCTAGCAGATGACGAAATCACCTTGTGTTTTCACTATTTGAGTGTCTCGATTCTCGACTTTGGCCACTTTCTTCAGATATCCGCGCCTTTTCGTCCAAATAAGTGCTATTACGTTAATTTGCCTTCAAGAGACCTAAAAGTGAAAAGGAACGATATTAAGTAATAATGGATACAAAAGTGATCAAATAATGGCTTAAACGACCCTCAAAAGGTACATTTTAAAACCTTATCAAATATCCCTACACTTGGTATTTGGTTGTCCTCAAGCAAATGTGCTTTAGCCAATTAATTTATAAGTTAGGGTCATGAAGCATTGGTTTAAAACAGTCCACAACACATATAAGCCCCAAGAAAAGTCATAACAAGCACGGAAATTACATACTAGCACTTCACATGGGGTGTTTGGATACTCACATCTCTCTCGGGTGTATATGAAATATAACAAGTTGGAAATGGAAGATTAAACACTCATTAACCGGTCCTAGTACATAGATTACCATAGGCTTGAGAATAGATCAAACCTCCATCGCTTTGGCGTAAGTACCTAGGAAACACTATCAAAGAGGTCTTTAAAGGGTTGTAATGTTAGGCTTACGGTAGAGAAACAAATGGTTTGGTGGGATAGGCTATTTAGTGGTGGCAAGTCAAGAATCTTTATGTTACAAGCATACGAAGAATGGCGTTGCTAAGCCAAGACTCGACACTCTAGACTCTAAATAATTGAAACAAACAAACATAAATTTAAATGATAGATGTAGGATGGTAGTCAAGTATGTTGTTGTTGTTGTTGTTGTTTTTTTTTTTTTTTTTTTTTTTAACACTATTTTTTTTTTCTTTTCTTTTTCTATTTTTTTCGATTTTTTTCATACACTTTTACTCTACCATTCTCTACGGTAACATCAAAATGATAGGGATTTATAGGCACATCCCTACACTTGAGTTTTTATTACTCTAACACTAATTTGACCCGGATTGAAAAGATCAAAAACACTTGGGGTATGTTATTACGCAAATTAGGGAAATTAATGTTTCATTTCAATCATTTTATAAACTTTAACTTTTTCCCATGAGTCTCAATCGTCCCAAACTCGCGTACAAAAGATATGACTCGACTTAGCAACTCATGCAAGCAACTAGATAATTGAACCAAGGGTTTAGGGTGATAACAATAATGCACTAAAAGTGAGTGCATACAAGGTAGGCTAAGGCGATTTGGGTGTATATTTGGGGGTGGGGTGTAAACAATGCTCTTCATTGATATTCCGAAAACTCGAAACATCACGAGAACCGTGAAAAGGATAGGCTCGAGGGTTAACTAGGGTATCGTGTACTAAAGATGAGTACAACGCAAAGGGTGTGGGGAATTACTCAACCGATGTGGAAGAAGTAATTATATTACGGGTATCAAACAAGGTTATCCTAATGCCTCTTATCATTTAGTTATTCCTAACTACACAAATGTAGTCTTACTAGCGATCTCGGGATGCATCACAAAACAAGTTCTAGAATCTAATATACTACCGGTTTACACTCTAAGCATTAAAGATGAATGCTTTTAATTAAATACTAATCTAAAGGCGATCCTCACATTTTGGGTGGAATTTAGGTGGTAAAGGGTTTTGTGCTAGTCATGCAACTTCCTATCCGTGAGACGCTTTTGTTAAGACTAATGGCCCACTCCTATATGTCATGAAAAATTTAAATTTGGTGCCAAAATTACCCTAACCGACATTTTCTCATGGTTTATTACACAAATACAATTGGACAAAACAAATAATCAAGGATAAGCATAGTTTCTAAGTTCCCGCTTTATTTTCCTCCTACACTTAAACCGAACATTGTCCCCAATGTTCCCAAAGTATCAAAGTTATGATAATGGAAGGTAATGAAAAACGAAGAAACTAATACTCTCGACAGGGTCGGTGGGATCCGTGTAAAGTGGTGGTTACATTTCTTCAAGAAGAACGTGTCGTGAAAAGCTCCTTCCAACCTTATGTACTTCTTCTCGATAAATAAAACCCGCACACTTCAAGAAAACAAACAACCCAACGATCAAACCGAACAAAGAAAAATCACAACAAGATGTAATTCCGCACTTAAATAAGATATAATGCTTGTGGAATGGATGTTTGCGATTTTACGGAAAATTAAGACCTGAAAATTCCAAAATTATAAGTAGCACGTAAAACGAAAAAGTTAGAAGTTGTTTCTACTCCTCCGACGCGTCAGTTATCACGACGTAAATCGGTCTCACATTTTCGAAAAAATTATGGAAAATTTATATCTTTAGAATCTGGAAAAATTCCCCAAAACATCCATTATGACTCGATACAAGCATTTGACTCTAACAAAACACATATATATCTTTTAAATAATTGTAATTCTCATGTTCACGTTTCTTTTGAAAACTTGTGTAATCCTCCCTACACTTATCCCTTATGTAAAATACGCTCATATGTAATTAAGACGAGGTCAAAGACAAAATAAAGCATTTTACAAATTCAAACATGAGAATAAACAATTAATAAAAGATATCGACACACAAATGAAAATGAAAACAAATACACATGGGTTGCCTCCCAAGAAGCGCTTGTTTTTGTTCGAGTCACAGAGCGACTCTACCCTTATTTAACGGATAAAGGGAGGTTTTCCTACACTTAAGTTTAGTCACGGATGATAGTAGCGTACACACCCTTAGGGTGGAAATTTGCTACGTGAGGAGAGGGTGATGGGTGATTTATGTGCTCAAGGGTGTGCTCCATTCATTATAACCTTACCTAAGTCTATTGGTGTAGCGGGTGAATCAAATCTCTCCTAAAATGGATCATCTTCTATCAACTTCAAAAGATTCTTAGTTAAGGATCCATCTTGACCTAATAAACCCGGTTTAAACCCATAGTGTTTCTTGTTATCAACCATGAATGGGTGATATAAGTGTGTAAGGTCATGGGTTACTCTATATTAGCTTCCACTCTACATGGCTTAGAGTCTACCACCTTTATCAAGCAACCACCCGGATTATTTATTTTGATGGGTGGATTGGGGCCTAATTCAATTCAAGATTCACATCTAAAGACGGAAAATTGGGTAAGGTTTTTGGTTGAGGTCTGCTTTATCAAAATTAGAACTTCCCTAGACAAAGAGAGAGGTCATGACAACAAGCATCTAAACCTACATTCTCTATTGGCATTTGGTCCAAAGGTTCTATATCAATCGGGTTCCTATAGTCTCTTCTACTTCTTTTCTGTAAGTTATGGGCGTTGTGTGTTCCTCAGTGATGGTAGGCTTGTGGGCTTGGAGTTTCCACCTCACTTTCCATTATATCTAGATCTCCTATGCATTCATTTTGTACTATTGTAGCGCCTAACCATGATATTTAATTTAGGTATCTCAACTCTAATCATCTCCTTCCTAAACAACCTTTTCGACTGAACCTTCCAAATTGAGAATAGGTCTAAACTTTCATTTTTTGGGTCCCATGTTCCACTTCTAAATTGGGCGTGAATCTCAAAGATTTCCCATGCATCTTGAACACCATGTCCCCAAATATCCCCATCCGCTATATAGTCAAGTCTCATTTGGATTTCGTGGTTGATACGAGTGTAAAAGAATTGGAGTGGAGACAACAAATCAAGACCATGATGAAGGACTTTTTGTAGTAAGTATTTAATTCGAGTCCATGCCTCGGGAAAGGATTCATCATGATGTTGTCGGAACCTTAAGATCTCATTTTGGAGTGGAAAGGGTAGATTATGTATTGGATTATGTCGATTGGGTGAAAATTTTGGCGGATTCGCGTTCTCTATAACGGCTAACGGAATAGTCAATGGATAAGTTTTACGAACAAAGGCACAAAGAAGGGGGATAGACTACAAGGAAGCTAATAAAAAGAAAAAATCTCACTTGATAGGAGTCTTGTGAGTAGACCTAAACGAGATATAAATCAAGCCTAAACAATAACTATTCCCGGCGTGCCGCGCCAAAACTTGATAACGCTTATACGCGTCGCTCGGGGTCAAAGGAACTTCCTTTTCTTCGAGCAAGTTTTATAACACCTCAGGCGTTGAACCTAATCGCTAGTAGTGTAGTATTAGGGTAAGCCCGGGTATTGATATCGCTCTCTGGGGAATAGTGTCGTTAGGTCAAGTGTATGTCAATTTAAGTCTAAAGGTGAGGAATGATTATTTTGTATTTTTATATTTTATGAAATGGAAAGGTACGAATCTCGGGGTTTGGATTTGGGGTTGGTATTTCACCGATTACTCTACTTATCTAATTATCTAATCTAAGGTGTATGTAGTCTATGTCTAATTATCATGTGCTCGATGATAGTTTAAATATGTGTTTACTTAGGTTTTACTACTCCTTAATTATCTCCTATTGGTGGTTGAATTGTCACGCCCTTATTCTTAATTCGTTGTGTGTCTAAAGTTGTGGTATGCGCTTATCCCTAACTCTTTGAAGTTACCAAAGGGTCTCGCTCTACAAAATACCACTAGGGATCATAAACCTTACTCTAAGGCCTCTTTGGATAGTTTAGCTTACAACCGCCAAGTGCTATAACCTAAGGTTCACAAAGATTAATCAAGCATTATACACAACTAATGACCTATCGTGATTACTAGATCATTAACAACTAAGATAAGAGACAACCAATCAATATTCAATAATTAAGTTTCATATTCCCTAAGCAAACACACAAGTAAATTAGCCGGACATGGAGAACATGCAAGCATACACACAAGCAATCAAACATAGGATAGACATAATGATAAATTGAATATATGGATTAAGATATAATCAACAAACCATTACAAGATGTTTTGGAGTGATTGAAACCTTCAAAGTTGTCGGAAAACACCTATCTAAACCCCGGAATCGGAGTTGGGTTTAGAGCCTACAAAAGTGAAGTTATAATGTTCTATTTATAGGCGTATTTTCTGTTTCAAAAGAGTGACGGCGTCACACCTAAAGAGTGACTCAAGATCACTTAACATTTTTCACCAAATCAGATTTTCTCGTTCCGATCGCGCTGGCTTTTGAACCACCTAAACCGAGTTTGTATGCAAAAGTTATGGCCAAAACAATATCAACTACTTACGCGCATGTCGCGATAGTCTTGATCACTTGACGGCGTCACCTTGTGGTTGTGGACGCCGTCCTTCTTTTCTCGACGCACTGATTGAATCTAGGCCGCCTCGAGTTCGCGACGGTCTCACTCTTTTATAACTTGACGTCGTCACTGAAATATGAGTTTCGCTCGTCGTCGTCACAAAATCCTCCGACGTCGCGATTAAGCGAAGGACGCCCCACCTTGTGTTTTCAAAGAATTGGAGTGTCTCGATTCTTGACTTTGGCCATTTTTTCAGATATCCGCGCTTTTCGTCCAAATAAGTGCTATTACAACAATTTGCCTTCAAGAGACCTAAAAGTGAAAAGGAACGATATTAAGTAATAACGGATACAAAAGTGATCAAATAAGGGCTTAAACGACCCTCAAAAGGTACATTTTAAAACCTTATCAGTCACAACACCCGATTGACTATCCGTTGGTGCCCAAAGATGACCTTAAAGCATGTAAGGATTGCGTGGTTTTCCGCGAGGCATGTTCATCCCAACACGATTGGTTGCCTTAGATGCTCTTTTTCGCAGGTAAGGACTCGAAGAGAGGCGATGAGGATGCCGAGGATTTTGTTTAAGAAACCGAATGGAGATGCGGTGTAGTCATTTAGAGCAAAAGTCTCATAGGGTCTTTCCTCGCCAAGTGAGGATTTGACTACTAGGGATGAGATCGGATGTGGAATACCCTTGCTTGCATCATCAGGGACGCAGCAAAGGACTCCCTAGGCGTGACTAGTGGGTCAGCGAGAACCCAGCCAACCCGCAGGGAATCTTGGTGGTTCAGTGAGGAGGTGCAAATCAAAGTAGCGGAGAAACAATCTCTGTTCAAAGAGATTATTTTGAGTAGAGATAGTCGCCAAGCTGATGGGGCCTCTGCTAAAGAGAGGTATTAAGTGGCAAAGATAAGCAAAAAGGCAAGAGTAATGGCGAATGACAAGGCGATGAAGATCAGATAAGAAATTGGACTCAAATAGGAGCAACGATATCTTCATAATTGCTAAAGCCCGTGAGAGAAGAAGAAAGGATTTAGAAACATAAAATACATCAAAGATGAAGGAGGACGCACCATCGTGAACGAAGAAGATATAGGAGAGTATTTCTCTCTCTCTTTAACGAGGGCAAGACCGAAGGAAGTGGGAAAGAGAGAACCCTAGCCAAAATTTGTTACCCGAATGCTACTACTCGAGGATCGCCTGTGGAGAAGTGAAGGTTGCTTTTACGTAAGATGGGTAAAACAAAGCAAGAGGGCATAGACCAAATTCCCATAGAAGTTTGGAGGAGCCTATGAGATGAGGGGGTAAAATGGTTGACATGTCTCGTCAACAAGATCTTCTATAGCGCTAAGATGCCAGAAGAATCAAGACTCAGTGAAGTCATCCCCATCTTCAAGAACGAGGGTGATGCGCAAGTGTGTAGCAACTATAGGGATATTAAGCTACTTGGTCACACCATGAAGCTCTGGGAGAGAGTTATGTAGAGGAGGTTAATAAGGGAGACAATGGTGTCAAAGAACCAATTCGGTTTTATATCAGGGAGGTCCTCGATTGAGGCTATCCACCTCCTCAGAAGTCTCATGGAGAAGTATAGAGAAAGACAGGGAGATTTGCAAATGACTTTCCTTGACTTAGAAAAGGCATATGATAATGTCCCACTGGAATTTATTTAGAGGACTCTAATATATAAATGGACCCCAAGGAGATACTTAAGAATCATTAGGATATGTACGAGGGGGCGAACACCAGCAGTCTGACCCACTTGGGATCATCGAGTTTTTCCCTGGAAGTTGGACTCACTGAGGATCGCCCATTAGCCCTTACTCTTCGCCTTGATTCTAGATGAGATATCGCGGGATGCAAGAGTACATCCTTTAGATCATGATATTTGTAGATTATATTGTGTTGGTTGCATAATCGGAGGAAGGGCTAAGCTTGCTGCATAGAGCACCGGTGAGAGGCACTAAAAGATAATAGCCTTCGGGCAAGGTAGATAAGACCAACACGGGATGTGATTTTGGTAGCAACGAGATCGACCACAAAGAAGAGATGGAAGTTCGTATCGACTGCATTCTTCAACCAAAGGAGTCTTTAGATATTTGGGTTCATGTTACACAAATCGTGGAGAATAGACGATGACGTTACCCAATCAGATTAGAGCAGATGGACGAAATAGAGGGCTTCGCCGGGATTACTCTGTGATAAGAAAGTCCCCTTTAAGATAAAAGGAAAATTTTAGACTAAAATACACCGTTGGTCCCTAAACTTGTACAGAAGCATCGTAATGGGACAAACCTTGCATTTATCATCGTGGGAGTCCAAAACTTGGGTTTTTAATGCCAAACTAGTCCCTTGACCACTAATGCCAAAGTCAATGTATGATTTTTGTCATGTAGTCGAGGGTATTTTAGTCCATACACATTTATACTTTTGTCCCCATTGTTAATCCTTTTGGGTTTTCTTCATCTTCAACCCAGAAATTTATACCACTCTAGTTAACTCCTTTTTGGTTTTCTTTATCTTCAACCCAGAAATTCAACGGTTTGTCGCTTAATCACCTGCATAATCCTTTGCAATCTATATATTATAATACACATTATTTTATAATGTATCTTGTACAAGTTTTTAATGGGATAAATTTGAATTTTAAGCAGTTTTAGTGGAAAAAAGTTTAGTGGAAAAAGAGGTTGAAGATAAAACACATATGAACACCCTTTAACAATCGCAAAGAGTCCTTAGCCATCAAAAATGCCATGGTTGCTTACAAACACATTTAAAAATGTATAAACAAAAACTTTCGCTTTACAAGTTTAAAAATTAAAAGGACTTCATGAATTTTATCTATTCTTTGTCCGCACTTTTATGTACAAGTTTAGTGGAAAAAGTGGAATTTAATGGGATAAATTTGAATTTTAAGCGCTTTTAGTGAATACCCATTATTGTCTCAATGCATATTTCACTTTGGAAACCAATTATTTCTCATTGTGCTTCATTAATTTCGATAAAAGAGTAGAAAGAAATGGCTCGGGTCAACCCGATAAGAAAACATACCAAGAGAATAAGCTTAGGAATCTTGGAACAAGCTTCAAGATGGGTCACTTGCTAAGTCTCAAAATATGGATCTTAGTGAAACATTTGATAAGGAGGATAAAGGGTTGGGTAGATCAAGATCACTTGCTAGATTACAAGCTCAAAAGAGTTTTTAAAAGCTACTTCATTAGTCACGATAGGATTTTTGAGATTTGGATGAGTTACCCGAGTTTAGTGAAGATTTTGAAGTTTATAAAATGTATCCTAAGTATAAGTCAAGTGAAAAGATTGATCGGTTGAGAGTTAATGAGTATTCGCATTTTTGTGATGTTATTTCTAAGGTATGTCTTGATTATTGCGGTTTGGCTTGTTTCGCTTTTACAAACCTGCTGGTTATTATGAAAGTTGTAGTATTAGTTTATCCGAGATAACGCACATTTGAGTAATCATGCTTTGTATGGTGGTGGTGAAAGAGGTAGTGTTGAGTATGATATAAAGAGTAAGATTTATGATTATTTGAATGTTCACGAGAATGAATATGGACTTGTGTTTATTGTTAATAGAGGTTCTGCGTTTAAGTTATTAGTCGAATCGCACCCATTTCATACTAATAAGCTTTTGACAATGTTTGACCATGAAAGTCAATCAGAATTGGATGGCGCAAAGTGCAAAGAGAAAGGTGCTAAGGTTCATAGTGCGTGGTTTAAATGGCCTCCATTGAAACCGTGTTCAACTCATCTTAGAAACAAATCTTGAATAAAAAAGGAAGAAAGATTCGGCAACGGGTCTTTTTGTGTTTCTGCTCGCCTAGAGTTATTGGAGCGAAGCACTGTGATCAATGGATGGCGTTAGCTCAACAAGTAATAATTGGCATGTGTTGCTTGATGTCGGTGCATTAGGCCCAAAGATATGGATTCTTTAGGGCTATCGTTATTTCGACCGATTTTATTATCACGCCGCTTTATAGAGTTTTGGATATGACCCGATGGATTCAGGTGCCTTTAATAAAGATAAAACACTACTTTGTAGTAATTTGCCTTTGCAAAGATGAGGTTCAAGATGAAGAAAACCAAAATGAGTTAACTGAGTGGTATAAATTTTTGGGTTTTAAAATTTGGTTGAAGATGAAGAAAACCCAAAAGGATTTATAATGGGGACAAAAGTATAAATGTGTATGGACTAAAATACCCTTGACTACATGACAAAATCGACATCGACTTTGGCATTGGTGGTCGAGGACTAGTTTGGCATTAAAAACCCAAGTTTTGGACTCCCCACGATGATAAATGCAAGGTTTGTCCCATTACGATGCTTCTGTACAAGTTTAGGGACCAACGGTGTATTTTAGTCAAAATTTTATAAGGTGGCAATTAGACCAGCTATCTTGTACGGGTTAGAGTGTTGGCTCATCACGAAAGCTCAAGCAAACAGAGTGGAAGTGGCAGAACTAAGAATGCTAAGGTGGATTTGTGGTAAGACATGCTTGACATGATCCCGAACGGAGTTTTCAGAGCAGAACTAGAAGTTGAAACTATAATCTCGAAGATGCGAGAAGGAAGGTTGAGGTGGTTCGGTCATGTCAGGAGGAGGCCACAAACATCACCAGTAAGGAGAGTCGAAGCGATGAGGGTCGACGGTTTGAGAAGGAGGGGTAGACCTAAACTTAGGTGGGAGGATAGACTTAAGCAAGACATGAAAGAGCTTATCTTGTCCGGGGACATGATCTCATATAGGAATGCATGGAGAGCTAGGATTAGAATTTGCGGGTAGTTTTGGGCTAGGTGGTACTCTTTGTTTCTGGGTCTTTTTCACTATTTTTTGTTGCCTTGCCCCTTTGCTTTTTAGGTTTCGTGGTTTCTTTGCTCTTCCCTTTTAGGTTTTTAGGTGGCTAGCGGCCCTTCTTTTCCCTTTGGCTTTGCATTAGCTTTAGGCCCTTTTGCGTTGCCCTGCTTTATCTTAGTGTTGTTCTTTTTTCCTTTTGCACATACTTGTTTGCTTGTCTTGCCTCTTGTCTTTTGATTGGTGTTCTGCTTTTATATGCTTTGTCTTTTATCTTATGTTTCTTGTTTGATGGTTCCTGCGTTTTTGCTTTGTTTGCTTGTCTTTTCCTTTTGTCTACTATGTGCTTTTACTTTTGTGGCTCTTGTTCGTGCACTTATTCCTGCTCTCATCACCGCACATTCAGACTGTCGGATGTCTCCGAAAGCGCCTCTACTCTCGTGTTTTTTTCCTGGGTAGGGGTAGGATCTGTCAACATTCTACCTCCTCATACCGCCTCGCAGGACGTGATGTTGTTGTATAGATATACCTTTTATTCAAATGTACTTAAACACTCAAAATTTTCTTTTTAGATCGTAAATACTTTTAATAAACATTAATTAAACTTATCTTACTATCTTATAATAGAGGAAGATCTTTCTTTCATTAAATGCATATCAAAACTCAATTTTAAGCAATACAAGTTATAAATCATACTATGGTACAAACATTACTTCTCTCCTAAACTTGATTTTAAACAATACATGTTATAAAGTATATGATACAAACCTTTCAACACCTTTATCTAATTGGATTATAATTCTATCAAATTAAATCAAACATGATACATGTTTACCAGTCACAAATAACTTAAATGCAATAAAACTTTTGTTTGATACATCATGTTCACCTATCTAATTTTGATGTAAATAAACACAGCTGCATTTGATGAATGGATCCGTAACCAACTAAAAGATGTATCTAGATTTAAAAGCATTAAAGACGTATAAAAGGTCAAAACTTCCTGGTCATTCCAATAAGTCGCAAAGTCCAAATTGGGTTTAAACAGATACCCACTTCATGAGTCTTCATAAAAGTTTCAAATTTTCTACCCATCACTTTCAAAGTAAACTACCATCCCTTTTCCCTTTTCAACAATTCATTATCACTTTCCTCATTTGGAATGTTTCAACACACAAAGTGTAAAAATCAACCGGTCACTCACGCGGATTTGATTGGAAATCAAAACAAGTCGAGAGTTACACGTGTCATAGTAAATCACGAGTCATGCGGATTTGACCCATAAACACAAAGTCATATACAAGTAGACAAATAAGAGAAACATATAAGATTGTACTTAAGATATACTTCGGGTAACTCTTAACCCGTTTAACTAATACGGAGTATGTACTAAGCTAAAAATGTAAACTGACCTGTTTTAACTGCTTGAGAATTGAGATAAAACACAGCAAAGATAACCAATTTCAGAGAAATTAAAACAAAATTAATTCTACACGCGAAGGGTAATCCCGTAACTAAACAAGTTTGTCTAAAATAATAATATCATTGATTTAACACTAGAAAAGTAAAACTATACAATACATGAGTTCATTCAGGCTAATGCCAGTTGACTCTTGCATACAAAAACTGGAACAAGCTGGGGAACATAGACTCTGTACAAACTAAAACGATTTGAGAACATTGACATAATGTCATGCTGTCACAAATCGTCAAATTATATCTTCATATGTATCATATATAGGAGCTAGACAGCAATATATATTAGCTCCCGTTGTCCAAAACTGAAAATAACATTTTACTAAGACCGGCGTCATTTGGAGAAATTTGTCCATCAAGAAAGTGGACCATCTTCATGCAACTCAAGTACTTATTTCAGTCGTTCCGATACTCACTAATTCACCTACAACATCAACCTGTAAAAAGCACAACCATGATCAATAACTAGACCATTTAACCACCCTGGTGAGGTTTTCTAGTTTTCATTTTATCTATGGTGAACATAGCCATAAAGCTTTATGCATGCATATACTTTATAAGGGTGACTTCTAACTAGATCTAAAAGAGATGTTTTGCATTGTTTTTTGAAGTGATTATGATGTTACCCTAAATAATCAAATAATCATATCCAGTTTCAGTATAATAAAAACTATAAATTGATTACCCACCACCTAGATACTCTTTTAATAGAAGAAATAGATAATTGCTTTAATAAAATAAAAATATTTACCTAATTATATAAACTATGGTTCACGCATTCTCATTTTTCCTCGAGTCTTTTTCATCCACGCCTTCTGCTACTGACGAATTATCATCGTCTCTTGAACTTAGAGTTCCCGGATTCATTCTCTGGACCTCTTCTCGGGTATATATGAAGATCTTCCGGACCATACCACAAAATTCCCTGAGCCACATAAACAAGTAAGAATTGAATACAGAAACTAACTGTCATCTGGAATTCTGGATACAGAATTGATGGGACTTACTGCCAAGGATCATCTCCAACAAGCATCATATCACCCTCATCGTCTGTGTATACAACTAGCCAGTTCTTGTTGCGGCTCTTTAATTCACCATTGAACTCGAATAACTCGTCTAATTCGAAGATCAATTCGTCATAGTTGTTAAACTTAGTAAGGTCCACTGACCTACCAAGGGCAATACCCTGCTTATGAACCTGAAAACATTGTTGCTTAACAGTCAAAACACTATTAAGATTATCATAATTACATTGTCATTACTCATTAGAGGTGAAAAATGGACCAGTTAAGTGGTCACCACCGTTAATTACGCAAGCCAATACTGTGTGATAGATATACATACTTTATTTGTCAAATCTCATTACGAAAACTATATTATTTCAATACCAATCATAGACTTTTATACTTATTTTTCCCCAATTGACCAGTTAAAGATAAAGAATAACCAGCATCAACCCATCCATAAGAAAACAAAACGAAGGGCGTAATTTTACATAGATCATATAAGCAAAAGGAAATTAAACCAATACCTTTGTACAACTTCTTGTAGAAACACCCTGGACTTTCACTTGAGCATTTCGCTAAAGGCTTAAAATTTGGTATTCTTTATCTTGCTCTTTACCAGTTGCTAAATTATCAGCAACTTTCAACCGCTTTGATTGTTCAGGCTTTAGATCAGAATCAAAGGTAAGATATTGTTGTGATTGCAACCCTTCATTTCTATTACCAGCAAATGTTACACCAAATATTTTAAGGTCTCCGTCTTTAGGTTTCATGACTTCGTTTTGTTTAACCACAGGGGTCTGAAGATAAGAAGGAAGTGGTGGTGGCATCATCCATTTCTCGTGTTGCTGATTTCCACCCCTTTGATTACTATGAGCTGAATACTCGTCAAAAGCACTATACCTGACATCTCTCATCTGATATGAAATTTCATTAGATTGAAGACCACTTTTCACACCACCACCGCTCAACAAGCTGAGGGAGAGATTAGAGGGTGGAACAGACCATGAATTTGTGTGACCACTCGTCGGTGAAGAGAACTCGTTTATAGAACCGTTGGTTGACCCAAAACCAGATAATAGATCTGTGAAGGAGGATTCGGCAGTCCTGTTGACGGGTAAAGATTTATCTGACCCGTAACGTCGTGAAACAGAAAGTGCATCAACTTTTTCGTCATCTGTTACAGAAGGTGTCCATTTAATTGGTCTATCACATGAATCTGACTCGTTATTATCTATGAAATTGCCTCGCAAGGTCGATAGTTCTTGACCTTGCAAGACCCTCGAGAATGCACTTGCTGGTAAAGAGTGAGGGTCTGCTGTGGCCAATTTTGATGAACCTATATAAGTTATATTTGTTAAAAAACAAAATCCATAGTGTTATTTGCATAAAATACAATGGTACTTTTCATTTGTTCCATTTTGGTCATTTTGCTGTGTCCCATTGGGATCATTTTATAAGAAGAAAAAAAGCCCTTGAAACCCACTTTCAAAATCGATAATTAGTATAATTTATTTAAGAATAAACAAAACCATCTTTTAATGACTCAACCATTTATCGAAAATGTTAGATATATACAAAAAATTACATTGACCAAAAGTGGACAAATTGAAAAGTACATTGGCTATTAAGAACATAAAGATTAACATAGTACTATATCAAATTAGTACCTTCTTTAGTAAGAACAGATGAATCGGGAGATGAAGGCAACAAGTTTGTCCGAGGTCTTTTTTGTCTATGCACTGGAAGTGTATTGATTGCAGGAGGCACAAGAGCAGGTTCTATTTTCCAAGGTGAGACTCTCTCCGGACGGGGAATAGAAGAAGTTTCATCCCATCGTACCTACATTAGCACACAAAAAGTTATAATTTGGGATATTCGCCATAAAGTAAGACACAATTGGAAGAAATTGACAAGTAGTAACACCTTTAAGCATCTCCATTTGGACTCGGGCCACCTTTTGGATCACGCTCTTCAATTCCAACAACAGTTCCGTAAACCTACAAAAATAAACAAGTTATAATGTCAAAAGTCGAAACCAAGAGAAACAATCAAAAGGATGAATAACTCAGGATAGTTTCAGCTAGCTATAATTATACCTTTGCTCTGGTGCCTCTTCTCCCTCAAACCTCATGTTAAATCTCATCCCTATAGAATAATTACTCTTGATTGATTCCATGTACTGATCATAAGGAACGATGAACTCCGCAGGACTAGTTCTGTAAAAGTAAAGTAAAATGTTAAAGTATCATATAATGACAAAAATAAAAGTATAGACTATAGATACAGTTATGATTAATTAGATTCCATTAGTTGCATACCTAGGTTTGTAATAAACTGTAAACATTGTTCCGGTCTGAATGGCGTGCCAAGCTGTTGCAAGGACTCCTAGATGCATGCTATGGCTGGATATGACCGACGATGGTATGTTTGCTTGTTGTCTCATTGCGCGTCTTACTCCAACACGAAGTTCCCCATTCTCGCCTCTGCACGTTCCATTAGTAGATGTTAAGGAAGAGAACAAGTATAACATAAACATCGGAAAACAAAATCTAAAAAACTGTTATTACCTTAAAAATATAAAAGCATCACCGGCCACAAGCCTTTTGGAACTGACGAATACACTCCAACCACTTTGAAGTAGATGTCTTCGTGGTTGACCTGCCATTTGCAGAATAAATTTAGAAAGGTCGAGGCATATGTTTTTACTTGATCTAACAATAAACATTTCTCGGTGAGAGGCAACCTTACATTATGTTAACACACACGCAAGATATATGAAATGATGTTGATCCAAATTAAATGATATAATTATCAATTACCTCGGAATATGTGTCTAAAACGCCATTCACTTCCGTGAAGATCCTTAGCCACCAATTCCTGAGTAGGTGGTTGCCTCGACATGTCCTGAATCAAACAAACCACAAAAAAACCTTGATCATTATCAATACGTTTAAAGCCAATTTCAAATAAACAAACAAGTCGTTCATAGTAAAGATCCTAACCAAAGGAGGAAGACACTCATCAGCATGTCGTCTCAAAACAGAAAATCCACCGTGTGTACTAGTATCCGAAGCAGTCAACGTCTTACAGAAAGAATGCACACGAAACTGCGCTTCGGGTGGAGGCAATGGATCTTTCGTAACCTCGGTTTCATTTTGCTGCAATCACAAAATCTAGCCATGTCAATCAACATTTCTAATAATAAACATCAACGCGCTCAAACACGGTCGAATTCAACTCACATTAGGTTCAGGCATAAGAGTAATCTGCGCAAACACCTCATCTGTATCCGGTTCCGCCTACACGCAAACACAACTCCAAATTAATCAAACCAGACCAAAACAAACTAACAAACAAAGCTCTATATATGTAACAGGTCCTCAATTTTACCTTTAACTGAACGTTTACAACGCGACAAAGTATCTTAGCCGGAAGGTTATAAATCGGCATCTGTTGATCCGCTACTTGATTCGTTGAAGCTTCAACCTATTTATTTACAACATCAATCAACAAAAAATATTTAAAATTTATAAAAATAAAATTAGTTTATATAAAAAAATATATAAAAAAAATTACCTGTTCAATATGACCTTGAGGAAAGTAAAAAACGAGCTCGTTTTCACGCGGTACGGTAACTAACGGACCGGCACAAGCTCTCCATAGATCCTTATATAGTGCCACGTCAGCATCACCTAAAACATCACAAAACAATCAGTTTCTGCCACGTCAGCATCAGCTAAACAAAACATAATCAGTTTAACCGGAAAAAAATTAAGCAACAAAACTGATTTTAAAAAGTGCCACGTCAGCATCATCTAAAGTAATCAAAATCAGTTTCACCGGAAAATATATTCTTAATGAAAAAGTGCCACGTCAGCATCACCGGAATATATATATACCTTTATTAGATTCGCCGGAAAGAGGAGGAGGAGCATCGTTTCTATCGCTAAAACAGGAGGATGACGTCATCTTAATGAATCAAAATAACTAACATAAAGAGGTGTGTGTGTGTTGTGAAAATAGTGAACAAAAAGTAGGTGAGGGAGTTGAATTGAATCTTTTTTGTGTGTGTGAAATTGTGTGAGGAAAGAGGATTTTGGGGGTATGATATGATGTGAAGAGAGAGATGGGGAAATGGGAGAAGGAAGTAGTGGGCTTTTGGAGAGACAGAGGGGTCAAACCAACCAAACGGGTTTTCCTTTCTTTTAATTTATTTGTTTATTTATTTAGTAGTGCAATCATTTCATTGGCTGGTTATTATTCTAACATATACGCATTGTTGTGTGTTTTTTTTACCGGTTGTTTCCGGTTGCTTCTATGTACACTTATTATTTTGATACAAATACAAATTAATAAAACAGAAATACAAATACGGTTTGAATTAGCATTTGAAACATTATTTTAACTTTTATAAATAAAATTCAAATTGTTTTTAAGTATTTCAAATAAGGAGTTGATACTCCCATCACATTTAGTAATGCAAATATCATTTTACATAAGTTATAAAGATCACAAGACAATACAAGAATGTCTTGCACAGATTTCGTATTTGCGTAAAAAATGGTAGGAATATCAACTCCTTTCAAATAAGGTTATGTTTGGCGATATAAGTTTAGGTTGGGGTTAGAGTTGTAACTTATATTATAAGTTATAAATTGCAATTTATATTTTACAAAATTGTTAACAAATTAATTGAAATGTAAACTTATTAATATAAAATCAAATAAATTTAATTAAATTCAATTTAGATATATTTTGAAAGGATTTAAGAATCGACTAACTAAAATCTTTGACAAGCTCGTTTTAATTGGGCGAGTTTATGGAGGCATGACTTATAAACTCTTTTATAAACATGCGACAAACAAAGTTTTATTTTATAAGTTTAAGCTCTTATAAGCCCCAAAAGCCTCACGCCAAAGCCAACCTAAGTGTGTATTTTCCGTTATTCTAACATATACGATAGTTGTTCCGCTCCGCACTTGGCTACCCAGCGTTCACAGTCAGGCACGATAAGCGGTACACCGTGAGGCGCGTCCCTTCCTGATCCTCGTATTGTGGAAAGGTCCTCTCAATGCTCTAACGCCCACACGGATATGGACGAATCGCCTCACGACGTTCGAACCCAACTCACGCATCGCTTTAATGGGCGAACAACCCAACCTCGGAACATACTACGCCTGGGTGGCGAAGAGTCGACATCGAGGTGCCAAATCTTCCGTCGATGTGAGCTCTTGGGAAGATTAACTGTTATCCCTAGAGTAACTTTTATCCGCTGAAGCGACGGCCGCTTCCACTCGGACCGTCGAACTAAATGCCGACTTTCGTCCTCGCCGACGCAAGTGGGTCTTGCGGTCAAGCTCCTTCGCCTTTGCACTCGAGGCCAATCTCCGTCCTACCGAGGAAACCTTCAGCATGCCTCCGTTACCTTTTGGGAGGCCTACGCCCATAAATCGCTTCTACCCGAGACGTCCCTCGCCCGCACGCCCCGACACGCAGAAAAGCCCAAAGCCAATCCTGTGGAACGGTGAAGCTTCATAGGGTCTTTTGTCAGGTGCAGTGGTTCGCATCTTCACGACATGTCTATTTCACCGAGCCTCTCTCCGAGGCAGGTGCCGGATCGTTCGCCTTTCGTGCGGGTCGAAACTTACCCGACAAGGAATTTCGCTACCTTAGGACCGTTATAGTTACTGTCGCCGTTCACCGGGGCTTGTCGCCGACTCCCCATCATCGGTCACCAACTTCCTCGACCTTCCAAGATCAAGGGCGGCCCCCATACATGTTCTTACGACTTTGCGGAGACTGTGTTTTGGTAAAAGTCGCGGGCACTGTCATCGCGAATTTTCTGTGAGGCACCCTTCTCCCGAAGTTACGTGGCTATTTTGCCGAGTTCCTGAGAGTTGTCTCGCCCTAGGTATTCTCTACCCACCCATGTGTCGGTTTTGCACAGTACCCTTTGTTGATGTGAAGAGAGATGGGGAAATGGGAGAAGGAAGTAGTGGGCTTTTGGAGAGACAAAGGGTCAAACCAACCAAACGGTTTTCCTTTTATTTATTTAGTGTAATCATTTCATTGGTGGTTATTATTCTAACATATACGTATTGTTGTGTTTTTACTTTTACCGGTTGTTTAGGTTGCCTCTATGTACACTTATTATTTTGATACAAATACAAATTAAATGTAAATCTGAATACGGTTTGAATGAGCATTTGAAACATTATTTTAACTTTTATAAATGAAATTCAAATTGTTTTAAGTATTTCAAATAAGGAGTTGATATCCCATCACATTTAGTGATGCAAATATCATTTTCCACAAGTTATAAAGCTCACAAGACAATCTTCAGAATACGATTATGGTATTTGCATCAAAAAATATGGTAGGAATATCAACTCCTTTCAAATAAGGTTATGTTTGGCGATATAGGTTTAGGTTGGGGTTAGAGTTGTAACTTATATTATAAGTTATAAGTTGCAATTTATATTTTTACAAAGTTGTTAACAAATTAATTGAAACATAAACTTATTAATATAAAATCAAATAAATTTAATTAAATTCAATTTAGATATATTTCGAAAGGTATTTAAGTAAATTGACTAACTAAAATCTTCGGTAAGCTCGTTTTAATTGGCTTGAGTTTATGGAGGCTTGTGACTTATAAACTATTTTATAAGCTTGTGTGACAAACAAAACTTATTTTATAAGTTCAAGCTCTTATAAGCCCTGAAAAGCCTCACGCCAAAGCCAACCTAAGTGTGTATTTTCCGTTATTTTATATGTTTGGCGAAATGCGATGAAGCTTCATCTAGAGCTTATTTTATAATTTGGAAGTTGGATGTTATATTTTTATCAAGTTGTTTGACTACGTATTTGGAGTTTAAGCTTATAATTGTAAAATCGCATAAAATTATATCAAATTAATTTTATCTTTTGTGTAATAATCTATTATATTTTGAAGGATATTTAAATAATTTGACTAGCTATACGACCTCCTAAGGTAATTTCAATTAGCTTTGGCTTATGAAGGCTTGTGGCTTATACAAACTTTCATAAGTTTGTGTGACAAACAAATCTTATTTTATAAGCTAACTTATTTTAAAAGTTCAAGCCTCACGCCAAATACTGCCTTAATGGCTCATTCATATATAGCTACTTTACCAAACGTGTTAAAACCATAGAAAATATTCTTAAAAGAGGAACACCAGTTCATTTACAAGAAAAAATAGTTACTTAACATCCGAAAATAATGTATAGTTAGGGCACCTCACGAGGATTACCTTACTTAAGTAATAACCGTGTATAACATATCAACACGTTTTCGTACTTTCGTTCTTATAAAACATTAACAGCTAAACAAGTAATTCTTTGTTCAGTTTTGTTAGATTGTATCAAGAATGCGAAATTCAAAAACATTTTAGCTTGCTATAAGATTGAAGGGTTAAAATGTTAAGGATCTAAACTATGGTGTCATATCTATAACATTCCAAAAAGTACCACTACCATATGATGTATATACAAAAGTATAAGGGGTCAAAGTGTGAATAATAGTGTCTTTAAACCGGCCAATAACAGTGACCCCGCTTTCCTGACCGGAGTGCTGTGTACCTTTGGAAGGACCGGGAGTGCAACTTGGACCGCAATAAATATTAGTGGGCCAATAGGAAAATGCTTTTAAATTTTTAAATACAATATTGCATGTTTATCATCAAGCTAGATTAAATGTATTCAACTATATGTAATAAATAAATTAGTGGTCCAATTCGAAATGTGTTCATATGGTTTGTTAACTTGACATTAAAAATAGTAAGTTACATAATGTGCTTGTATGTAAAGGAAAATGTTTTATTTATTTTATAGTTATGTGAAATAGCAAGTGAAGTGTCTTTGCTCGTTATAAAATAAGTGTTCATTTTAAAATACATACCATTTTAGAAATTTTCACTAATAACATTATTTACCAATAAAATAACATCCTTGCTTGCTAAGAGCATAAAGTGTAGTGTTTCGTCACTTTAGTCATATCTCAAGATTTCACATTTCGTATTCACACACCAAAATACCCCTTAGTGGCTCAAGTCGTTTGCTAGTTTTTGGGCCATACCATTTTATTTTTTAAACAAACTAAAATTTTATTCATTTAAATAAAAATACAAATTACATAAAAATAAATAAATAAAAAAACAAAAACAAAAACAATAAGCATTGAAATTTACTCAAATAGTAAATTACAAACCTTTACCACCATATTTCTTCTTTGTTGTGAAAACGCACATTTTACAAACACACACAAAAGCGCAAACACGCACACTTCAAATAAGCGCAACACAAATAAACAAAATAAATAAATAAAAAACTAAAGAAATGCAAATGGCGTTGCGCGAACCAACTCACTTTTCAAACGACACTAAGAGGGGTTGGTGCAGGGGTGGCGTCGTTTGGCTTGCCCCGTCGGAAATGGCGAGGGTCCTCGTGACCATATAATATATATTTTGACTGGTCTAAATACAAAGCAACACTTATTTTGAGACATCGGGGAAAAAATATAGACATTTATGATGAGAGGGGGACAGTTAGTAAAACTATGAGTGCAACCTAAGTCTATTGGTAGTAAGGAGTCACCATAACCAACTTTACCATCGCTATCTCAATACCGCGCATTTTTTCTCTTAACAATCGACTTCACCACCAACCGAGTGTCTTCACGACAACCAACTTCCCAACAAAAATATCTTGCTTAAACAAAATATACATCACAAAACCAAAATATCACACACACACACAACAAATAACACTCCCACAACTCGGTTGTTTGAACGATCGAGTTCTCCCATAAGTTCTCCTTTATTGCATGTCACAACGCGTCCTCAATGGTGAGTATAATAATGAAGGCTCGTTTGATGAGGTGCCACATGAGATAAGACGCGTCAAAGAAGGTATTATTGCCTCGAGTCTAAGTATTCAAGGCAAATTAATCAAATATTAATGAGTTAAGAAATGAGTTGTTCGAGAAACATTAGTCATTGAGGGTAAATATATGCCTAAGTATCTTTGAATTATACGGAGATGATTTTCACACACGAGGTTTTGATTTGTACATTTTTATGTACAACCAGTTAAAGAAAATATATATACAATACATCGCTTTAATGCGTATGTTAAAGTGTATCAATCTAAAATTGTATATGCAAGTTATTTCTCATCAATTTATTGCTTAAAACCACAACATTGTGCAAAAAAACGTTTTACGTGCTGAGAAAACATCAATCATTGAGGGTAAATATATGCCAAGTATCTTTGAATTTCTTGCTTAAAAACACAACATTGTGCAAAAAAACATTTTACGTTTTAACATATCACACATCAATTATTTAAAATTTTCCCAAAACAACAATGTACTTCAATTTTATTTTTGAAAAGATTTCATATCTCCCTCATTTAGTTGAAAATTTATATATACCCAAACACGATTAAAAACATCAGACATTATCGATTAAATACTTTGACTTTGGATATATAAAATTAATCATGAAAGTAAGGTGAAATATGAAATTAATCCTTTATTTGGGTTTTGTACTCTTCATTGTCAAGTAACACCACAAATCAATCTCTTTAACATTTATCACATGAGCACAAAGAAATCAGTAATTGTGTGTGCATGCTTTTTATGTTAAGGTCTCCATTTGAATTATTTCAAAGATATCTTGTTCGTTGATAGAACAGTGAAACATCATTTCAAAGATATCAAAAGAGAACTAAATTCATGAAGTTGTATGATTATTACCACACCATAGTCGAAGAGTGGAGCCATCTCCATACTCAAATTGCAAAAGTTGTTGGGTCAAATTTGGCAATGAAAACCAACAAAGCATGGATTATTTACTTGATCGATCTAGTGTGAGTCGTCTATAAGCTTCCATGTATCCTTTATTTCCAAGAGTTATAACTTTAACAACGTCATTGATCGAGTTCCTCGAATATTAGATATAATTGATGTTCCAAAAAGAAGAAAAGAAAACGAAGGTGGTGCATGTTGAATATCTAACTTTTTCTTCCTTTTTGCTCTCTTTCTCCGTTTTAGTTAGCTTTTGTCTGACTCTTCATTGTGTTGTTTGACGAGGTCAATTTTGTAAGTCAACTCCATTTAGGTTGTTATAAAAAATCTTATATAAATATCTTGGATGACCATTTTGATTTTGATTTTTGAACAGTGGTGATTAACAATAGTGGCCAACGATGGGTCATATGCTGTAACAGAACTTGAGAACTTTCATTGAAAGGGCCGGAACATAAGTCTTTATGTGTATAAAGAAAATGCAACGATCTAAATTGTAAAAACAATAATAACTAATCATAAATAACTATCATTTGTTTCCAAGTTTTTAAGATGATAATTGATATTTTACAAATTCTCCTTGAACTTTTACTTGTTTTACACTAATAAACCAAGCTAGAGGACGGGATCCTTCCCGCTTCCACATGGTCCGCCATTGGTCATATGTGGATTGTGGACGGTGTGGGATATATGTGTTCAACATTTTTTTAATTATTCACCATACATGCAAAAGGCATGCACAAAAGGATTAGATTGAATTGGACCAGATCATTACACTTTAAACTAATAAAATATCAACTTTACTTGTAAAAATATTTTTGATTGATTGAAATAAGAATTAGCATTTACGTTAAGATATTCCAAAATGAGAAGATGAATTGGAGTATAATTTTAAGACGGATGAAAGATTTAATTATGATAGCTTGACATTTTATAGTACAAAGTAATGGTAAAAGACTAAAGTAACTTTTTAACCGTAATTTTTTCAAGAACCTTTTCCTATAAAAACGTGTAGCTTCTTAAAAAGATTTAGGGTTCTCCACATTATTTGAAGTACTTACTTGATGAATGCTTTTCTTACAAAACGCCTTATTTTGTGATTAAAACTTACATAAAATGTGTTTGCAACAACTTCTTTTTGCGAAGGAGATGTTTTGTTAGGGATTTAATTCATACAATTGACGATATAATTTTTCAAACGTATTGTTACAGATAACGACTTAAAAATTTACTCGTGTGGTACCTTAACTTTCATTTTTATATCAATACGATACGAAATGACATGTAAACGCTCAAGCAGCTAAAATGATATATTTTTTATAGGAAAATATGTCCTTATGATTTAAAAAACAAATATAACCTTCTTTTATCAAAGGTTCTAGCAACAATGAACTTTGCAATATTTATTTAACTACTTGTAAAATTTGAAAAATCGCAAGTTTGTTTACAAAGATGGTGCTGATGCGATTTTGTATAATAATATGTATTTGGAAGCCTAAATGATACAAGTTTAGAGAATTAAAACGGGTTGTTTAACAATGCGCCCCATAAGTGAAGCATTAGCATGACAATAATTCGACCACGTAGCTGACATACGATCCACATAAATTGACTTTTCTACGGATCTGCTTTTTTCATGGTCTCCATGTCTCTTTAGTATGACTTACTTTCTGGCAAGACAAGCTAAAAAATCCTTAAAACATATCAGTATTGCTATGCACTAGTTTTAGAACCTTCAAGAAGCGGGAGCTTTGACATAAGTCGTGACTAACTGGTTTGTCACAGCTCGATTTACTTGTTTAATTGTCCTTTAAATAAATTACAAACCACAACAATAATAATAAATGTTGCCTTTAAAAACAAATATAAAGTTTATGGAGTATTTGTTATATAAAGTTTAAGATTAGATATTTATAAAGTTTTGAGTTTAAATGTAAATTTTATTTAACCAATTAAAATGTAACGTTATTTTAAATTTAACCCTTTAAGCCAAGTTACCCATGTTTTTATGCGAGTTAAACTTATTAAATCAATAATACGAAGCGTTATCAACGCACAGAAGAAAAAATACTTTTTGAGACATCCTTACGTAATCTCGAGGAATAACACGAGTTGTTCATATATATACAATCTTATTTATTCATTTACATATCACAAAGAATTATGCTTTTATTTTTATTTATAATTATGTTATTATGTGTATATAAAGTTTGGGGGATACAAACTTTAAGGGTATTTATTGAGTTTTATAAAGTTACAAAAACTAATGGAAACTTCTAAGTATAATTAAATCAATATAATTTATTTACAATTTAACATTTAAAGTTTTATTAATTCTCTTCAGATTTTATTCTTATATTTTTGACATTAGACACTGAGCTTTTTTTAATAAAAAGAGTTTTTTTTTTTTTTTTTTTTTTTTTTTTTTTTTTAATACATGTTGACCAATTGGTTTAATTTCGACTATTTAAGTAGCTAATAAGAGCTCGATTTACAATCGAGCTTTCTCATATCGGTTGATGCGTTATGATTCATTTTCAATTAATTTTTCCGTTATTATATACTTTGTAAGAGATTTAAAAGTTTAATGCAAAATTTTGATACATTGTAACAAAAGAATATTTTCTTTAACAATATTATTAGAGATTTATTCTTTGTATCAAACCGATGTAAATTTTATCACAAACAATTAAAAACTATACTATAAAGACAGAGTCGTTGCTGATTTTAGAGCGCATCGTGCCATTATAACAAAGTAACTGTTGACAACCCATCTCTTCGATTTCAAAGCACACATGCTATAGTCACAAAGTGTGGCTCGTGAATTTAAATTATTTAATATGTATAAAAATATCGCAAAATGCTCAATAAGTTACAAGAAAATATTGAAACTCAATTCAGATTTATCACAAATGTATTATTGGATCATCTTCGATTTTTAAATCAAATATATAAGTTTCTGGTATATAGAATGCGTAATTGTGTATGATTTGTGATTAATTTTTCAAACAAGGGTTGAAATGACCAATATAAAAAACTCTACTATATTTTTAGGAAATGCAACTTCCTAAATATGGCAAAAATTGTAAAAACTAAATACTTTAGGAGTGCAACATGGCCATGGCACAAAGTCATCATCTTATTCAGATATCATCTTCTTCCTCGTTAAAACCTCCTGCTCACCGCTGTTCTTTCAAATCATTTTTAACATATCAATATTACATGACATTCTACATGAATCAAACAGATAGCGCTTTGGACAACCTATCAATTTTAAGCCAAAATCGAACTAAAACACTTTAAAGTTCAACATATTTTGGGGCCTGAAAAACGGGCCGACGCGTGTGGTTTAAGATATAGATAATAAAAGAAAAAACTGTGTTGATAAATTAGCTTAAACACATTGTTTAACCACGCTATGAGTGATTGGACTAGATGTAATGGTGTGTGCACCAACAATGGTGATTCCCTTTACACATCATCCCCAATCGCTGCAAACCCTATTTTTTAATCGGTTTGGTGGCACACTTTTGTGTGTGTTTGATGATGTCAGTAGAAATTGGAGATTTTTACGTGTTTTTTAATGTTGACCATTACACATATTTGATAGTTTATTTGATTGTATGATGAATGATGACGCGGTTGCGGACGCGAAGTTGGTGACTTTCATGAACGTTACACCTAATCTTAGCTAGGATAAACATTAAGTCGACTAATTACTTTTTTTTAAGCAACAATATATTAGACCAACAAAAAATACAAACAAACTAAGATCCTCCTTTCCAAACAAGACGATTAAAAAGGCTGAACCTTAAAATAAAAGCACAATTACAAACCAAATCAATCCGAAAGTCGACTAATTACTTAATTGGAGACGGCTATTTAGATTCTAGTACCCTTAGCTTAACTATTAAGATCACATTTGGTTTAACTTATAACCAAATGTAAATGGATGATTTGCTTTAAACTTGTGTACTAAATTATGTCTAACAATATTATCGTAATACGCCATGCAGACTCGGCATGAAGAATTTTCTACGAACAAACGTTATTTTGCTTTTGACTGGTGGATTGATTTATGTTTTGAAGTTTAATTAGATTTGCATTGTGGTTAAATAGATATATTTTGGTGAAAGAGTCAATTAAATCAGATTAATTATACGCTGAATAAATTTTGCTTTATTCACGCTCAACCACCATAAATTATGTTTTTTTCACATGTATTTTTGAACGAATGTTTTTTAATAACGATTAATCAGTAATATACGAAGTAGTGTGCTTTTTAGTTTTATACGCTTAGACATCAGTAAATAACGCTTCAATATCAGATTCTTAAAATTATATATGTAAATCTTAAAATAATTAATACGGAGGTTGCGATCTCATTATAAGATATAGATATAGATATGATATAGATATGTGAAATTAAAAATTAGAATTAAATGACCATTAATTGTGTTAATATGTTACTAAGCATGTGACTAATCGTGTCTTAGCTCACAATAAAGCCCAATTATTAGCCACGTGATATTGAAGGAAGTTCAGTATGCGGGGCTAGTTTGATGGTAGGGACCAAAGCCATGGGTTGTCTGGTAGGAGTTAGTGTGGTTGCAGCCAGAAGCATACAGGAATCTTTGTCCCAACAAATGAGTTTTTGTTCTATGTGAGAAGATGCATGTTAGCCTTATCATGTACCATCCTACAACCTTCTTATCTTCAAGTCATCTTTCTTGCCACTTGTGTTTGAAAAGTCACACGTCTTCTTTTTTTCTATTTTCCCCAACATTTCCTCCACATTGATATTTTATTACTAGTAACATAATCGATAAAAAGCAATAGAATAAAGTTATCTATTTTATACACCGTAAGTTATCTATTTACCTATTAAATATATAAAATCAATCAACAGTTACTCGTTCTTAACTAGATCGTAAAAAGTGTCTAACCGTTTGCCTCAAAATTTTGCTCTTAAGAAAACGTGGTTTGTATATCATAAGAGCAAAGGTGTCGTGAAGTACCTCATCTTTTCATTTGGATCTTATCATTTCATTTTAACACTAACACTTTAAAATATCACCATTATTATAACGAAAAAAAAAAAAAAAAAAAAAAAAAACTATTACTATTCATTTGAGCCACACCACCCAATGTTTTTTTTTTTTTTTTTCATTTTCAAATAAACTAAAATCGTTTTCAAATAAAACTACAATGATGATTGAAAAAATACGAAACTTAAGAACACAAATAAAAAAATACACCAATTAAAAAAAAACCGATTATTTTGTTGATGTTCTAGATGTTGTTGCTTAAATGGTCAATAATATTTCGTCAAGCCTCGCGTGTGTTTATTTATTAATGGAGTTCTTTGGCTTTTCCTCCATTCAGAGACTTCAGATCGTCTCAATCCACGCACGTTGAACCTACTCACCGACAATATAAATCTCGCTCATTTGAATATCGCAATTTTTATCTTTCAAACGATGTTTGCGAACACGACGACGCAGACATGACTTTCTTTAACGTATCGATACCCAAGCACGCCCATTAGCTTATAACATGCCAACGTTCTGAAGGACACGAAAATTTCTTTCAACGCCTTTTCGAGCCTTTTCTTATTTACGCACACACGGAATTTTTCTCGGAATTGGCAACCAAAATGATTCGACAAAGATTACTACCAAGAGTAAACCCGCTGCCTCAGATAATAATGTCTCATGAGTAACTCTGTTAACTTCAAATGGAGCCATTTGACGTCGATCACATGCATTGAATAACGAACAACTATTCAAAAAGGTAAAAATTTTCATTCACTTTGACACCCAAAAGATGCTTAATCCACAAACTATACGACGCAAATCCATCAAACATTATAGATTAGGTATTTTTTATCACCTCTTGAAAATTGCCCATGCCATGTATCTTATTACAATTAATCCATTCATGATGCAGCATAATCAACGCTTCCAAAGATTCTCAAGTTCATGATTGTGTTATGTGCATTGTACAAATTCAGAATGTCATTCAAGTAAAGTTTTCTTTAAAACTCTGACGTAAACAATTCGACAATTCACGTAGTAAAATTATCTAAACAATAAACATGCACGTTTCCCATTTGTAAATACTTCATCTAATACATCGTAGTTAGGCAGTACGCCAATTGGCACATTATGGATGCTCATTTCATAATAATACTGTACTCATTGCACTGCATAACTCAGCCTGATAACAAAGAATTTAAAATAATCGGGAAGAAGATTAACATTTTGAATATATGTTTCAATACCTTTGACTACGCCACAATTCTCAATTTCCTACCATTCCTCATACTCCATATTCATCATTTCATAACGGTTCTATGATTTGCCAGATTTTTCAAGACACGTTATTTTCATATCAAACAAACGTTATCGTGTAAGTCATTATTTCGGCATTTAATCCGTTATTTCTAAAAATGATCCCGACATATTTTTATACTTCACATTTAGTTTATAAAAACTATATTTTGAGCTCACCTAGTGTTCTAAATTTATCTGGTATATAAATCGTTAAATTTATATTATTACGACGCTTTTCTTTAAAAACTACACGATAATTATTTTATCACCAAATTTCACAAGGAATGTATTTTTACAATTTTATGATATCATTATACTCTACTTTGGTCTATTATTAAAATTTCTTTCACCTAAAACTACCTTAAATACCCTAATGTATATACAATTTTACAAGTTATTATTACATAAACATTTTACTTACACTTTTTATCAATTTTATACAAAAGTTAAAAGAAAAAAAGCCGATTGGTGAACTTCTACTTGGTCGTAATTGTAACTCATTAATGTGATTGGTAATATATTCTCATATATTAGATTACACTCCATCTCACTTCTCACACTTCATTCATCAACAATTCAAGCTTTGTCAAGTAGATTTCTCTCTTCCTTTCTTTTGTCTCCAAAACCGGTCACCATTGAAGAGCAAGAAGAACTCATCAAAATTTTTCCAAGATCAAGTATTTACAATCTAGAACATTAATTTTATTAAGGCTTTCAAATAAAACCCAGAGTTTTGAGTAATAACCTTGTTCTTTTGCACCTCATCATATTAGCTTTGTAAGATGCCGTTTCATTTTTCATGCTTCCTTATCATTTCATATTTATCTCTTCATATTTGGTACAAACATGCAAGACATATGTTGTTTATACTATTTTTTACATGATTTTTAGATATATATATATATAAGGTCATCCTATAATTATCCCTTGGTATACTTTGGTCTTGATGATGTTTAGGAACCCATGACACCCCAAGAAGGTGTATGGTAGGATTAGATTAGCTTTGGAGTTGATTTGAAGGGATTAGAATAGGTTTTAGTCTGAGAAAAACTATTTTGGCAAGTATTAAAAGTGGTCTGTCTTATTTTGATTTTTCTGAAAATCCGACAGTAGGCACGACTTTTTGGCCTTGATATTTAGAAAATATACTTTAAAATCGAATCCGTACCGCTTGAGCGGATAAAAACGAGTTATAATGAAGAAGTTATGAATTTTTAAAGTTTGGCGACGAAATATATTATTTTACGAAATTTCAAGATACTATTTTTACTCTATTCGGTCAAAAACGAGTCCTAAGCTTCACAAATTATTTCGACTTATCAAAAATATATTAGTATACTTTGATACGAAGTTAAGGACGATAGTATCGTAAAACAGTTTGAAACGACAAAGATATGCACGCCATAAAATTTAGATGTATTATTATCCTAAAACTATATTATTTTGAGGCAAGTGTTACGTTAATTTGAATCGACTTATGTTTGAAATTTGTTTATCAATGATGTGGAACTTTTTGAAACGAAATGTCTTCTAATAAAATTAAGATCACCGACATATTTTTCAAAGCGACAAACCGTTTGTATAGCGGAGTTTTAATAAATTAATTCTGATTGCTCAAACTTAGGCGAAACTCATTTTAACCAACAATTAGACAAAATCACCATCTTTAACCCTTATTATCTTTATGTTCGAGACCTCGATGACTTAAAAACCCCGAATCGAAACTTTTAGATTTCGATACAAACTTTCCAAAACCGTAGAGTTCGGTTTCCTAACGATCGGCCGACACCATTTTGACTAGTTTTTTGAGCCATTTTTGTCACTTTCATGAAATATCCGACGACTTTATTTTCTTTACTAAAAGTGATAATTTCACCATAAATCATTATAAAACTATTGTAGGATGACATTTTTGACGTAACTACTTGTAAAGTGATTTTAGAATGGTCAAGACGTCGAAAAGGATATTTTTCGTCGATAAGTATTATTTTCAAAAACTCTCGAATGGTATAAATAACATAATAAATGCATACAATAACATTACATTGCAACTCATTACGCATCATATCTTTCACTGATAGGTCAAAGGTTAAAGTATCGACTACATCTTGGTGTAACCACTTTTGTCATCGCATCTATTCATCAAGCCGAGTAATCACAAACCCCTTTTTCCGCTTTTACTATATTTTGGGTAAATGCATGAACCTTCTTGAGCTAAATTGATCACTACTTTTATTAACTTGTTTGACTAGAACTTGTGAACTCGAATCAAATCCTTGAACTTAATTACTTAAATTATGACTTGTTAGAACTTATTGAGCCGTACATGTTATGACCTTGTCCCAAAGTCTCCCATGTTCGTGACATCACTATCAAAGTCTCCCATGTTCGAGCATCACTATAAAGTCTCCCGTGTTCGGACGTATCTTTGGGAAGAGGCACCCAGTTATATCTTTGGGAAGAGGCACCGATTAGATATTTGGGAAGAGCGCGGTATATCTTTGGGAAGAGGCACTGACTGTAACTTTGGGTGGTGGCACCTGACTTAATTTGGTTTCATCGGTGGCATACGAATTATTATATTCATTGGTACTATATTGTGAACTATTATGACCGCTTATACTTGACTACTTGACGCGATTTATTTTATACAATGGGTTGTGTACACACGGGTTGCAAGTTTTGTATAGGCGAACTTGGGCCGAGTGGATACACAATGCCTTTGCTTTGTGGACTATTTTCGATAATGAAACCTTTGACTCTTTCATTAGAGTTTTCTTATTTTACTAAACATGTTTACTCACCAACTATTTTCATAGTTGATCCGCTTTCTCTCATGCATTTCGGTGATCGTTAGTAGCTTTATCTACGTGTCTTGCATAATGAAGTTTTCACTTGTCACTTCAAATCATTATGTAATAGAGCGCAATATTTTGGGAACTAAACTTTGTAATATATTTGCCGACGATGGCTAAACCGGTATTGTAATGGTGTACTCTTTCTTTTAAATATTAACGTTGGTATGTTCTATTATCTTGCGCTTATGTTCCTTGAGTTACACCTCGTGTTTCCGCCTCCGGTGAGGGTGCGACAGATTGGTACCAGAGCCAAAGGTTATAGAGAATGCCGATTTTTCAAAATAAAAATCACAGGCTATAACAGGAAGAATTTTATTTATTTTGTTAAACATTGAACATCATCAGGAGTCATCTAGTCCTATCGCAGCATCGTTAATCATAAATTATACATGGCGATCAACTATGTCTAATTTATGAAGAACCATCTAATGATAAGAGTGGTAGTTTTAAATCATGTTTAGTCGAGTCTTTTGAGTCCGGTCACTTTGAAGTTGCATTGGTTCAGTGGGTATGCATAGCATGTTTTTACGCTCACGTCTACATTATCAGTACCTTGTTCATATCTTCTCTTTTCCATCTTCGACTTGTTAAACATAGCATGCCTGCATTCGCTGTCATGTTTCGATCACTATAACACATTACCGCTCGCACCTCATCGACTTCGTTAGAATATGGTTTACTCAACCGATGTTTTGGTCCTCTGTGGGATCACGGGCCGCAGAAACACACGCTCGTGAGGCAACAACAATGGCAAGCCTGACGACAATGACAATCCAAACAACAACGCGACCGAATAGCGGATCTACTCACCCAAATTATAACACATCTCGATGCTAGGCTAACCAACAATCGGAGAAGGTACTTCAGCGGCGGTCAAGGATCACGACTACAAAACTTTCATGACATGCAAGCCAATGGAATTTCATGGTGCGGGGTGCCATTGGATCGCTAACTCGGTTCGAGAATGTTGAGTCGAAACTTAGTATCACGAAATGTCTTGAAGGAAACAAGGTCGAGTTCTCTGTGGACTACTACGGTGGTCGAGCATTGACCGGTGGAACAACCAATTTGCAGACTAGAGGAAGAGGGGCTGCGCAATCGTTATCTTGGGAAGCATTTGAAACTACTAACCGATGAGTACCGCAGAAAGATGAAGTGCGTAAGCTAGAAGCGGAATTTGGAATCACTTGATGGTTGGAGTAGATCGACAAAGCACCGATCCGCTTCCACGAGTTAACCAGGATGGTTCCTCACATGGTTTCCACCGCGAGAAGTTGATCGACCGATATACGGGATTGATACCGTAAATGGGAGGATGTCACCGTCGAACCCAACCACTCGCAAGTCACCGTGCGAGTATGGCGATCGAGCGACAAATGATGCGATCGTGTCCGGAGAACTAACAAAGCAAACGATAATGGACGAAAGCGACGGGGAGGATCACCGAGAAGCCGAGACCGAATCAAGAAAACAAGAGGCGCCGAATAACCCGTAACTACGGGCGACTACCAGAGCGCATAGCGATATGCAGTCCACATCCTTTGTGTACTGGCGTAATTATCATCACGGAGACCGCGAAGGTGCGACAAATGTGGACAGACGCCACTGCGCGAAATTGCTCAAACAGGCGGAAATCAAGGATGAGAAAGCATGTTACGAGTGTGGAAGTTTAGATCACCTTCGCAATACACGCCCAAAGTCGAAAAGAACTCCCAATCAAGGAGGTAATCGTCGAAACTGGCGCTGGCAATAAGGCCCACAAGATCGTAACATTGAAATTCCTCCCCGCACGTGGTCGAGCATTCTATCCGGTACCGAGGAAGCCGCAACGCTGAACAACGGGTACATTCTTTGAGCAACCACTTTATTTCAGCACAACATGATTTTGAGTGCATAACTTCCTTCCGATTCATATCAACGCTCAATGACATATGATTAATTTGAGACCTATTGATATCGACCTTAGTTGTTATATATTTTGTTGATTTGATCGATTTGTGTAAGCAAATCCAATATCGAGCTTAATCTTCTTCAAAGACTTCATTCAAGGATGTTGAATCCTATCTTTCAACAACTTGTTTCTAGCTTAATCTAGCGACGCTTCTTGTTTGATGAGTTGAAAATCAAGCTAAGAGACAAGTTTATTCAAGTCGGTTTAGTTTAATCTCATGACGGTTCTTGTTTGATGAGTTGTGAGATTAAATTAGAATCGACTACCAAAGGTCTTTGAGGGCCACGCTCGATATTGGGTAAGTTTACCCCATCAAATCAAATCACGGGCATGTAATTAGTTGGATGAGGAACCCTTTATGCATGAGCATTGACATGATCACTTAGACTATTCAGACGAGCATAAACTTTAGAACTCTTGTCGAGGTTCGACCATAGTATCGTTAATCGAATCACGAGGACGTGATTCCACCGACATGGGAAGAATGTCACAATTCTCAATTTCCGCCATTCCTCATACTCCATATTCATCATTTCACAACGGTTCGTGCATGGTTTTGCATTTTTCAAGACACGTTATTTTCATATCAAATAAACGTTATCGCGTAAGTCATTATTTGACATTTAATCCGTTATTTCTAAAAAATGATCCCGACATATTTTTATACTTACATTTAGTTTATAAAACTATATTTTGAGTTTACCTAGTGTTCTAAATTTATTTGGTATATAAATCGTTAAATTTATATTATTACGACGCTTTTTCTTAAAAACTACACGATAATTATTTTATCACCAAATTTCACAAGGAATGTATTTTTACAATTTTTATGATATCATTATACTCTACTTTGGTCTATTAAAATTTCTTTCACCTAAAACTACCTTAAATACTACTAATGTATATACAATTTTACGTTATTATTACATAAACATTTTACTTACACTTTTTATCAATTTTATACAAATAAAAGAAAGAAAAAAAAGGTATTTGGTGAAAAACTTCCCCTCGTCGACCGAGGGGGTAACTCATTAATGTGATTGGTAACATTTTCTTATATATTAGATTACACTCCATCTCACTTCTCACACTTCATTCATCAACAATAATTCAAGTTCTTGTCAAGTAGATTTTTCTCTTCCTTTCTTTGTCCCAAACCGTCACCATTGAAGAGCAAGAAGAACTCATCAAAATTTTTCCAAGATCAAGTATTTACAATCTAGAACACACCCTTATTAAGGTTTTGAAATAAAAACCTAGAGTGTTTAGGCTAAACCTTGTTCTTTGCACCTCATCATATTAGCTTGTAAGCATGTTTCTTTCATTTTCATGTTTCCTTATCATTTCATATTTATCTCTTCATATTTGGTACAAACATGCAAGACATATGTTGTTTATACCATTTTACATGATTTTAGATATATATATATATATATATAAGGTCATCCTATAATTATCCCCTTGGTATACTTTTGGTCTTGATGATGTTTAGGAACCCATGACACCCTAAGAAGGTGTATGGTAGGATTAGATTAGCTTTGGAGTTGATTTGAAGGGATTAGAATAGGTTTAGTACGAGAAAACTATTTTGACAAGTATTAAAAGTGGTCGTCCTTATTTTGATTTTACGGAAAATCCGGCTAGTAGGCACGATTTTTGGCCTTGATATTTAGAAAATATACTTTAAAATCGAATCGTGGCGCTTGAACGGATAAAAACGGAGTTATAACGAAGAAGTTATGAATTTTAAAGTTTAATTTAAATATATTATTTTCTCGAAATTTCAGATACTATTTTTACTCTATTCGGGTCAAAAACGAGTCCTAAGCTTCACAAATTATTTCGACTTATCAAAAATATATTAGTATACTTTGATACGAAGCTAAGGACGATATTATCGTGAAAACGGATTTGAAACGACAAAGATATGCGTTTTCATAAAATTTCAGTAATGTATTCTTTTCTCGAAAAACTATATTATTTTACGAGACAAGTGTTACGTTAGGCGAATCGACTATGTTTGAGGCATACTTTTATCAATGATGTGGAACTTTTGAAACGAAATGTCTTCTAATAAAATTAAGATCACCGAGCATATTTTCAAAGCGACAAACCGCTTGTATAGCGGAGTTTTAATAAATTAATTACGGTTGCTCAAACTTGGCCGAAACTCATTTTAACCAACAATTAGACAAAATCACCATCTTTAACCCTTATTATCTTTATGTTCGAGACCTCGATGACGAAAACTCTACAGCTCGAAACTTCTAGATTTCGATACAAACTTTCCAAAACCGTAGAGTTCGCTTCCTAACGATCGACGCACACCATTTTTACGACTAGTTTTTGGAGCCATTTTGTCACTTTCATGAAATATCAAGCGACTTTATTTTTACGAAAGTGATAATTTCACCATAAATCATTATAAAACTATTGTGGGATGACATTTTGACGTAACTACTTGTAAAGTGATTTTAGAATGGTCAAGACGTCAAAAGGATATTTTTCGTCGATAAGTATTATTTTCAAAAACTCTCAAATGGTATAAATAACATACTGAAATGCATGCATAACATTACATTGCAACTCATTACGCATCATATCTTTCACAATAGGTCAAGGTTAAAGTATCGCACTACATCTTGGTGTAACCACTTTGTCATCGCATCTATTCATCAAGTCGAGTAATCACAAACCCCTTTTTCCGCTTTTACTATATTTTGGGGCGAAATGCACGAACCTTTCTTGAGCTAAATTGATCACTACTTTTATTAACTTGTTTGACTAGAACTTGTGAACTCGAATCAAATCCTTGAACTTAATTACTAAATTATGACTTGTTAGAACTTATTGAACCACACATGTTATGACCTTGTCCCAAAGTCTCCCATGTTCTGAGACATCACTATAAAGTCTCCCATGTTCGAGCATCACTATAAAGTCTCCCATGTTCTGAGCGTATCTTTGGGAAGAGGCACCAGTATATATTTGGGAAGAGGCACCAGTATATCTTTGGGAAGAGGCACCCAAGATATCTTTGGGAAGAGGCACCCAACATAACTTTGGGTGGTGGCACCCAACTTAATTTGGTTTCATCTGTAGCATACCGAATTATTATATTCGTGGTACTATATTGTGAACTATTATGACCGCTTATACTTGACTACTTGACGCCGATTTATTTTATGCAATGGGTTGTGTACACAGAGTTGCAAGTTTTGTACGGGCGAACTTGAACCGAGCGGATACACAATGCCTTTGCTTTGTGGACTATTTTCGACGACCAAACCTTTGACTCTTTCATACGAGTTTTCTTATTTTACTAAACATGTTTACTCACCAACTATTTTCATAGTTGACCCGCTTTTCTCTCATGCATTTCGTGTGATCGTTAGTAAGCTTTATCTACCGTGTCTTGCATAATGAAGTTTTCACTTGTCACTACAAATCATTATGTAATAGAACGCAATATTTTGGGAACTAAACTTTGTAATATATTTGCCGACGATGGCTAAACCGGTATTGTAATGGTGTACTTTTCTTTAAATATTAACGTTGGTATGTTCTATTATCTTGTGCTTATGTTCCTCCTATTTACACCTCGTGTTTCATTCTCCCATGAGGTGTAGCAGACTATTTTAAAAATAGTTTACGGCTCATATGATATCAACGCCTAAAATAAGTCTTTGGATATTTTGGGTTATCACCAAAATAATCTGACCATTAAACATTCTTCAAGAACATCACATTCGTGGATGTAATTACGTACGCTTTAAACTTTCGACTTTTTATTCTTGCAACGATTGCTCATCGATATTGTTACATAATCATCTCGATGTCAACTATATCATCTAGATCGGATATATCATCGAATATGATGAATCACTTATATTTATCGTTAAGATAAAGTATTTTGAAAAAGTAGCGTTGTTGGTTGAAAATTATTTTAAATTTGTTAAAATGATGTGTTATTATATTGTGAAAATCGGGTTTAATCTAAAAAAGAAAAGAAAAAAAAATGTTTGAATTATATGTATCCGTTGTGGTTTAACGGATAAATTTCAAAAAGTACTTTTTGTCGCCAGCGCTTCACTTCCACAATGATGAGAGAACGGTGAGCAACCTCGGTGTGGCGGGAGAACCAAGAGCACCGAGTATTAGTTCTTCACAACACAATTTGCTCTAAGGGCATCTCCGATGCATTGGCCTCAACATGGTATATCATACATCACATAACCATCTTATGAGTTTATTAGAAACACTCTTACATTGCATTAAACTCATGCATAGTCGAATGAAGAGTAAAGTCCAAAATACATCTACGTGGTTTGTCTTGTGTCTCGCTTTACATCCTTAAACTTTTTGGCACAAAACCATCCCTCCGTTAGTACAGCTTGGCACAAATGCATCCCTTGTTAGTAAAATCGAGATAATGAGGACTAACGGTGCAAATATCTCCGCTATCTCTAACATAGAGAAAATATTTGCACCGTTAGTCACTAGGGATAACGATACAACAGTCCTTAGACTAACGATGCAATAAAATAAATTGCATCGTTAGTCCTAAGGACTAAAATGCACCCCGCCACCTACCACCCAACGCCACCTTCACCGCCACCTACCACTCCACCGCGACCTCCACCCAACGCCACCACCTCCACCGCCACCGCCACCACTACACCACCACCACCGCTACCACTTTATCAAATTTCATGAACTTCTCCAAGTTTATCAGCGTCTAATCATCGAATTACAAATATACAAATTCACATTCAATCCCACTTCCAACATCTCATAACGAATCCTAACAAGACAATCCATCTTTCCAACTCGACAAAACCATCTATCAAAACACCATAAGCTTTCTCATCCAAAACCAACGAAGGATCCTCTTCTCATATCCCTAAACACCTTATCTCGCTTCATCGACTCTCCCATTTTACAATACCCTTAACAAACAAAGTATACGTGAACTCATTCTCAAGAACACCCCTTACCTCTCATCACATCCAACACACCTTTCGCCCCCTTCAATATCACCCATACCAACATACCCATTAATCAAACAATGATATGTAACCACATTCGCCCACACCATACTCTTCCTCAGCCATTCTCAAAAACTCAACCCCTTCCCAACCCTCCCATCCTTATAATACGATTAACCACAATACTACGCCCACACATCCTCAAGACAACCCCGACTCTCACCATCTCGATCAAACATAATATAAACCAACCCAAACTCACCTTCCTCAACAAAAGAGAGAGGCGGGAGGTGTTTTCGTGGTGGTGGCGGTGTACAGGCGATACAAGCCAAGTGGTGGTGGCAGTTTCCGCCACCGCATAAAAGAGAGGAGTGAGGAGAGAAGTAGTTTTAGGTTTATAGTTTTCAAATGAGGCGAACCCTCATATACTACTTTCGCCAAAAGTGATAATTTCAAAAGACTAGGGGAGCGGCGATTGCATCGTTAGTCCTAAGGACTAACGTGCTAATATTTTCTTCCGCTGGAGATAACGGAGAAATATTTCACCGTTAGTCCTCATTAACTAATTTTACTAACAGTAGGATGTATTGCGCTAACTTTACTAACGGAGGGGATGGTTTTGTGCCAAAAAAGTTTAGGATGTAAAGCGAGACACGTGACAAACCATGATGGATTTTGACTTTACTCTTAAATGAAAGTAGAAAATGTGAGAAGTGAAATGTAAAAGTACAACAAATGGCCCACTTATGTGATATTGAGCAACGTTTTAAAACCCGGTTGACCCAACCGGCTCAACCGGCCGAACCAAAGAACCTGCCAGAGACCAGGGTCCGGATGTGGACCGGTTTTACTTGTTTGAGACCTGATTAAACCGCCGGTTTTCATTGACCCGGTTGATAAACCCTTAGGTCACGACTTTTTATCGAAAAATCTATCAAAATTAGAAAGATTAAGGCCATGTTCAATTTCACATATTTTGTTCGTAGTATATATATGACCATTTAATGTCCTTATTTTCGCATTAGAATCATCATCGCTTTAAATATGTTCTTCAAAGTTTATCAAGACAATTCATTCTACAAGCAGATTCAAGGTTAGATTTGAAGATGGTACAACCTTCTCTTTAACACATCGTTATGTAAATAACTTTGGTGTAAAGTATGTGCATGACTTTTCATGTTACATATAAACACCTCAATATTCAAATTACTTGTTTGTAATATATGGTTTTAACAAGAAATATTAGCGGTCGAGTAGTCAATTTATACGTTGTGCTTTTGTAATTATTATACATTATGACTTTACGAGTTGATTGTTATTGGAACGTAATAATAAAATGAATAAATCATACGATCACGTAATATTACATATTAAATATAGAAAATATATATATATAAGTATAGAACTAGGTTGACCCGCTGGTTCAACCGGTTGAATCGGCCGACCTCATGAACCAACGACTAAACCGGTCAATAAAACCCGGTTTTAAAACATCGATATCGAGAGTGTACAGAAGAACATCTATCGACTTTGAAGTCACAACGTTATTAAATTATAAGATGTCACTTAATTCATTATATTGGACAATACCACATAAGCATTGTGGATGGACTAAGTTCAAAACTTATTCAACACTTATGATTACCCGTACTAAGTTTTGTCACTATCAATACTATACGTCCCGAATAATATCCTCGTAATTATTTTGTTTTTAAGAGCGCCCAATCAATCAACTGCACATCTAAATCTTAACTGGCGCAAACGTCGAATTTGAACGATCTCGAACGGAAAAACTCACGTTGAACCGCACATTCGGTTGTTTCGTTTTTTTTTTTTTGTGCCGAAAGGCAACAAGCGCATTCGACACCCTCAAGCCTGCACTATTAAGATCTTCATCGCCAACGAACGCGTCCGACGGAAAAAAAAAAAAAAAAAAAAAAAAAACTACCGAACGACAAAATGTTCGATCGCTGTCGAATCTGTCAGATTAAGATAATCATTAAGAGCCTCTTAATAAAAATCAAACACCACCTAAAAGTTATTCAAGAAATCTTATTACGTGTCAGTTAAAGAAATTAACATTAAAAACGTGAATTGCATTGCGCGGCTAAAAACACATGAGTAGACATTATAATTGACATGCTTATGTTGTTGCTATATATATTTCTAGGACTACATGGATTTTACAGAACATGCAACATCTAAAACACTAATTTTGGTATATACTAACATATGTTGGTTTGGTAGAATAAGCTTTAAAACCAAACCTATACAATGGATAAGCTCTTTATTGACAAAGACTAGACACCCATATATTCACCACCAAGGCCATTTTCTGTCTTATTTTCATTCGGCCAACTTTTCTCTTATTGTACCAACATATTTGGCATGTTTGATTCGTGAAATAGAAGAATTGTCATACATAAATTGGGACTTTATGGCATCAGATTTTTCAAATAGCAACATTAACAATTTTAACAAGAAGACAGTTAAGCAGATGTTTGGTAAAAATAGATTGTCACACAGACTTTATTGTCATTGACGGTCTTTGGTCTTGAAAAGATTATAAAAGAGATTATTTTTATAAATTTCATAATAAGAACCTTTATTTTCGTAGACATGAGATTATTTTTTATAATCTCTTATAAGTTATGTTCTTAAACAAGGATTATTTTTTAAGAATTATTTTTCAAAAATAAAGATAATCTCTTCATAATAATGTGCGACAAACATACCCTAAGTGGATAAGTTGATCGAATCATTCATTGAATTAATTAAAAGCCAACTTGTCACCTTAAATCTTATACAATATTTGGACATGAACTTCGAATTTGTTAGACATACAACAAGTGGATAGTTATTTTTGTCACTACTTTGTCGATTATTTAAAAACGGTCCAAAGAAAGACCATACTCATGATTTCATGTTATCGGGGAAAATCGAGTCTTGTTAGACTCTTATTCACATGTCTTAACTGATATTTCGATAGTTGTTTCTTGGCTTTTTCCTATCTAACTCAAAATATTCGTCCACAAGATGTAAATGCTTGATCTCTAAGATAAATTTGGATTGAAATTATTTCAAGTTAAGATAAACACGACCGAATCAAGTTTTTCACAAACAAAATAAAATTTTACTCCCGTGATAGACCTCACAACCCACCGATCATGTTTATATTAGCCTGGTATAATCTCAATCCATAAGTCTGAACCAAACTAAAATAGTAACATAAATCTTTTCTATCACAAAAAGGTTGTAAACTTTGGGCACAAAATAACAACTAGTCAAACTTCAAGGACCCTAAACAAAACATAAAAGTCTCAAAATACCGTCGGTAGTTCCGTAACATCGACAAGACCGTTCCATGCTGACGTGTACAAATTACGGACTTCAAAACGGGATTCCAATCCTGTTTATTTTTTTACTTTTTAAAAGGCGGACTTCAAACTGAAATTCAATATAGTTTAATATGTGGAAACAACTTCAGAAGAAATAGCATCACTTTATAAGTAACAAATCATGGCTTGACACGTGTGCCACACAAGTGGTGCAAAGCTAATTTGTTAGGTGGGTCCCATTGTCTTGCCGTCCCCCTACAAGCTTACGCCGCGTTTTTGGACGGCTTTTTTTTTTGACGACTATGTTCTCCAATCCTTGTATCACACGACTAGGATTTATGTTTCAATCATATGATTTTGTTTTTCGTGTATGTGTTTTGGGAGATTAGCAATGCGGCAAATAGTATTAAGAACGCTTTTCCGGTTTTAATTTTTTTTAAAAAGAAAAATGTGAGAAGAAAATCGTATAACATGTATAACAAGCATACTAAACCAAAACGATTCTACGACCACTCTCAGCCGCGTCCAATAATCGCAACCTGGACTCCATTCAATAACCACATAACACAGGGAATAGTGAAGTTCTAATGGTAAGTTGCACACGACCCAAGCCTTGAATGCTTGCAATGATAACTGACCGAACCTTCACAGTTAAGACTCACGTTCAGATCCCATGAATAACACTGGAACTCGCTCGCAAGCGGTCCGGCCCCAAGAATCAACCACTATATGCGATAATCCAGAAGCCCCATCAAGAACTTGGCATATCAAAAGGGCTCTAATCGTCAGTACATGACAACAACTTTCTCTCATAATTAAACACACATATTTACTTTCCTCTCAAGAATGATACTTACTCACGCCGAGCCTAATCGTGGTCGTCCCACTCAGAAGACTAATAGCCACATTTTCTCGCAGCGATCTCATCCAAACTACTTGAATTAGTACAAGATCAACCCACCAAAGGCTCGCCACCACCAAAGAAGCTACGCCCGGACCTTCTATAACCCATCGCACAAATTGTACTAACAAGCTTGACGCCATCCGCGACTCAACACACAACCTGCTCGAGAAAATACCACCATGAGCACAGATTTGGACCAACTCACGCGCTCATGTCCACGCTATGAGTACGGTAGAAAGAGAAGATCACACTGCCTCGACGGACCTCGAGGACCCGTGTCCGACGCAGCCCTGAGGTATTGTGATAAGCATTTCGACAAGATCCGCATATTGACCGAGAAAGCTCAAAAACGCAAGAAAGAGCCAAGGTAGCGAAATTGAAGGATTATTATGGAACCAAAGATCACCGCAGAGCTTAAACGTCAGTGAAGACCGCAGAAACAACTTGAGATAGCAAAGCGGATGAACACGCAAAATAACGACAACCAAGGACATACCCAATCCAGGTCACCCAAAAGGAAGGACGACGTAAGGGAAACGGTGTTCAAAAGGTTGCGCCAAAGTGTGTTCCACCTGTTAATACAAATAAACCGTAAAAACGTTTATTAATATTTTGCGATCTCTTTGTGTTTTGTTTATAACATATATAATGTTGTCTTAAGTATAATTATAAGGATACATGTTATTTTTGTAAAGCATTTACATATAATCTTTTAAATACAAAAATGTAGTAACTAAAGCATTTGTTGTAATAGTTAATTAGGATGGGTAAAAATCACAACCCGTGGATCTTAACCCATACCCAAAGAGACTTGACACAATATATCTTAGATACATTGAATCTAGATATAACCCATGGACCAACCCATGACCCATAACCAAAAACCCACGGCCATCGACTTAAGCAAAGCATGCCAACAAGCACTATGGATGAAACAAGCGTTAGTAGATCACGACATTCATCTAAGCGACATAGCCATTCTATGTGATAACAAAGGTGCCATCGACTTAAGCAAGAATCCGGTATTGCATTCTCGCACCAAGCATATAGAGATTCACTCATCACTTTAAGAGACAATGTTCAAAAGGGAACATTTCTATTGAGAAGGTAGCATCCAAAGATAACATAGCCGACGCCCTCACCAAACCGCTCAGCGGGAACAATTCAACCTACTTGCCTTGGTCTTGGTTTAATGGAACACACGTCGTAATTTATTTTGACTCTACAAGGTATGTAAACACTAGCCTTCTTCCCTCCGAGTCTAGGATCTCTATTTCACGCACAACTCACAAACAATACGGAATTTTCAAACCCAAAGATAAGTTTTTTTTACTTATAGCTCTCCTACTTTTTATATACACATTTTCAAAGAAAACCTACTTTCACAATGTTTTCTAAAAGGATGATACCTTCCGTATCAATTTCACAAAAGCAATTTCTCGCGTCTAGACAAATCGCTTTTCATTATTAATACAAAGTAAAATCCGCTTTCATTGCATCTCGTGTCTTTTGAATGCTAAAGGGACACATAACTAATATGTGTTTTGGTACATTCATTTAAGCTACAATGAATTAGAGCATTGACAACACAAGATTACGACTTATGTACTAAATATGTGTTTTGGGTTATCTCAATAGGATACTTTTATAATTCTAGTTTAGTTTTATTTCTTTTTAGGGTCGAGATAACCGAACTCCAAATAGTTTCGCATATAGGCACAATAATAGGCAAAAATATTTCCAAAGGAGAATTTTGATTGCTCGAACATTGCACCACGGATCCTCGAGGAAGGATCCGTGGGATTCGTGGTATACAAAAGCATTTTCAACTTCTATTTTGTCATTTTGGATGAAAAATCCACATTTGTCTTATTTTTGGGAGTATGTTCTTTAATGCTTGTGTTCTCATGATCACATGCCTTGAATTCATATCTAATCATTAGATTTTAATCCACATTTTGGGTCAACATTCATTACAATGTGTTGTTTTCTCTACATATAACTCCCAAAATGCTTGCATACTCCATCTCCTTCTCACAAACACACTTCATCATGTCATCCAAAACCCTTTAGAGAATCATCTAGTACAAACAATCATGATATCCAAACCTTTGTACTTCCACCATCCAAAATACCACAATCAAATGCTAGGATATCCGCATCGATTAGTATCCGATCTTGTTGTTTAGCAAAACCAACCTCAAATGATTCATCCTCAAATAACTCACCACAAGATGCTTCCATTATAGCACCACCCTCATCACCAACAAGTACACCAAGTTCATCACCACCTAAAATAACTCTTTTGGAACCCTTAGGACTCCAACAAGATCTACCCAACCTAAAGAAAAGAAATAGTCTTTTCCACCCCCACATCACCAAATATTATTTTTCAAGATCTTGAAACATCACCACCTCTAGCTCCCATCACATTACAAGAACATCTAGGTTCTTTCCACCACCACATACAAACATTCCGGATTTTGATCCATATTTTCCTATTTTTCCACCACAACTTCCGCATAACTCAAATCAAAACAACCGGAAAACTTCGCACTCATTACCCACATCATTTATATTGAACATTGCCAATCCACTAGGGAATTTGCAATAGAAGTTAGGGAAGAAATGCGTTTCATACTCAACCTCATCCTTGATCGCATCAATACAATTACTCATCAAACCTCCATCCATAACCTTATGCAAGCATGGAAGGAATCTCTACTACTATTTTCACTTTTAATATCTTTTGTCATTTTCAAGAACAAGTCTTGTTCTTATTTTACATGCTTGTAAGTGGCTTAACTACCACTACAATTTGTCGTTTTATTACAAGGCCTTGTTTACATACCTTGGCTCCATATCTTGTTTCTCGACAACCATAAGATCAATTAAGCATGTTACTAACTTTCTTTGTAGATTTTTTCTCTTGACGCCCAAACTAGGGGAGCTACCGTCAATTCGGGAGTAAGTAGACTACTTTTTCCTCCATGGTTAACTTTTGTTTCGACAAAAGGGGAGAAGAAGTAAAACTTAGAGCTTTCAAACTTACATCTATTCTTAAGTTTTACTCATCATAACATTATATTTTGTCATCAACAAAAGGGAGATTGTTAATACAAATAAACCGTAAAACGCTTATTAATATTTTGCGATCTCTTTGTGTTTTGTTGATAACATATATAATGTTGTCTTAAGTATAATTATAAGGATACATGTTATTTTTGTAAAGCATTTACATATAATCTTTTAAATACAAAATGTAGTTACTAAAGCATTTGTTGTAATAGTTAATTAGGACGGTAAAATCACAACCCATGGATCTTAACCCATACCCAAAGAGACTTGATACAATGTATACTTAGATACATTCAATCTAGATATAACCCATGGACCAACCCATGACCCATAAACAAAAACCCATGGGCAAAGAGGGCGCCCACGGATCCCTAGCTTTGTGCTAGCCGGATCCCAGTGGAAGGGATCCGTGGGATCCGTGTGAGCAAAGGAGGAAATTTGCCTATAAAACAGAGCCATTTCTTCATTCTAACTAACCCTCTTCTTACTAAATCTCTCATACACTCTCATTCTCTTCTAACATATAGATCACTAGATCTAGAGTTGTTCTTCTTCTTTCTATTTGTGATTCTCATATAGGTCCTTCTCAAGGCGAGATCACGAGCATTCTACAAGTCATCCAAGCAAGTGGTCCTTGATTGATTTGTCACTCCGCGAAGATTTCAGAGCGTAAGATCTTGTATTTGATATTTCACATATTTGTTGTGTAATAGTTGTGTTGGTTTGGTCCACCGTCTACACGGACTCGGTATCTAGCTTTGCACCGGATAAAGTGTAAGCAACGTTGTGAAGGCTTCTCCGCCAGTGAAGGAGTTTGTTGACATAGTGCTTGAACTCTCGGTAGGTGACTCGGGGAGTGGAGTAGGGCAAGAAGGTGTCCTTGTGGCGAACCAATATAAATCGGTTGTGTCATTTCTATCCCTTATCTTTGTTTATTTACTTACATTTTCATTAGATCTATACGCTCAACATCCATACGATTTCACATAATATCGAATCTAAAGTTTTTGAAATCAACTTAAAATCGGCAAAACTATTCAACCCCCTTCTAGTTTTCCACAATTGGCATCAAGAGCTAAGTTTATAAAAGTTTTAAAATAAAATTGTATTTTAAAACTTTTCAATCACTATGGGTTCGAAAATTATAAGGAAGGGCAATCTATGCAACGACCACCACTACTTGAAACTAATGGTTTTATATATTGGAAAAATAGATTGAAACATATGCGAAGTCTAAAGATATTGATCTTTGGTACATTATTGTTGAAGGTGATTTTGAGGCTACCTCAAATGATGATAAAGGAAATTTAGTTCACATACCTCATGATAAACTAAATGATGAAATGAAGAAAAGCTTTCTAAAAATAGTGAAGCAAAATGGTTTTATATAATGCTTTACCAAAAGGAATTCGAAGAATTTCTATGCTTAAAACCTCTAAAGAAATTTGGAATTCTTTAGTTGTAACTCATCAAGGCAACCAACAAGTTAAAAATAATAAAATTGATCTATTTGTTCAACAATATGAACAATTTTCAATATCGGATAGGAAACTATAGATCATTCATTTGCTAACTTTAATACTATTATTACATCTTTACAAGCACTGATGAATCCTTTTCTAGCGTAACCATGTTAGGAGATATCTAAGGGCACTTCCATCAAGTGGAGATCCAAAGTGATGGCAATCAAGAGTCAAAAGATTTGACAATCCTCACCTCGATGAACTCATAGGCAACCTAAAAGTCTCACGAGCTTGTCCTTGCTAAAGATTCCAAGCCTCAAAGGTGAAAGAGAAACACAAATCTCGCCTTAAAGCCAAAAGGTTTCGAGCGATGAGGAGAGCTCATCTTGATAGTGGACGACGAAGAGTACGCTATGGCGGTGAGGGACTTTAAAAAGTTCTTTAGAAGAAAGGGTAGATCGCCAAACAACCGTATGACGATAAGAAAGGCTTCGGAAAAACAAATAGACGAAAAGCCAAAGGATGATCGATACTTGCTTTAAAATGGGACCCAAACCACTTTATTAGTAAGTGTCCCAAACGGATGATCAAAAGGCATTAAGTGAGCTGCACGTGGGGAATAAGCGACGAGGAGGACGTAAGAAATTTGTCTCATGGCAAATGACGAGGTATGTCACGAATACTATAGTAGTTCATCACTGATGACGACTCATTGCATAATGAATATGATAAACTATGCAATATTAGCTTAAAACTAATTAACAAAACAAGCTTTTAAAGAGTCAAAACCAACGCTTAAATAAAGAAGTCATAGAATTAAAAGCAAAACTAAAGCGTTTGGAAAGGGTAAAATAGCAAGTGGTGAATGTGAACTTTGTGTTCAACTTCAAACACTAGTTGATCATTTAGATTCTAAAATTGCTAGAACGAGTACAAACACCTTAGATACAATACTCGATGGTGTTAAAACCGCAACAACCAAAAGGGTTTAGGCATACAACAACTTGATCCATCAACTAGTGAAACTAAAGAAACAAAATTTGTTAAAGAATTAGAAAAACCGACCATCATGTGGCGGATCCCTGGATCCCCTAAAAGTGGAACCCATGCAGTACAAACCGGGATCCGTGGATCCGTCAGGACAACTAGTGGTAATAACATAGCCTCATCATCTAGAACCGAGGTTCGTTATTGTAAATAGGAAGAAACCAACTCATGTCACCACTAGACATCCACCTCCAAAAATTAATCCTACTTTGCAAGAAACAAAGCCCCATCTTTTCAAAACATAATGCATCTAGGAGACCTAATAACGCTTATCCAAGAAGTAACCATCAATGGGATGGAACCCTAATATGCAAAACGGGTTCTCTTTTCAAAACTTTGCTCCATGGAATGCATACTCATCTTATCCATACATGCTCAACATGAATGGAATGTTTAACACTAATGGACCCACGAATAAATGGGGACCAAACTTTGAGTTTATTATTGTTTTAGCGTGTTAAAGGTCGACCTAGACCCGATGAATGGGTCAAGGATAGCGGGTGCACGAGGCACATGGACCGCAATAAGGATCTTTTCTCCACATATGAACCGTAAATGGAGGTAATGTGGTGTTTGGAAATAGCAAAAGTAGAATCATCGGAAGGTACCGGCTTAACAAATCTCAACCATTAACGATGTGTGTCACGAGAAAACCTAAACTTTAATCTCTTAAGTATAGGACAAATATGTGATAAAAGTGCAATGTACTTTTTACCAAACCTAGTAAGATACTTGATTCGCCTCCCGACGGTCAAGTTTTCTCACAAGCCGACCCCTCATGAATGGCCGACCGTAAGAAACTTAAAGCGGTTCGAAACAAACTCAATGAAGATCCAGGGAGTATAGTGTTTCCCGGGTCGTTATGTCCCAAATGAGCTATGCGAAGAATCACCAAGCGATATAGTGATCGAGAGATTTGAGCAGAAAAGAGTTTGTGATTATTATAACTAAAGAAAAAGCTAACAAATACAGAGGCTTAAATGAAAATTAAAGAAAATTAAAAGATAAAAATATTAAATAAACGCTATCACTATTTGCAAAATGATGTTTTTGATTTTATGTTTTATAAAACTTAATTCAAAAACCTACGACGTCTGAATGAAAATGTGAAACTTACACAATATTAATCCTAAAAATATGAAAATGATATTTTACAAACCTAATGATAAAAGAAAATTTATAGAAAAAGAAAATTATTTTTATAACTATTTATCTAATTATTATTAATTAAAACTATTTTTAACTATTTAATAATAGCCTAAAATACAAGAAAATATGAAATAAAGCTAGAAAAATAAAATTTTGACTTGGAAAAATCTAAAATAACAAATAGAATTTTCAAAACTATTTTTATATTTTTATGATTATTTTGTATTTTCTAGGAATTAAAACTATTTAAAACTACTTAAATTACTTAAAATACAAATTTAACTAAGAAAATCTAGAAAAATATTTTTTGACTTTTTATATTTATCTCAACTTAAGAAAAATGAAAAATTATTTTTTGAAACTTTTCTTAATTATTTGTTTTAAATGCTAATTAAAAAGGCCTAAAAGCTAATTAAATCAAGAAAAATACTAAAAGCGACTTAGAAAATGTGAAAAATTCAAGATAAGCCTAAAATAATGTTATGAAACTAAGAAAATGGAAAAACAGTAGGTTGTGTACAAGAAAATGAAGCGCTAGTCAAGTGCTTATAAATAAGACTGAAATAAGCCAAATGAAAACCAATAAGCACCAGCGACATGAAGTTCTAACATGCTACAATAACCCAAATGAAACTAAAACAACAAGCCATAACCTCTGAATTGCAAGATTAGCAGTTTGATGTGTTGAGCTTATTGTGCAACAGTTTAAGGTACTACTTTGATGATTAAAAATAAGCACTTAGATAAGCTTGAACTAAAAACCAACTGAAAGAACCTAAAGTAGACCTGGGTGAGACCTTGTAAACCAAATTCCAGACCTTGACAAGCTCTTATGAGCTCTATGCAATCTCTGCACAAAACTGAGAAAACTCAGTTTATGCTGAGTTTTGTGACAGGGCAACTAAGACCCAAAAGACAAGCTAGTTTGGAGCTTTTAAAAAAATTGCAAAAATCTACTAAAATGGTAATAAGAATTAAGACCAACTGAAGTTTTTAAAACACCAAGTTCCACTAGATTTGACCCAGAAATGAAACAATTAAAAATCCTCTCTTGAGCTTAAACCGCATTTTCGGTTTTGACTTTTGAGACAATTTGGAAATTTTGACTTTATTGAACTTTGAATCAATTTATGGACGAGTTATGATGTTTATGGATGAAATGAGGCTAATACAAGCTTTGTCTAAGAATTCCAAACACAAAACAAGACTTTGCTTTTCAAAATCACTGTGATTAATGAGTTAAAGATGATGAGAAGGATTTTGATTTTGAGTGTTTTGCAGACACAAAATGAGACTGATATGAGTATATTAGGGCTAAACAAACTTAAAGCAACAAGGTTTAACCACTGCATATACCTAAAAGACAGATAGTGCAGCAGATCCAAACACCCTTAAATACACTGATATGCAAATGAAACTGAGCTAACTACTAATCCAACATGTAATTTTGATCAAACTAAGTTTACTTAACCTAATTACACCTTAATTAACAGATTAAATCCAATCTAGACTACAAGAACAAGTTATGCAATAACTATTAAAAATAACTTACAACTTGTCCCAGCCACTATGGCTTGCCATCATTGAAACCAGAACCACTAGTCTATAAAAACCAACCCAAATAACTATAACTCAACCCAATTCCAGCTCCGCATCACCCATTTTCATTTCCTTCTCCATTTTTGCCCCCAGTTTGACTTATGTTGACCAAGATCCAAAGTAGCTTAAAACTTTAATACAGGCTTACAAAAAGCTATGATAAGCTTGCATAAGCTTATTTGAGCTTGTAAATAAGCTGCTAGAGGTTTGAGCATGAGAATTTGAAACTCAAATTTGTAACAGTGACCATGAAATAAGAGAGCTTAATACAAACTTAAATTGATACTTGTAAAGACTTGCAATACACTTAAATAAGTTAACTTGGTACAATGTAACTTGAAATTACAACTAAGAATTCATTAAGACTTAAGAAATTTAAAAACGAAATACATTTTGAAAATAAAACTAAGTGCTACTCCTTTCTTCCTTCTCTTTGCTTCTTTTTATACTCCAAACATCTTCTCTCACCTCTCTCTTCAAATCCCAGCATTAATATTGACCATTGGATGCCTTGGAGAGTTATTGGCCATTGGATGCATTTTTGGCGCCAAATTTGTTTTTAACAGCTGGTGGGTTGAGTGTTAGGTTAGAGGTGCATTAAATGCATTCTTGGAGTGGGGTGAGGTGGAGGGTAGGGTTGATGATGAAGGAGTGTTGCAGGAAAGGTTGCAGGGTGAGTGATGATGGTGGTAATGGCAACCCGTGAGTTTGGAGGGAAAGGTGGAGTCAAAGGGGTTTGACTGGGATTATTAAAAGGGAGGGTCCAAATTATTGACAAGGGTCCAATTGGTAAAAGGCAGGGGGTCATTTGGGCTTGTGACAATGGTCCAAGTGATATAAAGGGTTTAATAATCAAGGGACCAATTGTGTAAATTCTGAAAATTGAGGGACCAGTTCTGCCAATATCTCAAAGTTGATCCAAGGGCTGAAATTGACAAGTTTCAATAGTACAAGGACCAAAGTCGACATTTTCAAAATTCCAAGGACTATTTTGCCAAATTTTAAACTTGAAGGACCAAACTTGTAATTTCTCAAAACTTTGATATTTTTCACCAAAGGACTAATTTTGACAACTTATGATTTTAAAAGGACCTTTGGTGATTTTCTTTGAAATTAAGTGCTCGGGGACTATTTCGACAACTTTTGAAACTTGGGGACAAAGCGCAATTATGCAAACTTAGCTCATTTTTCATCGATTTTGAACATTTTGCATCCGAAACATATAAAATGCAATTTTGGAATATTTTAGGTATTTTGATGCATTTCGAGCATTTTAAACGTCTTGCGATTCAGTTAGCAAAAATGATGAGTATTTACATTTTCATCAATCCCCACACTAAACTATTGCTAGTCCTAGCAATCTTTTGAGAAAAACTTAATGGATTTGAATCTCTTTACCAAAAGCCATTACTTGGAGTAGCCAAATGTTTTAGTTCAAGTAAGAACCATGGTACACCTATAACCATGTGATTTTGAGCAAACCACCGCCCAACTGGTTTGATTTGTCTTTACGAAGCCGTTTGCTACTGGACTAGCCAACTCTTAGATAAATTATCGAATTATCTTTGGTGGTGATTACCAATTATGGTTTTCCTTCGCCTTTACCACAAGCCATAAACTGCGGGCTAGCCAACTCTTCACTTTTAAGGATATGGTGAATTTGAATACCATACAATTTTGGGCAAATTGCAAGCCGTCAACGGATTTGAGATATCTTTACCAAGAGCCGTTTGCTCTGGATTAGCCAATCCTTTTGTTTATTAGACAAGGCGGATGATAACCAATTGAGTAAGTGAAACACTTACTCAAAAAAAATTTTGGCCAAAAACGGAATTAGGCGGTATAATTACATGATAAAATTCGTGAAATTCCCCACACTTAGAAATGAATATTGCCCTCAATATTCAAAGTACCAGCGGTTATGCGAAACAAAGAACGTAAAGGGAATACTACGTACATTATTATTATTATTATTATTATTATTATTATTATTATTATTATTATTATTATTATTATTATTATTATTATTATTATTATTATTATTATTATTATTATTATTATTATTATTATTATTATTATTATTATTATTTTGAAACTCATATATACAAGATGAATGGGCAACCCCCACACTGGGGTGATAGAAAGATAGAAAGAAGTCGAAATATGGGTGAAAACCCATATGGCATCTCTTGTTTTTGATTACCGAAGTCGCTAGCTTGACTCGACCCCGTGGTGGTTCATGGGAAAAGTAGCGTGGAAAACCAATCTCGATCGGACTTTCGTTCACAATGTTAATAAACATATGAACATCGAAAGTTCCACACCGACGAGATATAACAGCGGTATTGTTAATAGTAGACACTATAAGGGATGATACGGGTCGAAGATGGTGTCCTCATTCCGAAAGAGAAAAGGAAAGAGCAACCACACCATCGTGAAGAATGGAATAAAGGCGTACATGAGAATGCAAGTCCATTCCTCGTGAGAAAAAGCAAATCACCATTTTGACATTTTAAGCTTAAACTTGAAGCTTAGATGGTGATTGTCAATAAGATGTCGGGAGGAGGGTGGGAAGCGGTTCTTCAATCAGCATTTTCTAGAAAAGGATGTCTCCTCGGATCAAAGTAAGTGTTATCAATTCTGTTGGAATTGACTCATCACTAAGAAAGGCATCGACTTCATTCCAAAGTTGTCATCTTCCTCGTCGGGGTGAGAGAAGGGATGGAAGAGTCGGGAATAAGACTAGAAGATGATGGATTCTTTTGAGCAATTCATCAATGGGAAGAATGTCTCCCATTGGATCACAAACATCATCATCCAATTCGGATGAAAGCGAAGAGTTTGGTTTCATCCACGAGTTAACAAACTCGATGCAACAAAGCGATTAGGAGGTGGGACAAGTGGTGTGCTCTTGAGCTAGCAATTTCCATCACTCCGATGAAGTCTCCGATTCTATATCATCATCATCATCATCAAGAACACTCTTGACTTCCACGGTGCAACTTTCAAACCATTTGTTTGAACCGGGGTTGATTTTCAAAGCTTTTAGCTCGGCGCGTTTTGGTGACTCCTCTTAACCGTGAAATTTGAGAGTGTTGCATTGAATCTTTCGGATCTTTGATCAATTGTGGCAACACTCTGTTTGGACGAGAGGTTTGGAATTACGGTTGATATTCAACGTGAGCTCTTCGTTGTCAACCCGTATGGTTGACTCTTGTGAACACATCAATCGAGCACGACTGGTTCTCAAGAAAGCTCTCCCAAGATGAGGGAACTCTAGGATGCGCATGAAGTCTACTACAACAAAGTCGGTAGGGAAGTGAAACTTTCCCACTTTCATCACGACATCCTCGGCTATCCCAGTGGACGAGTTGTAGTGCAGTCCGCTAGCTCGAGTGTCATACAAGTGGATGGAAGTTTAGGAAGAACGATTTCTTCCATACCGAGAGTGGCATGAGGTTAATGCTAGAGCCAAGATCGGCCAGGCGGAGCATTGAACCATCCCAAAAATCACAGGATTAGAAATCGCGGGGTCTTCAAGCTTTTGGGAAGCTTCTTAGAAGGACCGAGCATTGCTCATTGAGAGGGTTTTAGCCATCTCGGATAGCTTATCTTTGTTGGTCGATAAGCCTTTAAGCGTGGATGCAAATTTAGGCATTAGAGCGAGAGCATCAACGAAGCTTATATCAAAGTGTAGCTCATTGAAGATTTGGAAAAAATTTTCCATTTGCTCTTTGTTTTTGTCTTTGAGCTTCTCATCATTCATTCTTGATGGGTAAGGAAGTCGACTAGACTTTTGAGTAGGGATGGAAGTCTTTTACGGCTCAGATTTTTCTTCGAACCGGGTTCCGGACTTAAAGCTTGGACTACCGAAGGTGGGACGTGTCTTGATGCCGTGGGCTTGAGAATTGCACCTTGTCCGTTGTATCCTTGGTAACTTGACTCAATGCTACGAGGAGGGGCATTGGGTCGAAGGTCCATTGTGCGTCTTACCACTACAGTGGTGACGACTTTCAACTCGGCATTGGGATTAGGAATTGTATTGCTTGGGAGTCCTCAGGAAGATGATGAAGCTTTGTTCATATTCATGTTCATGAAGCGCTCATCATATTCTTTAACATTGTCTGCCGAGACATTGTGGTATCAATTTCCTTTTTAAGCTCAACTCGTGTTATTGATCCGAGTTTGCATTGAGCGTATGTTTGACTCGGTAATTTTCATGAAGTCATTTGGCATGGGAGCTTGAGGAGGTTGTTGATAACTTTGATGATTAGGAGCTTGATATGGTTGGTTGAAATTGTTCGGTTTTGATTGAAATTTTGAGAGTTATTGAAATTTTGTCCTTGATTCGAACAAAGCGATTTTGATTGCCATGGTTTTGCGGGAGGAAAACCGGTGGTGTCATACCGCTAGGTGCAGTAGTGAGGATCGACTGTGGTCGGTATTGATTGTGGTTTACGAAGCTACGGGAGCTTGGTAAAGGAAGCATCGGTTGCTTGACAATCATAATACGCATGTGGACCACTACAAGTTTCACACACCTTGTTTACGGCTTTGATTGGTTACCGCTTATGAATTTCGCTTTTGATTTCCTTAACATCCTTAATCATACAACGGATAGCATCCGTTAGAAGCGGCTATCGGGCTGCTAACTCGGAAGAGTTCTTGGATGAAGAAGAAGGAGTGTTAGGAGTATTAACTTTGTTGCGAGAAATAGGGACTTTTGATTTTGCTTGCAAACCTCAATCACATCTTTAGGTCTACGATTCAAGATATTGCCGCTGCGGTGCATTCAAGGAATCTTGATCGTTATCGTTCAACCCATTGTAAAGATATTGACTTGTTGAAGCTCGTGAATTCATGATGGGGCATTTCACGAGAGATCTTTGAATCTCTCCCATGCCTCTCCAAAGTTTTCATCGAAATTTTGGCGAAATCCGAAATTTCATTTTAAGGTTAGTCGTCTTTGATGGAGGAAAAGTAATTGACAAACTTTTGAACAAGATCCTCCCAAGTTTCGATGGATCGAGGGGTTCTTTTTCGGCCAAATCAAGGTGTCCCTCAGTGAGAATGGGAAAAGCATCAACTTGATTACTTTTGTGGCACTTCCTTGAAATTGATAGTTGAAGTCAACTTGTTAAACCAACGGATGTGTGCATCTGGTCTTCACGATCAAACCCGTGGAATTGATTTGTAGACACAAGTGTGATCAAATGTGTCTTGATTCAAGTGATCGAATTGATTACTGGGTAAAGCGATGGCATCTCCATAACCCTCGGTGGGTGCACGGAGCATTTCGCCATAGTGCGTTAAATCGCCATATTGTTGCTTGAAATAGTGCACGAATCTCGGGTTCGACTATTTGGGCAAGACGTCTCTGAGCGTCTTCTAGGAATTTCGCTAGATCACGCAAAGGACTCATTGATCTAGAAGAGCAGTGCGCATGCACTAGAGTTAACTCTAAGGAAACTCGAGTTAAGGAGAGAAATGGAATTATGAAGATATTTTATGAAAATGGGGTGAGAAGAATCTTTTAGGTTTTACGGTTCGAAGCGTATATATAACAACAAATCCAATTAAAACAAGATCGAGGCAAAACAACGATGAACTTAACCAATAATCACAAGATGAATGACTTCTTTGAAAAAGGTACACCAATCACAAGGACACAAAGGCAAGTTTTAAATCTTTGGTTCGGGAACTTATTATGGTCGTACCCCAGTTAGGTAGTACTTTGCCTTGGTTTGCGGTGGTAATCTTTTATGTTGTTTTATTAAAGAAAATGACAAATCTTTTGTATTTTTATCTTTGATACATATATAGAAACAAAAGGAAAATATTTTTGTGTTTTATCGTTTTTTGTTTTTGGGTTTTGGATTTTTATAAGAGAATATGGATATATATATATATATATATATGATAGATGGATGGTATGAACAAAGAGTGATTATTCAAACTACTAATGCTAAGCGGAAGATAATCAAGCCTGACTCCCGGCGCTTAAAATTTGATTCGCTCCGACGGTCAGTTTTCACACATGGCCATTGACTGTGAATGGCCGGCCGTAAGAAACTTAAAGCGGTTCGAAACAAACTCAATGAAGATCTGGGAGTATAGTGTTTCCCGGTCGTTATGTCCCAATGAGCTATCGAAGAATCACCAAACGTATAGTGATCGAGAGATTTGAACAGAAAAGGGGATTTGTGATTATTATAACTAAAGAAAAAGCAAACAATTTCAGAGGCTTAAATGCAAATTAAAGAAAATTAAAAAGATAAAAAATATTAAATAAACGCTATCACTATTTGCAAAATGATGTTTTTGATTTTATGTTTTTATAAAACTTAATTCAAAAACTACGCGACGTACAAATGAAAATGTGAAACTTACACAATATTAATCCTAAAAATATGAAAATGATATTTTTACAAACCTAATGATAAAAGAAAATTTATAGAAAAAGAAAATTATTTTTATAACTATTTATCTAATTATTATTAATTAAAACTATTTTAACTATTTAATAATAGCCTAAAATACAAGAAAATATGAAATAAAGCTAGAAAAATAAAATTTTGACTTGGAAAATCTAAAATAACAAAATAGAATTTTCAAAACTATTTTTATATTTTTCGATTATTTTGTATTTTCTAGGAATTAAAACTATTTAAAACTACTTAAATTACTTAAAAATACAAATTTAACTAAGAAAAATCTAGAAAAATATTTTTTTGACTTTTTATATTTATCTCAACTTAAGAAAAATGAAAAATTATTTTTTTGAAACTTTTCTTAATTATTTGTATTAAATGCTAATTAAAAAGGCCTAAAAACTGAATTAAATCAAGAAAAATACTAAACTGACTTAGAAAAATGTGAAAAATTCAAGATAAGCCTAAAATAATGTTATGAAACTAGGAAAAATGGAAAAACAGTAGGTTGTGTACAAGAAAATGAAACTGCTAGTCAAGTGCTTATAAATAAGCACTTGAAATAAGCCAAATGAAAACCAATAAGCACCAACTGATTACAGAAGTTCTAACATGCTACAATAACCCAAATGCAACTAAAAACAACAAGCCATAACCTCTGAATTGCAAGATTAACAGATTTGATGTGTTGAGCTTATTGTGCAAAAACAGTTTCTGGGTACTACTTTGATGATTAAAAAATAAGCACTTAGATAAGCTTGAACTAAAAACCAACTGAAAGAACCTAAAGTAGACCTGGGTGAGACCTTGTAAACCAAATTCCAGACCTTGAAAAACTCTTATGAGCTCTATGCAATCTGCACTGAGAAAACTCAGTTTATGCTGAGTTTTGTGACAGGGCAACTAAGACGCAAAAGACAAGCTAGTTTGGAGCTTTTAAAAATTGCAAAATCTACTAAAATGGTAATAAGAATTAAGACCAGCTGAAGTTTTTAAAACACCAAGTTCCACTAGATTTGACCCAAATGAAACAATTAAAAATCCTCTCGGTTGAGCTCGAATCCGCATTTTCGGTTTTGACTTTTTGAGACAATTTGGAAATTTTGACTTTATTGAACTTTGAATCCAATTTATGGAGAGGTTATGATGTTTATGGATGAAATGAGGCTAATACAAGCTTTGTCTAATGAATTCCAAACACAAAACAAGACTTTGCTTTTCAAAAATCACATGATTAATGAGTTAAAGGCGGATGAGAAGGATTTTGACTTTGAGTGTTTTGAGACACAAAATGAGGACCGATATGAGTATATTAGGGCTAAACAAACTTAAAGCAACAAGTTTAAACACTGCATATACCTAAAAGGCAGATAGTGATGAGATCCAAACACCCCATCTGTTTGATATGCAAATGAAATGGGCTAACTACTAATCCAACATGTAATTTTGATCAAACTAAGTTTACTTAACCTAATTACACCTTAATTATGATTAAATCAATCTAGACTACAAGAACAAGTTATGCAATAACTATTAAAATAACACAACTTGTCCCAGCCACTATGGCTTGCCATCATTGAAACCAGAACCACTAGTCTATAAAAACCAACCCAAATAACTATAACTCAACCCAATTCCAGCTCTGCATCACCCATTTTCATTTCCTTCTCCATTTTTGCCCCCAGTTTGACTTATGTTGACCAAGATCCAAAGTAGCTTAAAACTTTAATACATGCTTACAAAAAGCTATGATAAGCTTGCATAAGCTTATTTGAGCTTGTAAATAAGCTGCTAGAGGTTTGAGCATGAGAATTTGAAACTCAAATTTGTAACAGTGACCATGAAATAAAAGAGCTTAATACAAACTTAAATTGATACTTGTAAAGACTTGCAATACACTTAAATAAGTTAACTTGGTACAATGTAACTTGAAATTACAACTAAGAATTCATTAAGACTTAAGAAATTTAAAAAGCGAAATACATTTTGAAAATAAAACTAAGTGCTACTCCTTTCTTCCTTCTCTTTGCTTCTTTTTATACTCCAAACATCTTCTCTCACTCTCTCTTCAAATCCCGGCATTAATATTGACCATTGATGCCTTGGAGAGTTATTGGCCATGGATGCATTTTGGTGCCAAATTTGTTTTAACAAATTTGGTGGGTTGAGTGTTAGGTTAGAGGTGCATTAAATGCATTCTTGGAGTGGGGTGAGGTGGAGGGTAGGGTTGATGATGAAGGAGTGTTGCGGGAAAGGTTGCGGTGAGTGATGATGGTGGTAATGGCAACCGTGAGTTTGGAGGAAAGGTGGAGTCAAAGGGTTTGGTGGGATTATTAAAGGAGGTCCAAATTATTGTGGGGTCCAATTGGTTGGCGGGGGTCATTTGGGCTTATGACAAGGGTCCAAGTGATATAAAGGGTTTAATAATCAAGGGACCAATTGTGTAAATTCTGAAAATTGAGGGACCAGTTCTGCCAATATCTCAAAGTTGATCCAAGGGCTGAAATTGACAAGTTTCAATAGTACAAGGACCAAAGCTGACATTTTCAAAATTCCAAGGACTATTTTTGCCAAATTTTAAACTTGAAGGACCAAACTTGTAATTTCTCAAAACTTTTGATATTTTTCACCAAATGACTAATTTTGACAACTTATGATTTTAAAAGGACCTTTGGTGATTTTTCTTTTGAAATTAAGTGCTCGGGGACTATTTCGACAACTTTTGAAACTTGGGGGTGAAGCGCCAATTATGCAAACTTAGCTCATTTTCATCGATTTTGAACATTTTGCATCTGAAACATATAAAATGCAATTTTGGAATATTTTCGATATTTTGATGCATTTACGAGCATTTTAAGCGTTTTGCGATTCGATTTAACCAAAATGATGAGTATTTACACCCGTAATACTTAAAATGGCATAACCATAGGAAGAGGAATTAGGAAACATGGAGTCTATGTCATTAAAATCGGTAATGAACCTAAAGACAAACTATGTCTTACCTCATGGATGATACTTGACCTTATGGCATCGAAGATTGGGTCACGCCAACATGCGACTTTTCAATCGCTATCATCCAAAGATCTAGTAAGAGATCTACCTAAGTTAAAATATGAACATCATTTTTGTGATGCTTGTAATGTAGGAAAACAAGCTCATTCAGTCATAAAGCTAAAAACATGGTGTCCATGACTAGGTGTCTAGAATTGCTTCGTATGGATTTATTTGGTCCATCCGCTATCCAAAGTTATGGAGGCAACTACTATACTTTGGTAATAGTGGATGACTACTCTAGGTATACTTGGACAAAATTTTTAAAGAACAAAGCGAAACCTTTAACTATTTTGAAATACTAAGCAAAAGATCCAAAGACAACTAGGAAAACCCATAGTGTCTATTAGGACGGATCATGGTAGGAATTCGATAATGAAGTGCAATTCAGAGCTTTTGTGACGCTAATGGTATTACTACGCTTCTCGGCTCCAGCACTCCACAATTGAATGGGGTAGTAGAAAGAAAGAATAGAACCCTCAAGAAATGAGTAGAACCATGTTTAACGAACAATCCATATCTCAAAATTTTGGTGTAATGTCGTTGATACTTCAACATACATACTCAATCGAGTCTTAATTAGACCAATCTTAGGTAAAACTCCATATGAGTTACTACGAGGCAAAAACCTACTTTAAATCATTTTAGAGTCTTTGGAAGCAAATGCTTCATTCTTAACACTAAAGATTACCTTACAAAATTTGATCCTAAATCAGCGAAGGTATCTTTCTAGGTTACTCGCCTAATAGCAAAGCTTCGTCATATTAAACAAAGAAACAATGAAGGTAGAAGAGTCATTAAACATAAAATTTGATGAAAGTCCACCCAAACCCTCTCCACCTCTTGTCGATGGCGAGATCATAGAAAGTGAAGCTATTGTAATTAAGAAAAAGATAAATGAAGAAGAAGAACCTTCAATTAGTGAAATCACAAACATTAAAGAGTCCAAAGATCACCCAGTAGATAAGGTCATAGGAAAGATAAGCGAGCGAACATTAAGGTCTCAAGTTCAAAACCAAAGTAGCTTATTTTGTTTTGTTTCAACTATAGAACCTAAGAACACAAGAAGCCATAAAAGATGAAAGTTGGGTAATGGCTATGCAAGAAGAATTAAATCAATTTGTTTCTAATGATGTTTGGACACTTGTCCCTCCACCTAGTAATCAAACCATAATAGGAACAAAATGGGTGTATAAAACAAATTAGATGCAAGCGGAGTAGTATCTAGGAACAAGGCTAGACTCGTTGCCCAAGGGTATAACCAACAAGAAGGAATAGACTTTGATGAGACCTATGCCCCCGTGGCTAGATTAGAGTCTATAAGAATACTTCTTGGGTATGCTTGTGCTAATGATCTAAAGCTTTATCAAATGGATGTCAAAAGCGCTTTTCTAAATGGTGTCATAAACGAAGAAGTATATGTAGCTCAACCTCCGGGCTTCATTGATTTTGAAAAACCCAAACACGTTTATAAATTAAAGAAAGCCCTTTATGGTCTTAAACAAGCTCCAAAAGCTTGGTATGATGAACTCAAGTCCTTTTAATTAAACATAACTATACCATGGGGTTAGTTGACAACACACTTTTACTAAGAAAAGGAGTCACACATAATCATAGTACAAATATCGTAGATGATATTATATTCGGATCCACTTGTCAAGACATGTGTGATGATTTCTCTAAATCATGCATGACGAGTTCGAGATGAGTATGATGGGAGAACTTAGTTTCTTTCTTGGTCTACAAATTAAACAAGTAGAAGATGGTATCTTCTTGATCAATCTAAATACATCAAGGAGATGTTAAAGAAATTTGGTCTAGAAGAGTCGAAACCAATTAGGACACCCATGTCATCCAACACCAAACTCACAAAAGATGAAGGCAGCGAATCCGTAGATAATACTAAATATCGTGGCATGATAGGTAGTCTTCTACCTCACGGCAAGTAGGGCGGATATCATGTTTAGTGTGCGCTATGTGCTAGGTTCAAGAAAACCCCAAAACTTCACACCTAGAAGCCGTAAAAGAATTTTTAGATACATTAAGGGTACAACACAATTAGGATTATGGTATCCTAAGGGCACGGGTGTAGTAACAATTGTATATCAGATTCGACCATGCGAGGGATTACGTTGATAGAAAAAGTACAAGTGGGGTGTGTACTTTCATGGGATGTTGTTTAACATCGTGGTTTTCTAAAAACAAACGGCTCTAGCAATATCAACAACCGAAGCCGAGTGCGTCTCCGCCGGCAAGCATGCCAACAAGCACTATGGATGAAACAAGCGTTAGTAGACTACGACATTCATCTAAGCGACATAGCCATTCTATGTGATAACAAAGGTGCCATCGACTTAAGCAAGAATCCGGTATTGCATTCTCGCCAAGCATATAGAGATTAGTCATCACTTCTAGAGACAATGTTCAAAGGGAACATTTCTATTGAGAAGGTAGCATCCGAAGATAACATAGCCGACGTCCTCACCAAACCGTTGAAGCGGGAACAATTCAACCTACTTCGTCTTGGTCTTGGTTTAATGGAACCTGCGTCGTAATTTATTTTGACTCTACAAGGTATGTAAACACTAGCCTTCTTCCTACGAGTCTAGGATCTCTATTTCACGCACAACTCACAAACAATACGGAATTTTCAAAACCAAAGATAAGTTTTTTTTACTTATAGCTCTCCTACTTTTTATATACACATTTTCAAAGAAAACCTACTTTCACAATGTTTTCTAAAAGGATGATACCTTCCGTATCAATTTCACAAAAGCAATTTCTCACGTCTAGGACAAATCGCTTTTCATTATTAATACAAAGTAAAAACCGCTTTCATTGCATCTCATGTCTTTTGAATGCTAAAGGGACACATAACTAATATGTTTTTCGGTACATTCATTTAAGCTACAATGAATTAGGAGCATTGACAACACAAGATTATGTACTTATGTACTAAATATGTGTTTTCGGGTTATCTCAATAGGATACTTTTATACTTCTAGTTTAGTTTTATTTCTTTTTGGGAATTCGAGATAACCGCAACTCCAAATAGTTTGCATATAGGCACACAATAGGCAAAAATATTTCCAAAGGAGAATTTTGATTGCTGAACACTGGACCCACGGATCCAGCCTTCATCTTGGGACGGATCCCTCAAGGAAGGATCCGTGGGATCAGTGTATCTGTCGTTTTCAACTTCTATTTTGTCATTTTGGATGAAAATCCACATTTGTCTTATTTTTGGGAGTATGTTCTTTAATGCTTGTGTTCTCATGATCACATGCCTTGAATTCATATCTAATCATTAGATTTTAATCCACATTTTGGGTCAAGCATTCATTACAATGTGTTGTTTTTATACATATAACTCCCAAAATGCTTGCATACTCCATCTCCTTCTCACAAACACACTTCATCATGTCATCCAAAACCCTTTAGGAGAATCATCTAGTACAAACAATCATGATATCCAAACCTTTGTACTTCCACCATCAAAATACCACAATCAAATGCTAGGATATCCGCACGGATTAGTATCCGATCTTGTTGTTTAGCAAAACCAACCTCAAATGATTCATCCTCAAATAACTCACCACAAGATGCTTCCATTATAGCACCACCTCATCACCAACAAGTACACCAACTTCATCACCACCTAAAATAACTCTTTTGGAACTCCTTAGGACTCAACAAGATCTACCCAACCTAAAGAAAAGAAATAGTCTTTCCACACCCCACATCACCAAATATTATTTTCAAGATCTTGAAACATCACCACCTCTAGCTCCCATCACATTACAAGAACATCTAGGTTCTTTTCCACCACCACATACAAACATTCGGATTTTGATCCATATTTTCCTATTTTTCCACCACAACTTCCACATAACTCAAATCAAAACAACCGGAAAACTTCCGCACTCATTACCCACATCATTTACATTGTGAACATTTCCAATCCACTAGGGAAATTGCAATAGAAGTTAGGGAAGAAATGCGTTTCATACTCAACCTCATCCTTGATCGCATCAATACAATTACTCATCAAAACCTCCATCCATAACCTTATGCAAGCATGGAAGGAATCTCTACTACTATTTTTCACTTTTAATATCTTTTGTCATTTTCAAGAACAAGTCTTGTTCTTATTTTTACATGCTTGTAAGTGGCAACTACCACTACAATTTGTCGTTTTATTACAAGGCCTTGTTTACATACCTTGGCTCCATATCTTGTTTCTCGACAACCATAAGATCAATTAAGCATGTTACTAACTTTCTTTTGTAGATTTTTTCTCTTGGCCCCCAAACTAGGGAGCTACCGTCGAGGGGAGTAAATAGACTACTTTTTCCTCCAGGTTAACTTTTGTTTCGACAAAAGGGAGAAGAAGTAAAACTTAGGAGCTTTCAAAACTTACATATATTCTTAAGTTTTACTCATCATAACATTATATTTTGTCATCAACAAAAGGGAGATTGTTAATACAAATAAACCATAAAAACGTTTATTAATATTTTGCGATCTCTTTGTGTTTTGTTGATAACATATATAATGTTGTCTTAAATATAATTATAAGGATACATGTTATTTTGTAAAGCATTTACATATAATCTTTTAAATACAAAAATGTAGTAACTAAAGCATTTGTTGTAATAGTTAATTAGGATGGGTAAAATCACAACCCATGGATCTTAACCCGTACCCAAAGAGACTTGATACAATGTATACTTAGATACATTGAATCTAGATATAACCCATGGACCAACCCATGACCCATAACCAAAAACCCATGGGCAAGAGGGCGTTCCACGGATCCCTAGCTTTGTGCTAGCGGATCCCAGTGGAAGGATCCGTGGGATCCGTGTGAACAAATGAGGAAATTTGCCTATAAAGAGAAGCCATTTCTTCATTCTAACTAACCCTCTTCTTACTAAATCTCTCATACACTCTCATTCTCTTCAACATATAGATCACTAGATCTAGAGAGTTGTTCTTCTTTCTTTCTATTTGTGATTCTCATATAGGTCCTTCTCTAAGGCGAGATCACGAGCATTCTACAAGTCATCCAACCAAGGGGTCCTTGATTGATTTGTCACTCCATAAGATTTACGTGGCGAAGATCTTGTATTTGATATTTCACATATTTGTTGTGTAATAGTTGTGTTGGTTTGGTCCACGTGCTACGGACTCGGTATCTAGCTTTGCACCGGATAAAGTGTAAACAACGTTGTGAAGGCTTCTCCGCCAAGTGAAGGAGTTTGTTGACATAGTGCTTGAACTCTCGAGTAGGTGACTCGGGGGTGGAGTAGGGCAAGGAAGGTGTCCTTGTGGCGAACCACTATAAATCGGTTGTGTCATTTCTATCCCTTATCTTTGTTTATTTACTTACATTATCATTAGATCTATCGTTCTCAACATCCATACGATTTCACATAATATCGAATCTAAAGTTTTGAAATCAACTTAAAATCGGCAAAACTATTCAACCCCTTACAGTTTTCCACACCACCGACTCGGAGATAGGAAGGAAGTGTTTCCATTTGTCCCAAAGACCATGAAGCAACAAGTACTCAGCAGTGCCGGGAAGAAGAGAGGAGCAGCAGAAGGGTTCTCAACCATGGCCGACAGGATCAGGGATGAGAAGTCATGAAACCGAAAAAACTCGGTCACGGAAGGTGAATAACTATTTAAATGATGAATCTCACGGAAATAAAGGCCGAGGATCCAAAGTCAAAAAGCGGAAGCCAAATGATTATGGCTGAAACCTGGCCAGACCCTGGGTCTACAAGGAAACTGATTCATTCACCCCGCGTATCCGCTACTTCGAAATGCCTGTGAAAACGGGGATGCCAACCAACGTGAAATCATACGATGGAAGCGGAGACCCTGAGGATCACCTAAAATCTTCCAAACAGCAACAAAGGTGAAACGATGGGTCTTGCCAACATGGTGTCACATGTTCAACTCCACACTCACCGGATCCGCTAGGGTCTGGTTTGATGATCTTCCGCCCGAATCAATAGATAGTTACGACAAGCTAAAAGAGGCTTTCTTGACTAACTTCCTGCAACAAAAGAAATGCATCAAAGACCATGTGGAGATTCATCACATCAAGCAAAATGATGAGGAACTAACAGAAGATTTAATACAACGATTCAAGGAGTAACAACAAGGACGGAAACATACTAGGAATGCGAAGGAAAACACAGTGCGGAAACAGCTCCCAGAGAATAGAAAAACACAGAAACCCGTAACCTGCAAAATGTTAGCTCTGGAAGGGATAACACACCAGAGAAGCGCGCAGGAAGTCGTGGTGGGCGTGATATGAAATAAGACAAGTCATGAAAAGGGAGATAATAGATAACAAAAAAGGCAAGTGTGGAGGTAAAAGGATAAACCTTATCCGGATAACTAGACGGAAGAAATGCGCAGAAATCACGATCGCGTTCCTTCCCAAGGAATATCACGTCAAATAAAGCAGAAAAATACACCCAGGCTACGAGCCTAGGCATGTAATAACCTACCAACTGGTAGAAAAAGAAAAATGCCAGCGCGTGGAAAACAGTAAAATCTTCGCTATAAATACACGAAGTAGGAAGACACAAGAAAAGCAAAAGAAATAATCGCAGTTCTCCAAAGTCAAACATTCCTAAAAAGAAAAGTCTGAAGAAATTTGTTCCCATGGCAACGTATCGACAAGATAGCGGCAGTGAAAACATAAATAACCTAAACCTTGTCACCATCACAAGGGAAAAACGAAGGAGAATACGGAGAGTACACAAATATGTTCTTAAATGACTACTAATAACACTTAGTCATTCTAAAATGACGGCTAATCACCCACCACCACAAAACATCATGACGCCCCATCATTTAAACCTCCTCCTACGGCGTTTCCAAGTTCCTTGCCAATTAGAGTTGTGGCACTCATGACCGGAGCACTACTGTCGATTAGACTCCTAGCAACCATTGGGAAATAATATCGAACATGTGCTCACGGGTCAAGCTGGAGACACAGGTAGGGTCGAGGCACGTGGGAGGCTGAAATGGTAGGGGGGAATGGTGGAGTGTGAGGATGGGTCCTCGGGGAAGGATAAGAAGGAGCTAGGGGCAAGGGCTATATCGAAGCCCCAGCTATTAGGAAGCTTCCACACAATGGCAAGCAACAAAGGATGCAGATGCGCGCATACATCCTATTGTTGTTGCACCAGCTCAGGCAAAGCCGGTCTACCGACCAAAGTGAATCTGGTCGGACAAACCGAGCGTAAGCTAAAAATGACCAGCTTGCAAGGGCCGGGATATATATATGAAAGCTACTCTCACAGGCTACACTTTCAAAAACACGGAACTTTCCGAAGGACGAAAGGTAATAGCCTGGTAGCTCCTCCGAGATCATCGTCATAAGAGAGTGACACGAGGTCTCAGAGGAGAAAGTAGCATACAAGGAGAGGATTCTAGCCACGAAAGAAATACGGATACTCATGAGGCGTTATCCACACCTACAAAGCCGAGAAGAATAGCATGCGGATGATAATCAAAACAAATTTCCGTAATACAAGAAATCTCCCAAAGAAAATAATGTTTGCCATTAGCGAACTACGTAGAAACCACGACTGCGTGGCGGAAATAAAGAGTAAAGCCTATAGCGGGGAAGTATAAAATGTATTTGAATTTACCTATTTACGTAATGTATTTAAAAAATATGATCAATTAATAAAAGAATGATGAAGATTAGCTACCTTCATTATTTTATTCTTTTAATGTTTTTTATCTTTATCAAGTGCATAAGACGCACAAGCACACGAATTGGGTACGACCCAATAATACGTTATTTTCGAATAGCATAAGGTTATCACGAATAACACAACTGGTGAACAACTTAATCACCAGAGTACGTAAGAGGTATTGCAAGCCCAGTACTGGGAGAATAGCCCAAAATTATCCAAAGACTATTATAAATGTGCATATCAGTATAATGTTACAAATAGCACCGCACAGACAAAAAGAGTATGTGCACAAGACTATTATAAACGTGCATATCCATATAACGTTAAAAATAGCAACGCACAGACAAAAAGAGTATGTACGCAAGACTATTACAAAACGTGAATATCCGTATAACGTTAACAATAGCAACACAAAAGTGGAAAATAACATACACTAATCAAGAACTTGCATAAGTAGAAAAGTTGACTACAACTATCAGAAGGATTATAGAAAAAGCATTAAGTTCGCATCAAGCGTGGCCAGCCAGACTTCGGACAAGATAGCAAAGACCTCACTGACTTCAGAAGATGGGTCATTCATAACCTCAACAGGGGTGTCGGACCCACCAATATCATAATCTTCAACAGAAAGAGGCATCGCGGAAAAATCAGAAGTACTGATAGGAAGGGGCACAACCGGTAAAGAAGCATTGCAAACATATGCCAACTCACTGGCTGAAGATGTTTCCACATCCATCACGTTCGACCCGGACAAAGAGTCGATGGAAGAATTATAAACATCGGAAAGGGACAGCAGATAACAAGTCAAGGCATTTCCTAACTTTGATCAACCCTCCTTTGAACAACCTCCAAAGAACAAGACAAAGATTTGTTGCTAATAATAACGTTACTATCCCTATCATGAACAGGGACAATGAGTTTCTCAAGATCCGTCCGCAACCACCGCAATCATAGGAGCATTCACGGAAGACCCATCAATGCGGAGAAGGTCCATAGTTTACGCAATACCGGCCTCTTCTTTGGACTTAAGCACGGAGAGCAAAGAAAACTCCACATCTTCAAGGGCCCTCACAGAGGAAACATAATGATCTTCTGCAGAGGGATTATATGCAACAAGCTCAACAAACACTCTTTTCTCCTTATAATGGATGATGCCCGCAGCTAAACCTTCTTGCATACCTTTATCAACGGCACGCTCAATAACCTTTGCCATTGCTGCAATATACTCGGGAGAGTTTAAGTACTTAAACACATCAAGGCTCATACCGTTCGTTAATAACCAACGACGGCTAGACAATAGTGTAAAAAATCGAGGATTGTAGGACCACTACGAATATCAACCTTATCACTTTACCAAGCAAACCCAACACACGTAACCCAAGTTACGCGTAGAACATGAACAAACCAAACACAAACATATGCGTAAAACAAAGAAGGAAAGATAAGAATGATGGTGACTTGAATATAGAATCCGTGTATGTTGTGAGATAAGATATGCAAACAATAAAGTTGTATATTCCTTGAGAGAGAAAATACACACACACACACACACTTTCAAGCACACCCCTCAAATGACCATTTGAGGGGTATTTATAGTACAAGAGGCATAAAACCCTAAAGGCTTTAGCTTGGGCTTTCTTTGGGCTTTCGTGGACTTGGATTGGATTACACTTAATAAAGGCTAGCTTAACATACCTATTAGCCATTTAGCTTAGCCCGATCCACGAGCCGTTGACTATTCTATCACGATATCTAACACACGTTACATAGTTCCTAATCGTGAATGACCATCACTTTTAATAAAACTATTAAGGCTAACAATCTCCCCAAGGGTGGTCATTCAAATGATGCTCCACGATTAGGTCTCTACTTTCCTTGAGCTTGAACTTTGCGTGTAGATATAGAATAGTCTTGATTCTTTGTTCCTTCATGCTTTGTAATCGAGATAATGTGGTTGTCTGCCGTTGTCAACTTTGTTGGTTAGGTATCTCCGCCTTTCTCCACCATACTCACACTTCTATTTGACTTTGAGTTTCCAATGATGAAGTTCTCGAGTCTTTACACTTTGTAGATTCTTTGACATTGACGAAAAATCATCTTTAACTTTGAGTTGCCTTTGATTTTGATGAGAACTTTCATGTGTTGTTGGTATGAGCATGTGGTAGTCTCACGATCCATCCGCTCAGACTTCCATAAGAAAACATAAAAGCAGGTTAGTAATAAGCGGATTAAAGCACTTACAAGTTTGAATTTCGAGGGTTGTTAACATAGTGTGAAACACATCTCTAATTCTCACGAGGCCGTTCTGACTGAGTCCCACAAGTGAGATAACGCGATATACCAAGTACATATCTGATTCGGATGAGTCATTGAGGTACACCAAGCATCACCCCACGATGTAGACCGTTTGAGACACACTAAGCGTAATCCACGGAGAATTACAGTGACCTCTTTGTCAGGCTGTTTGATGTTGATCTGGCGAGAATTTCCATTTAATCATGAAGATCACGAGTAAAACTTCTCATAAATGTTCGGCAAATTGCTAAGATCTGCGTGGGACTCTAGAATATATCACTTGTGTCCTTATTGATGAAAAAAAGCGATGTCATGTCAAGTGTTCCTATGAGACCTTTTGATGAATCTCGTGGCTCTAGACTCAATTAGTGCATTTTGGTTTTCACGCGGAGACTACGGAGAGGGTCTCCTTCTTCAATACCAGCGATCTCTACAGAAAGTCAATAGATTATGTAGGGTTCGGTGAGAATGAAACAAATCCTTTTGAGAGGAATTGAGTGGCTAGAAGGTTAGGTGCGGTCGTCCTTTGGGTCCATGGCGATCTTTGTCTTCAATACGGTGTCATCTAGTGACAACGGTAGCATATGTATTGAACCGGTTTACGCCCTAAGGTTGAATATGGAGGCTATTTCTTTTCACCCTTTCTTTTACTTTTCTTTTTAATTCTTCAACCCCTTCTTTCTCCTTTCTCACATTACTCCTTTTATCAATCATTCCTAAGGACTTCTAATACTAACTATTTGTGATGTCCTTGGGTAGATCCCTCCGACTCTGGCGGATCATAGACAATTTCCTATCCTTAGTCACTTATAACTCCATGGTGTCCTATTGTTGCCATAAAACCATTTTCTTGAAAATCTCTCGAGTGTTTATGATAGAAAACATGTTTGAAACACTCAGTGAGTTTTATATTTTTAGAAACACTCCCCTTCACATGTGCTTATATGTTTTGTGAAATCTACACATAGAGGGTAGAGTTCGCACTTTTGAATTGATCGACTTTAAATGAACTAGACCGATTCGAGACACGTTTACATCACTAGAGAACTAGCTTGAAATTATTACCGTCTGGTCAAGTCATAGAAAGTTTCTCGAGATGGTACATGATTCCTCGTCAATTCATTGGTTTAAATGCGAGTCGAGCTCATTATGAGATTCAAACCACGATCATTAAACATTTTTGATCACATTTTAATCACGTCTCCTCCTCAAAAAATAGCATAAGCGTGATATTTTTGATATCAACAGATTAAACAACATTTTAGAATCTTTTGGGGAGACAAAGCGGTTTGATTTAAGCATGAATTTGGAACATATTTGTTTTATACTCCCCTTTAATAAAGCATAATCAATTAAAGGGTTTTAGAGGAGTTATCTTGAGCACAAACTATTTGAAAGATTTTGAAAATCTTTTGAACAATCTTGAAAAGGTGCTCAAGATGATGATGATTCTCACCATTTTAAATGTAGTGCCTTTGAGCGTACACTGTGTTTTTCATTAAAAAGCACGAGTTTTGATCTGAAATAATCAAAAGTCATCATTTCGGTCCGGGTTTTGTCTTGATGTATCTGAAAGCCATTTTATTAAGAAATTTTGAGAAGCGACATGTTTTAGAAAGCGTATAAAGAACTCTCGCTCAACATCAGACATGCCAGTATCATTGTTGAATGACATTTCTAGAAGCGTCTGAATATCGATTATACAAGAGACATGTCGTAGAAGAATATTTTGGATTTTGATTTTCTATTGTTTTGTATTTTGAAAGTTTTATATTTTTATATTTTGCTTTTGTTGGTTTTCAAATTTTGTATTTTGTTTTCAAAAATATTTCAAATGAGCTTTTGAAAATCATTTTCAAGAAGATTCGAGAA
>CM040242.1:64562665-64613777 GCA_022545495.1 Chrysanthemum lavandulifolium
ACCTTAATAGTTTTGATCATTTAGAAAACCTCCCCCTCAACATGTGCATATGATTTAGAAATTGTTTAGCACATGGAGGCAAGAGGACTTTGAAATATTTTCTTTGATCACTATTTTCATAGAAAAAGCCATTTGATTTTCTTGGTAAATTCTCCCCCTCAATATGTGCATAGGATATTTGAAATCATTTTATCACATAGAGGCAAGAGTTCATTTGAAGCACATCCACGATTACAAAAGCCATTAAGAAATCATTCGCTCCCCCTCAATATGTGCATCGTAATACGAAAGAGTTTGACACATATTAGAGAGAACTTGCACTTTTGAGTCAAAACGATCACCTTTTATCAAATTTCATTATTAAATCACAGATTCTCCCCCGATCAAAAATATCAAACCCTTTGAGATTTTGGATCCCAAGTGATTTAATAAGGTTTAGAAAACATGGGAGAAAATGTGCCGATTTAAAAACTCATCTTGTTTTTGATAAATCCTCCTCTCAACATGTGCATTGTATATTTGAAGTCATTTGGCACATGGAGGCAGGAGTGCCTTTAAAGGACTAAAACTAATTTCATTTAAACAGATTTGAGATTTAAATCACTTATCTCTCCCGATCAAAAATATCAAACCATTTGAGATTTGTGATCCCATCTTATTTAAATCATTTAGAAAATTTTTGGGAAAGACGTGACAAGATTTAATTTTGAAAGATGATGATAGAATGTATTTTAAGACATTAAAGATTGTTAGTGTCAAGTATGATTGTTTTAAGAGACCTTTAAGTAAAATAAAACAATTTCACAATCAAACAAGAACAGAAAAAATTTCATTTTGACAGATCTTTGAGTTTTAAAGAAAATCATACCATGACATAACATTAAATCTTTAGATCACCACATTTTAACGTACAACACGGACTTTTTGAAGAAATATTGTTTGAAAATATTTAATTTGAATCACTCTCCCCCTCAATCCATGACAGTAGTCGATGATTGAGTGACTTAAGTTTTGATAAAATGAAGTCCGGTGATTTTTTTTAAAATTAAGTCCAATTTATTTTCAAAACAAATATTTTTCCATTTTTCAAAACAATATTTTTAAAATTGTTTTAAGAAATATGGTATCATCACTATTTTACTGCACAAAGAAACGTTAGGTGGTATAGAAGCTTCCGTTGTTGTTGCCGTAGGGTTTGAAGAAAACCATCTCACGATGCGGTGAGACTTCTTTCGTTGCATTTTAATGCCAATCGAGGTCAAATTAAGCTCGCTTTCTTTAATCACTTAGAAGAAAACCATCTGCACGATGCGTTGACACCTCTTACGTTGCATTTATGCCAACTCTCCATCAAGTCCAATTAAGCTCCGTTTCTTCATTTGTCAACCCAAGATATAGTTACCCTTTCCTTTCGGCATCCAATCATCTTCAATTGTGGGATCCGGATCGAACATTCTTATATACCAATATACCTGCATTCGTTAGTGAACACAAACAGATATATGGTGGTCGACATCACCCAAACAGCAATCGACTAATAACAGTCAATTCAACATATCAATCAGATCATATAAAGCATGGGATTACATGTTCTTCAAACTCTAATCATCTAATCCTAACAATAATATCCTAGCCACCTAGTCCTTCAACGTAGGTTAACATCATTTTCAATTAAGCATACAGGATAATTAGATAATCTCGTTAGATGATATAGATTTGAAAACATTCTCCCCCTCAATCAATGACTTATTTTTCTGAAAAGTTTAAAAGCGCTTAAGTCATTGATTGAGTTTTCAATTTTTCCGAAAACTCTGAAACTGATTGATTTACAAACAACTCATATTCCACCATTTTGTTAAAAACAAAAAATATTTTTCTGAAGAATTTTAGACGGAAAAATATTTGTGTAGGAACAGCAATCCTTCGACATACTTTCCTCAATATGTTTTAGGATATGTGCACGAAATATTAAAAAATTGTTTAAGCGCAACACTTTCCTTTCTTGAAGAGCGGGTTGCTATCAGAAATAATAGCAAACCTTAGTTTTAAGCACGGGTTACAATCAAGTAATCAGAAGCCATTTTTTTTTTTTTTTATTTTTTAGACATGTTTTGAAAAGAATATTTACACCTCCTCGCTCGAACTTCATCTATGGTCCGTGCCATTATTGAATGACATTTCTAAGACCGCAGATGTTATCGATACGTAAGACATGTCATAGAAAACATATTTTTGGTATTTTTGAAATTTTTTGATTTTTATGGGTTTTGAAAGTTTTATAATTTTCTATTTTCTTTTCTTTGGTTTTATATTTTTGTATTTTGTTTTTAAAAAATATTTACAATGATAGAATAGATGATATAGATTAAGAAGATGATGATAATGAGTACCGAGATAAGGATATCGGCAAAGACGTCGAGAAGATAGAATTAGTCATCTCTTAAACTTCCACCACCAAAGCTTCCGAGGCTCTTGCATTGAAGAAAGAGATTGAACCATCCGAAAGTGAGACTTTGGCGACTTCCCACCGAATCGAAAAACCTTTAATGAGCGATTCAAGCTCAATTTCAAGCTTGCCTTAGCGGTGCACGAAGAAGCACACCATTATCATAAATCCTGGCCGCCCATTTAAGAACGATAATCGAGGTTCTCCGCTCGGGTTATATCATCCAATAGAAGAACAACAACGCTTCATCCCACACTTAAATAATCTTCTCAAATTCCTTTTCCACCAAGTCTCAAGCAATCCATTCCAAAAGGTGTCAAGAGACCACTTCCCCACGTAGTTGAATTGATGCGGTCGGTCTCTTAGACTAGAGCTCACAAACCCGAATACACATACCAAGACAAAGAAACTTATAAGATCAAGTAGCAGATTAAGTCCAATAGCCAAAGAATAACCTCGATGTATACTTTTCTCTCCCCCCAAGAAAGTGTATGAAGCTCAAGAACCACAGTACCCGAATGCCCAAAGAGAGAATAACCGATAATATTGAAGAAGCGGGCCGAATCATCGATTATCTCGGGTGACAATCTGCGGATGTCAACACCGAATAAGTGATTATATCTACGAATCACCGATTAAGCCCTCAAGTAAACAAATTGAGCATCCCCAATGTACACAATCTCTCTCCTTTGATGATTGTGATAACATCAAAATCATCACACACTTGTGTACCTCTTTCATCTTCGTAAACTAACTCTTCCATCTCTTCCCCACATAGTTGGAATAAGAACACTAAATGCCTGATGAGTAAAACCTTGAGTTTCTCTGCGGTCATGACATTTGTTTTCCGGATAACTTCAATCACTTAGAAGTATTAAGTCATTCAAGTTTACTCGCCATGAGTCAAACCTTGAGTTTCTCTCGATAATAACATTTGTCTTCCGGGATATCTTCAATTACTTAGAAGTATTAAGTTCATCAAGTTTACTAAGCTTTTAGATACGTGTCTCCTTCCCCTTCTTGGTTTTGACACTTCGAGAATCAAGAACTCTTTCAAGCCTAAATACTAGAAATCTTTTGAGAAGAATGCTTGAAGTCTTTGTGAGAATCAACATGTGAATAATGTGAGCAAGTCTAATTGGGGATTAAATATGACATTTCACCCTCCCCCAATTAGTGCTCTCCCCTAAACTGACAATGCCCGGAATATGAAGAAGTCTTTAGATCATTAAATGCAACTCGTCTTTAGTCTTCTAACATGTAGCAGAAAATGTAGAACTGACTGTAGAATCGACCATCTTCAAGATTGTCCAGTTGGGGAATAGATAGTTAACAACTTCAACTCACACCAAAATGCATCCTACCAAAAAGCATCCCGATTAACTTACATCTTGCAAATCCTCTTAGCTAAAATCCTCCCAATCAAACAAGAATGTAAAGATGTTCATCAAGGAAATCAAAGAATCGTGCCGAACGAACACACAAGATGGTAACACCAAACTACCAATCACATCAAACAAGAACGTAGAGATTGTTCGGAATCATCATGTTGATGTATACGTGAAGCATTAACCGAAGCACTTTGTCGATAAACTCATCAATCCGAGTGAAGATGTCAACCAACGGCTCTTAAGAAGAAACTCCATGTAAAGATGACCCGATAAGAAGAAGCTCGGTTCTTACATGAGTTTGGAGCCATTTGACCATTTATTCTCATAAATCAATCAACCATGCAGTATTATCACACTTCTTCTCCCCCTCAAGAATTGCAGACGAAGTTGCCATTCTTGACTAAATAAGTGAAATCATCCAAAAGTATTCTATTCACACTTCTCCCCCGCAAAATTGCATATGATGTCGCCATCTTCATTATAGTTGAGAAAGTGGAATAAGAAAACAATCAATGGTAGCCCAGTTCACTTGATGACTAAAAGCGCATGGAAAAAGTATGAAGCATGTTGATGAGAATGGTCATAATTGAGAAGATTTCTCTTCTTCAGAAGATAAAGCGCACTGAAGCGTACACTTTTCTTTTCCTTGAGGAACGAGGCTTGAACTGTAGTGTTCAAACGTCATAAGAAGATTTCTCTTCTTCATAAGATAAAGCGCACTTAAACGTACACTTTTCTTTTCTTTAGAGTACGAGGCATGAACTGTTGTGTTCATACATCATAGTGTTGAAGTACGAGGCCCTGAATCGATGTGAGCAGACGTCATAATCTCTCTTTTCGACTCTCTTGGCAAGACATGTAATCATCCCATTATCATTCAAGAGGCTCTTTGTCGTGACGGTGATGGAGAAAACCCAATATAATGAATTTGACCTCAAGTAAACTACCCCGAACTCGTGACTTAAACTTGCACATATGTAACAAAAAGAGGTGTCGAGACTTCATGCCCATTTGAATCTCTAAGTACTCTATACTCTTCAACCAACCAACCATCAAGTATAAGACGTACATCACCTCTTGAAAATCCACAATTAAATGTGACATCGAGCACTACAACGTAACTCCTTAAAGTGATAGTTATTTTTGTGGCAAAAGAGCCCAATTTCCCTCGTGGTAAAAGAAAAAGACTCCCAAAAATAACTAGATTTCCAAGCCTTCGTTTTGGAAAAAGCTCGAACAAGGATCATGAAGAATCTTCATCCAACCATCCCCGATACCTTCGGATACTAAGTACACTCGCCCGTGATATTTCACTCAATCTCAAATAAATAATAATGAATTAACGCCGTTGTCACATCTTCGAATCGCTCAAATCTAGCCTTCTTTGACATTTAAATGAACTTTGATAATGGTTTTCATCCGGACTATGGTTAAAAGCACATAACCCGTAAAACCCTCAGAATAACCAAACCGCCATGAAGACAACCCAAACACACACCCAATTCATGAAGTACACCCTTTATCCCTTCTTTGAAGTAGAAACCGTAGCACCAAAGATCAAGTAAGATCCCTAAACACACTTTCTCTTCTCCAAGATGGATCCATAATTACGGGATTTTACAACTCTATGGTTTAAACCGAGAAATAGTTTCTTTCGCGGGATTTTGCAAAACCAAGAATAAACCATAAGATAGATCCGGAAATGCACTTTACTAATACCAGGATGTTTCCATTGTCACGGGATTTTACAAGTCTATGATTTAAACCGAGAAATAGGTTCTTTCGCGGGATTTTACAAAATCAAGACAAAACCGTAAGCAATGTCAGCTTGAATGTGTTATGACAACTTTGGTTTCGGTGAATATATGTTTTTAGGGGAACATGCAGTGGTTCATTAACGGTTCATTATCCAACATCAACAACCATCCAATCAACACTTTGGTAAACACATCATTCACGCATTCTATCGGCAATATGTTGTGACCACTTGGAGAAGTAAACCCGATATACCAAACTTGATCATGAAGTAAAATTCCCCAGATTTGTTACTTAAACTTGTTCTAATCCATGTGAAGAAGAAACGGTGTACCCAATGTACAAAACCTCTTGACCTTCTCAACTGAGTGAGACACCGAAGTGATAGTTATGCTGTGGGTTAAGCGAGAAAGAGTCACAACCGTAATTAAATAGCCAAGTCTTTATCACTCTCTATAAATGCCCAAACAAGTCATCTTCGCCGAAGGGTAGAAAGAAAGAAGACGAAATAAGTAAACTTGCCCGGAAAATGTCACTTCAAATTCAAATGAGAAATACCAAACAAACAACCCGTAGTCAAGATATTCAATAAACATTTCAAGCAGTGACGCAATATTCTTCGTGAAAATGTATAAACCAAAGTATCAATCCACATAACCCATCGAATCTCATCATCCAATCTTATATCATCAAAACTCATTTTCACAAATCTTTTCATCACATAAAATTTCAAGTCCGGTCCGAATAACTGTTTAACTCGATCCGGTCAATGTAATTTCTTGCAATGATCATCTCATGTATTCATATATTTTTGTCATATAACAAATTGCTAAGAATTTGACCCGGCTTCAAGTTCAATTAAAAACCGTTTGAACCAACACATCGATCAATAATACCGGACAAATAAAGAACCCCGTGATCATTTTTCCACATTTTCAAATTATCGCACAAGCCGTGAATTTAGTACCCCCATGACTTTTTAATCCGACCACAAGTGCCACTCATTGCCTATAACAAAATATGTACCCTAAATTTTTTTGAGAAGAAAATTGGATAACATATTTTTATTCATTATATCCGTTCCATAGAATCAGTGTCACTGCCCAGTCCATGTCAAGATAAATCCCACACTCGATTATATCACAAGGCCTAACTACTAGTCCAAATTAAAAGGCCCGTTTATCACAAAGCCACTATCGAGAGGCTCGTTTGGGAGAAATCACAGATCCAAATCCAAAATGGTTAAACATCTATACCATAAAAACACTCACATGTGACATAACCCTAAATACATTCTCAAATGAATCGCCTACCACATATTTTACTCTCACCAAACCATATCTCATCACATCTAGTATTATCATCTCCAAATCAAACCTAAAGACTCCTCATATCAAACCCTAATCACAAAAGTGTTATCAGTCCGCCTCCATCATATCACTCAAACCAAACGACATAAAGAAATACCATGATTATGAAACAAATCAAACACCACCATTATTCACTTGATCAAAATACCTCGCCACAGGGATGGTGCAAAGGTTTTGATGGCCACAGGGATGGCTTCAAAGAAAAATAACGACTTCAAGATTGGCTTCAAGATCATTTAAATTGGTCTCAGGTAGGGTATGTATTGTTTGGTTGTCGAGTTATACATTAAATTATAACGAACTAAAGAGAAGATTGTAACAAGTTTGTTATGATACTTTTCTTTTAATTCGGATATTCAATTGAAGTGACAACTTCAAAAGGATCAATGATGGTAGGTTAAGTACGTGGTATAGACCTTCAGAGTCTTGATATATATTTGATAACCACGACTAAACGACTGAGATCTTAGGATATGTCATTTATGTTTTGAAGTCTTGAGTTATTGAGATGTTTTGTGTGTTGAGTCTTGAGAATTGGTGGATGAGAGATGGGATAATAGGTTAGATAAATAGATGTTGGTGATGAAACTGAAGTCGAGCCAGATATGGTAATTGGTATAAGTCGAGTTGTGCTCAAGAGTTATGTTGTGGTTTTTGGTATATTGTGGTCAAGGTCTGTATTCATTCTCCTTCATCATTTCTGTAAGTCAAGTAGCTAATTGAAGTCAAGTCACTAAGTTGTATTTTCATAACAAGTCGCTAGGTCTGAACAACACAAGTCGCTAGGTCTTTTAAACCAAACAAGTCGCTATTGACTAAATAGTCAATAGCCAAGTCAAGTCGCTACTAGTATTTTACCTTAACAAGTCGCTAGCTTTGCATTTTTAACTCAACTCGCCACAACTTGTAGATACAAGTCGCTAGGCATATTACTTAAACAACTCACCACACTAAATCGCTACATATAAAGTACAATGTCTTTGGACACTTTATGACAAGTCGCTAAGAAGATATTAGGATTATTCCGATGAGTTTTTCCGACCTGTTTATTAGAGACCCAGAAAAATGTCATAAAAATACCATTTTGACCCATGTTTGACTTCACTAGTATGACCAGAATGATATGACCATAACTGTTGGACAAAAGACATGACCATAACTGTTTGGACAAAAGGCATGACACAAAACATATATATTAACCATTGATAAACCAAGACTTTTTGACTAAACAAGAATACAAATCTGTCATAAACTGTTAACCATAATAATATAAAAAAAATAGTTTTTTTTTCGACCAAAAAATAGTTCAAAAACAGTATAAGACAAGATACAAAACCATCATAAATTACGAAAACACAAAAACCTTGGCTCTGGTACCATTTGTAGGATCGATATATTTATTGTGTTGATGATTCGGGTGGTCTTGGATGATCAAAATACATGTTATCCATTAGAGAGAGAGGGAGTTTCTTGGTAGAGACTTGTAGAACAAAAATGTGAAAGGTTAGATTGAAAGCTCCACCCCTTCCATGGATGGAAGGGGTATTTATACTTACAGACACAACGACCTCCTATCGGCCTTTGGATCAGGCATACAGTAGGTAAAGACCCGTCATTCCTCCACGGTGTTACACTAATCTATTCTACGCTACTAATTAACTAATTAACTACATAATAACGTAAATAACGACAAGTCTACGAGCTAAACTATGCTAGATAATATTTGGGGTGACCGACACTTTAATATGGAATTTCCAATTCCTAACAAAAATGTCATGCAAGAGGTTCATCATCGACGCCGTCAGTCGTATGCATCACGGTCGGCGACTTGGAAGGCATTCGATGATTATGACCTATCTCTCGAATTCATCGCTCATCAACATCGACATCATAGGTTTTGGCATTTCCCTCGAAGAAACAACAACTCCTCTTCATCCAAAGTCGCTCCATTGTCTTGAGCTTGCACAAGCAACATCTTGTCTCAAGTATTACGCATTTTGTGGACGTTTTGGGGATGTGCGGTTCTAGCAATATGTCCATCACCACCACAGTTGTAGCATTTGACCGGCTTTGCTTGTCCTTGATTTGGATTCCTTCCACGATTCGATTTGCCACATATCCTCTACCAACTCGCCTCTTCCTTCATACCGCCATTCTTGAACCGGTTGCACCATAACCTTCCCATCTCCGATAAGTAGCATGATTGTGTAGATTGGATGTTGTTCGAGGTTATTGTTGGTGTGTGGAGAGAGTTTATGTTTGACTAACCATGAGAGGCAGTTGATTGATGAAGTTTTCCATGAGTGTGTTTGAGTCGGAAGGCTTATATGCTGGATCAGGGATGAGCTTGTAATTACCATTACCCATGGGTATAACTTGAGAAGCTTTGGTGGTAATTCCAACATTTGTGTAAAAGGCTGTTGAATCATTTGAGGAACTTGTTTCTCAATGTTGAGTTTTGAACTGTTCAAGAATCCTTCGTTCAAACATAGCATGTGTCTCATTCTGAAGAAGGAAGTCATACAGTTTCTCATAGTTGGTGTTCTTCAATCCTTTGGTTAGCTTCACAGAGGTGACAAACTTATTCCATTCGGGATTCATGTTGTTCACAAACTTTGAGTTCAGCTGAATATTTGGCATAGTCATTTTGATATTCCTCATATCATTCACAAGCTTGTGGAATCTCACGTATAATTCATAGATACTCTCTTCTGGTTTCATCTTGAAATGCTCAAATTCATCATACAGCTGTGTTTCTCTATCTTCCTTAGTCAATTCGTAACCCGAGAGAAGCATCTTGACATTATCCCAAACGACCTTGGCTTCAAGTGTTGTAATTGATAAGCTTGTAGATATCTTTTGGAAGACCTTGAAGTATAATGTTTGAAACCCCGATATCAAGATCGAATCTCTTTTCTCCTTATCACCGAGCTCATCATACGCCTATGGTCCGTCCAATCCATAGATCATGGTTCCATCCGTAGCAAGATCAATTATGTCTCTTGTAGTCTCAATCGATAAGGTCCTTCATCGATTGACTTGAGAATGTTGACTCCATTTTCCTTTCCTAGACAAGACAACCTAATTCGTTGAGCCCATGAGTCATAGTCGGTTACGTCAAGCATGGGTGGACGAGTGTCCGAACCAACCGCTGAACGTCCCCTCCACAGAAGAGATGATTGTAGGCACGTTGGTAGACATGTTTACAGATTTCACGGGATTTTATAACTCTATGATTAAACCGGGAAATAGATTCTTTCACGGGATTTTACTAAATCAAGAGAAAACCGTATTAGAAACAAGTATTAACCAAGTCGCTATAATCCTTGAACCAAGTTGCTAAGCACCAAGCGCTAAGTAGCAACTCACTAAACCTCAAGTTGCTATGAATCAAGTCGCTAAGCCCAAGTCGCTAAGACCGAAGTCACTGGACACAAATCGCTAACGAACCAAATTGCTAAGTATACAAGTCGCTAAGGAGCAACTCGCTACGTATCCAAGTCGCTAAGATCAAGTCGCTGAGAACAATAAGTACAAGTCGCTAGAAATAATGAAAGCAAGTCGCTAACCCCATCAAGTCGCTAGCCGTAGTGGAGAATCCACTAACTGCATCGCTTTGTCGGCTTGTCTCAATAGACAAGTCGCTAAGCTCAAGTCGCCACGACTAACACTACAACTCGCTAGAAATTACCAAGCAAGTCGCTACGAAGAAATTCACAACGAGACTCAAGTCGCTACCTTGAAAAACTTCAAAACGCACTTTTCAATCCAAAACAAGCTCAACCACAGTGATTCAAGCTTTCCAAATCCAAACCCAAGCACTTACAATGATTCTAAACACAAAAGTACACTCAAAATTCAAACTTTAATACAAGAATTGATCCAAATGATGCAAAAACCACTAAACTTTTTCAAACTAAAAAACCATATAAAACCACTAGAAATCCAAGGATAAGTAAGATAGATGATCAAACCATGGCTCTGATACCATTTGTAACATATTGGATTTCACAAACACATCAAAACATGATCACTAGTAGGCGTATAACTTATGGTTTTAGAGAGAGAAAGAGATAGAGGTTTCGGAACTTAGTGAGAGAAAATGAGAGTATTATTATGAGCTCCAACTCCCTACCTTGGGAGGTAGAGAGTATTTATAGTCTTACACAAATCACCACCTACGGGATGTGGATCAGGCATACAGTGGGTAAAGACCCATCCGTCCTCCACGGTGATACTTAACTAAATACTACTTAACTTATAATAACTATGACTACGAGCTTTCTAACGATTACATATACTTGAGGTGACCGAATCTTTAATAACTGGATTTACTAAATCCTAACACCCCCAGATCTGGTTTAGCGGAAGCATACGTGTCATGGGGATGCTACGAAATCAGAGATCACAACACAAGTAATAAAGAACGGAATACATACTCCGTTTTAATTTCATAAAATAGTTTTAAAATCATTATCTTACAAACATTGTTTAAATAAAATGGGCACATCCAATAAGTTTAGTGGTCCCAAGTAAAACATCATTATGTGTAAAATACTTCTTTTAGCATTACTACGATCCTTTGCCACTTCTTGCCTTGCCAACATCATAAATCAAGCACTTGAGAAAATATGGTAAAAAGGTCAGCTAAAAGCTGGTGAGTTCATAGGTTTATAATAAAACATTAAGCATGGACCATAATCAAAGAAATATAATCATTCCAAAGAATATAATGATATATGGATGAAAGTCTATTACGTTAGCACTAAGTTCATGCAACCGATACTACGACAGTTTCTGTATGCTAAATGAAGTCATACAATATATAGGCCCAATGCGAGTGTTTTGTCCCTTTACACTCAATGCCGATATGGTATACGTTTCGCCTTGGCCTTAGCATGGCCAACCGAACGGAGGAGTCACCCTCAATAGATCTATTTATAACATTCGCGCTTCCTAACAGGGAACTGACGGTTCATGAAAGGGGGCATTTCTAGGGACATCAGGGCTTAGGCTAAACCACGTAATAGTAATCATGCAATAGTTTAGGTCCATAAAAAGGTTTTGCATATTTTCTCACCCCAAAATGTATAAAACAATTTATCAAGTAAAATGAGGGGCTATAAACTCACCTTAGCAAATAAGCAAACCAAAAGTGGGATTCAGTGAATATTGTGAAGCTGCACCGACACGTGACCTAGATAAGTAGGGCAATGTTTTAGTTTATTGTTTTAAGTATCACATACTTAAAGTGGTTCAATTTATATTGTTTTTGTATAATGGTATTAAAACCAACCTTTAGTTTGTAAAAAGGATTAAGAGGTTTACTAGTAAGTATATGAATGTATATATACTCTTTCATGTTGACACTATAATGGTATGAAAATCCGAAATTTGGTTTGTAAAATAATTACGATATTCTACTAGTAAGTATATAAATGTATATATACTTATTTAAGTTGACACATAATAGTATTGTCAAAAATCAAATATTATTTTCTAATTGCTTTTAGAAAATACTTATGTTAAATTTAAAGACCCTCAAATTTATTAAATGACAAAATGATATAGTGGTCTTTATTTGTTTATCAAAAATTTGTTCTTAACATATACCATTTTCGACTAGTAATTACTCGACATAGATATGTCTATCCGAACACATTTGACGATAATCTTGACGTAAAATTTATTATGTAGACTATGTTGGTAAACATTTGTTCTTTGTATTATCACATTTACTCTCGTTTATTTGACGATACATATATGTATATATCTAAGTTAGAAGACTTGAATACGTGGTAAATGAGTTTATTTTTATGAATAGATTTCCGGTTTACGTTACAAGTTTTATTTTTATTTTTTTGCGGTTTCGATTAAATTATCCAAACGAACACCCCGAACCACCATGGGCTGTGGCCCGGTGTCGATAAGAACAGGGTACCATAATTGGGCCTAAGCCCGAAGTGAGAGCTGTACGAAGGAAAGGCTTTGGCCCATTGTTGATTTAGTATTCTTTCTGGGCTAAGGCCCAAACGAATTGTATAGACACAGTTAGAGAAAATTTAGATGAAAATTTACATGTACCAATATTAGCACAATGCAACCACTACCTTTACTTTTGACAACCCGATTTCAACATACATAGCTCTGACTCGAGGTTTATTTGAATATAACCCGACTCGGACTGTGAAGTCGAGACTTCTTGACAAGGGCTTAGACACACTAGACCCACCTTATCTCATCAAAACCATTTAAGAAATGAATCCTACCATCGTGGTGATAACCACAGTGGAGGTTCTCTTCTTTTCGACTTGAAACATTTTTATCACATTGCTAAAGAGACATTAGACTCATGTTATCACAAAATTTATACGCAACTCCCCTGTCACATTAGTCTAAACTTGACTCCTACATTGTGGTACTACCACAACATCGTCACTAGTCCGAACTACTAGAAATGAAGAAGGATTCGACATGTAGCCCAAGGTTCATATACTATTATGTACTCGGGTTGACATGACCCCGGTTTTACTTGATTAACTTATCAACACAAGGTGAACAACATACGTGTCGACTGATGGGTACTACTGGTCTCGAAGTGGGTTCACATTCGAATCAAATAACAACTCAAAACTAAAGGATGATGATGATTTCAATAACAGGAATTTACAAAAATGAATTAACACAAGATTTCAAAACTTAACATTACTTACACAAGTTTTTTTTTGAAAATTTGACCAAGTGTTGCGACCAACAATAAATTTTCAGATTCAATACCAAATATTATTAGCAGGATTTATAAAACTCATCTTTTCCAAATTCTTGGTTTCGTACACTCGACAGAAACCAGACCAACAAAAGCCAATGACAAACTTAAGTTCCAAACATAGTAATAAAGAATGATGTGATTAACATGACCAATGTATAATAAATTTTTGACACAAAGTACCAAACTCAACATTACATTAACGACACACAAACATTACAACAAGGGAAAATTTATAACCTTAACTCGAGAGACGAAGGTGTGGAGGACGAAGGCAGCCTCGAGAGTTTCGAACCAATGAAGCTTGAATTAACCCAAATGCACTCCATATTGCAAAACCCCCAAATCAATTGTTGAAAACCCTAAGTCTCACAAACCCTAATTTTTTTTATGAGAGTGGTGATGGGAAACTGACTTGAGGCGTGTTGGGATATGAAAGTGTCGAAGCAGTTAAAGTGTCAAGATTAATCAAAGTATGCTAAATGATAAAGTCAAAGCATCGCATATGAAGTCAAAGCATCGCAAGAACAAAGAACTGCTTTTATTTGTTTATAGAAAGTCTTGTAATTCTAGAATATTCTATATTAGATTACTTGACGTACAATGATACAAATTGTAAACCGACTAGGTATCCTTGAGCCTATAAAAGGACCCTAGATTGGCATAAGATGTAACGTGATTTTATTAGAGTTTTAGAGAGAAGTTCGATATTATTAGAGTTGTTAAAGATCCGCATAATAAGCGAGTTAGAGTTATTAATAAAATCGTTCTAAGTTAAAGTTATTCTTCTTAGCTTTGTTAAGTAAATTCGCATACTTAATATAGTTTGCTCGGTGTTTCTTTGTTAATAACTTAGGATTTATCCGAGGTTATTAAACCTTAACAAGCTATTTAAGTTAGTTTGGTTAGAGTACATCGATCAAACAAGTGGTATCAGAGCTTGTGTGGAAACTCTGACTAAGAAGAAACCCTAAAACCTACAACAGAACCTAAAGATGTCGACTGATTTTGTTCCACCACCTTCCATCACCTCAATGAGGATTCCTGTCATCAAGAAGGGTGAATCGATCTATGGTGTATGAAGATGAAGCAAAGACATTGCCATTACTGAGACCATGCCTATGGAATGTAATTGTCAATGGTAATGAAGTTGTTCCGGAACCTATAGACATTCCTGGACAACCTAAAGCACCTAAGGCGGATCTTACCAAGATCAACCTTAAGGAATCAAGAGAAGGCACTCAATATTCTCTTGTCCGCCATTCGAGATGGTCATCCTCTCAAGTTCCATGATGCTAAAGATGCTAAGCGACTATGGGTCGCTCTCAAGACCAGATTGGAGGAATGAAGCTTCTAAAAGATGCACAAAATTTCTTTGAAACAGCAGTTTGAAACTTTCATTGTTGGAAAGAGAGAGTCTTGATGTGCATATGATAGGTTTCAAAATCTCCTCAATATGTTAGAGTTATACCATGCGAAGTTTCGGTTGAAGATGCTAATCTGAAGTTTCTAAGGAGTTTGCCATCCATGGCACGTGATAGCTACAATGATTAGAGGACAACTGTGCTTGGATGTTATGGACTTTGATGATCTCTACAATCATCTCAAGGTATATGAGCATGAGATGAATGGTCAAACAAGTTCTAAGTCTCACAATATTGCTTTTCTATCATCTCGAAAGAGGGCGATTTCCACCAAAAGTATCGCTTCTCCAACTCAAAGCATCGCCTGCCTCAAAGCACTGTCTCAGTATCGCTTCCCACCTATGCTCAAGAAACCCCATAACCTACTACTATGTACTCGGATGAAGTTGTGTGCTCCTTCTTTGCACAAGCTAGTCTACCAGTAGTTTATGAAGAAGATCTCCCTGATTGATGTGGATGCTTTAGAAGAGATTGATATCGTGGCAAGTTGCTTTGATCAACGCAAGGATCAAGAAGTACATGAAGAAAACAGGAAAGAGCATTGACTTCAAACCAAAACAGGGAATCAATTTTGACAAATCCAAAATTGAATGTTTCAATTGTCAAAAGACCGGACACTTTGCAAGGGAGTGGGTTTGCTAAGTATCAAGCAAGCAGGATGACCGAGAAACCAAAGCTGGAGCTAAAAGAAATCCCCATTATGAAACAAAGGCTTTGGTTGCTCAAGAGAATTTGTCAAGTTGATTGGAGTGAAGAGTTTGATGATGAACCGTTGACTTATTGTATGGTAGCGATGGAAGAAGTAGTTGAAGATTCAATGGAAGAATTGGATTTGAGCCTTGCTTTTGATGAGAAGTTGATCATGCTTTGCTTTGGAATGGAGATGGGTATGGAGGATTTGATTGAAGCTTGGAGTGTGAAGATGATCCTGTTCTACTTGCAATGGTAGCTACTTCACCAAGTTCAAACCCTATCTCGAGGTATGCTCAAATTGTCATGATTTCTATCAAAAGTCGTAAATAATTATGTGTTTGAAAGAGATAATTGTGTTAAGGCTAGGTCTCGAGGTAGAAGTTATCAAATAACCTTAGAGTCAATGGAAGCCAAAATTATAACACATGAAAATAATGAAATGGCTTAATGAAAAATATGAACAGGATTACCGGTTAAAACTCGTTGAATGGAAACTAAACTGCAAAATTGCTAAAATTGAGAAACTCACTAAGGAGAGAGATGATTTGTTAGTTATGTTCAAAAACAGAGAAGAGCATACATTAGAACTGGATTAGGTTTTGGTATGGACTTTGATAACATATAAGAAAACACATCTAGTGATAAGGATGAAGGTGATTTTGAAGATGTAACCACTAGTGATGATGAACTCATTAATTATGTAGACACATCTAGTAATGAGGATTCAGTTAGTGATTCACCTCCCAGTATAAGAAAGATAGAGGTTATCATCTTCGTTCCACATCCAGTTGGTAGTCATCAACCCATAAGACACGATGTTTCACGTTTTGGTGTAGACAGGTCTAGAGTTTAGGAAAAAGCTTATTGGTCAATCTAGGTGCGAAACCCCAAAGAAATGTTGAAACAAATTTTCAAAGTCAAGTAGTACCTTCTACTCAAAGTATGTTACACAAGCGGTACCTTTAGGAAAACCTTTTCAAAACAAGATCGCTAAACCTTTTGGGATAATTTTGGTCAAAACAGATTTAATTATTCACCTAGAAGGCACAATAGCTTTGGTCATAGACATAGAAGAAGTCATTTTGGGAGTATGGGTGAAAAGCGTGTTTTGTGTGTTTTAGTCCTAATCATTTAATCAAGGATTGTGAACATCACTCGAATACCTTAGGAAATTTCAAAGAATAGGTCCGCTAACCGAAACCTAGAGAGAACAAACCAGTTTGGAATAATTCTAATAGGGTCAATCACGCAATTTCTCACCGGATCATAGGTACCCCACCGTAGAAGACCTTTTCTAAACCACCAAGATCTTCACAAGCGATACTTTTCAAAGTATCGCTCACCAAACCAAGGTATCGCGAATATCACTTGGAATAGGAATCTAGGAGATCTCACTACTATCAACCTAGAAGGTACTACAATTCATATAGGGATCTAGATCACAGAACCAAGTGTTAAAACCGAATGGGTTAAGAGAGAAAGTACCGCTCGGGGACAAACGGTACTTTCAACAAAAAGTGAATCGGATGTTTTCATTATACAAGAAAAGGAATGAATTTGCAAAAGAGAGTTCGTTGAAAATCCGTAAAGTTTTGAAAATCCACATGCTAAAATCAAAAGATAATTTCAGATCATGTTTTGAAAAAGCGATGGAAATTACATACTCAAAGAATTTGAGTTTGTAACTCCACAAGGGAACACAAGTCAAGAATGGCTTGGGTTCCTAAAAGAAACTAACTCTAAATCTTTGTGCAGTGGCAACCCGTAAGAGGAGCTTAAAGATCATTTGATTGTAGATAGTGGTTGATCCGAAGTATGACAGAGACATGGATATTCTGTCGATTTTAGATCTATTAGTGGAGGAAGAGTTGCATTTGGAATGATCCTAATGGAGGAAGAATTACGGGAAAGGAACTATCAAATCGGGACGATAGATTTTGAGAATGTTAGATATGTGAAGGAGCTCAAGTTCAACTTATTATCGAGTCTCTCAAATCGTGATAAGAAGCATCCTGTTATTCATCGACACGTAATGTCTCATCCTCTCTTGAATTCAAGCCAGTTGATGATAACTTGGTAGTTTTCAAAGTACCAAGAACCAATGATGTGTATAGTCTGGACATGAAGAGTCTTCACTCTTATGGAAGAGCCATCTGTTTAGTGGCAAAAGCAACAAGCAAGAAGTACATTAGTGGCATAGAAGATTGGGCCATGTAAATTTCAAGAATATCAACAAAGCGGTCAAAGGCAATTTAGTTAGAGGTTTACCTTCAAAGACTTACAAGAATGATCACTCTGCTTGGCGTGTAAGAAGGAAAACAACACAAAGCTTCATGCAAGAAGCTTGAGGAGAGGACAATTAGAGAACCTTTGGAGTCTGTACATATGGATTTGTTTGGACTTTGTTTACGTGGCAAGTTTAAACAAGAAAAAGTAATCGCTTAGTTGTTACGAGATGATTGCAGATATTTAGTTGGGTATTTTTCTTGGGATTTAAAGATGATACTTTTGATGCTATTGGACATTAATAATAGCACTTGAAAACTAATTGAGACTCAAGGTTAGAGGTATTAGATGTGATAATGGAACCGAATTCAAGAACAAGCTTATGGATGAATTTTGTGCTAACAAAGGAATTAAGAGGAGTTCAAGATAGCAAGAACACCATGAGAATGGTCTTTGCAGAGAGAGGAAGAATAGGACTTTGATTGAAAGCGGCTGTAACTATGCTTGTAGATTCACAACTACCTATTCAATTCAATTTGGGTCGTAAGTAATGCTTGCTATGTACTTAATAACAGATCGGTCATAAAACCACAAATGAAGACACCTTATGAGTTGTCGATGGGCAACAAACCCAACATTCATTTTATGAAGCCTTTTGGATGCCTTCTCACTATTTTAAACACAATTGATAATCTGGGAAAGTTTGATGGCAAGTCAGAAGAAGGATATTTATTGGGTTATTGTACCCACAGTAAGGGATTTAGAGTGTACAATAGAGTCACTAAGAAGATTCAAGATTGTCTTCATGTTGAGTTTTTAGAAGATCAAGACAATCAGAAGGGTAAAGGTCCTGATTGGATGTTTGATCTTGAAGTTTTAACTCCTTCTATGAACTATATACCTGTTAGAGAAGAAAATCAACATGTACATGATGGAGACGACTCACAGTATGTTGTTCATGGAGTTCACATTAGACCTGATGTTGTTCCTGATGAAGTACCAAAGCAAAGTACTGAAGTTTCAAAGCAAAGTACTGATGCACCAAAGAGAAATCTCGATATACCAAAATCTTCACTATTTCTTTGAGGATCAAGATATTCAAGAGACACTTAAGCAGATGCTTTACAAGATGTAATGGCACATTCTTATTCGATGAACAAAGAAGAGCTTATAAAGAAGCAAAGAAAAAGACTAATATTGTAGAATACTCTTACAAGATTTTTAGACAAGACTTTCGACCAAAGTCTCTTGCTTGCACTCAGCTGACGAAGATTTTAGATGATATGGATGATCCTACCATGCTCGGATTAGAAAACCGATGATGAATTTGCGAGATGAAGGTATTTTCTCGATTCCAATAAAGATGATGATTTAACTAACTTGGATGATGCGTATGGAGTTCCACGGTCTCAATCTTAAGGATTCATAAGAATCATTCTTGATCAAATCATTGGTCCTTCTACTACGGAGTGATGACAAGACACAAAGCTAAGAGTTTTACTAAACCTCATAATGCTTTACTTAGCTTTGTCTATAAACGAACAAAGTTGAATCATACGGACCATCAAACATGTCATTTACTTGTTTTATTTCTCAAGAGGAACCCAAGAATATTGCTCAAGCATTAACAAAAGAAAGTTGGGTTGAAGCTATGCAAGAAGAACTGCTGCAATTCAAACTTCAAGAAGTTTAGGTATTATGTGATCTTCCAAATGGGAAGAAAGTTATTGGAACCCGATGGGTTTTCAGAGTCAAGAGAGACGAAAGAGGTAATGTCATCAAGAACAAGGCAAGGTTAGTAGCTCAAGGCTACAGACAAGAAGAAGGAGTAGATTATGATGAAGTATTTGCTCATGTAGCAAGGATTGAAGCTATTCGAATATTTCTTGCATTTGCTTCATATATGGGATTTCAAGTTTACCAGATGGATGTCAAGAGTGCCTTTCTCATGGCACTATAATGTAATAGTTTATGTAAAACAACCTCACGGTTTTAAAGATCCTAAACATCCTAACAAAGTCTACAAGGTGGTTAAGGCTCTTTATGGCTTTCATTAGGCACCTAGAGCTTGGTATGAGAGGCTCTCCACATTCTTATTACAACATGGTTATAGGAGGAGATATTGACAAGACTTTGTTTATCAAAATGGACAAGAAGGATATCATGTTAGTTCGGTCTATGTTGAAGATATCATCTTTGGAGCTACCAAATGCCTATGGTTAAGGAGTTTGAGCAATGATGCGTAAAGAATTTCAAATGAGTTCAATGGGTGAGTTAAATTTCTTTTTGGGACTTCAAGTTAAGCGGTCAAAGGAAGGGATTTTCATAAGTCAAGACAAGTATGTATCGACATACTTAAGAAGTTCAATTTTGATGACATGAAGTGCGTCACTACACCTATTAAATCAATTAACTCATTGGGCAAGGATGAAGATGGACACCCAGTTGAAGTCGAGTTATACGGATCAATGATTGGGCATCTTATGTATCTTATCGCATCTAGGCACGATATCATGTTTGCAGTTTGTTTATGTGCAAGATATCAAGTCTCACCAAAGATTTCTCATATGAATGCAAAGTGAAGCGAATTTTCTATTATTTGAAACAACAACCTAAGTTAGGGTTGTGGTATCCTGAGATTCACCTTTTCACTTGGAGGCTTTTTCGGATAGTGATTATGCGGTGATAATTATGATGGAAGATCAACAACGGTGGATGCCAATACCTTGGAAGAATATTAGTTTTATGGCGGTGTAAAAGCAAACAATTGCAAACAACATCATCGATTGAAAGCTGAATATGTCATTCGCAAGTTGTTCTAGACAAGTTTTGTGGATGCGAGAATCAACTCTTGGATTATGGGTTCAATTTTAAGAATACTCCTATCAATATTGATATTGAGAGTACTATCTGTATTGTGAAGAATCCAGTCTATCATTCCAAGGCCAAGCACATTCAGATTAGGCATCACTTTATCAGAGATTGTTATGAGCACAGACTCATAAATGTGGTTAAAGTTCACACGGATGATAATGTAGCTGACTTACTCACCAAAGGCTTTGATGTTTCAAGATTTAATCACTTGGTAGTAAGCATTGGCATGATTAACTACTGAGCTACATATAAGGGGAGGACTATTTAGTATTAGTATAGTTCTGTGCATTGTTTGAGGGGAGGATATTTATGTATGCTTAGCTTATACAGAGGAATTTGGAAAAGTACTATTTTTTATGAAAGTACCGCTTGGGAAAGAAATCTTAACGTGGAAAGTAATCGTTTGTCTTATTAAATCTTGTTCAATGGTAATATTGAGGGGTAATTCTACTAACGGTAACTTTGTTATTATGGGTCGTGATTTTCAAATCTCACCTATAAATAACTACTCTCGATTTTCCCTCTCATCTTGATATTCTCATATCTTTTCCATATTTCTCTCACCATCTCTTTATTATTCGATTATATCTCTATTTGTGCTTACATACTCAACCATGGCGAATCGTCCTCTTGCTTCAAAGCACAACATGGTGGCGAATTTAGACAAGGCCCGATGATAATGAGGCTTTTCATGATATAATTGATTATCTTCTGGTCGCCGATTAGTTATGCTCTTTTAGTGGAGCCGGATATCATTGAACCTTGGATTTAAGAATTTTAGGCTACTGCTAGGGATAATATGGAGCATGATGAATTTTATATTAGGGCTACAGTTGTTGGAAGAACTGTGAAGATTACTGAAGCATCTATTCGAGAAGACTTATTGTTTAATGATGAAGAAGGGGCTATTCGTTTTGATAAGCAGTTGATTTGGGAAACTTTTGGGCACCTTGGTTATGAAGGGTCTTTAACATAACAAACATTCAGGAAACAACTATTTTGTCCTCAATGGAAGTTTTTAGTGCATGTGTTGCTTCATTGTATTAGTCCTAAAAGTACTTCATGGGAGCAATTTGGATCTAACATAGCATCTGCTATGGTGGGATTGGCTACATATCGTATTTTCAATTTTTCAAGGATTATTCTAGATGGCATGCTTTCTCACATCACTCATGGATCAAAATGGTTAATGTATCTTAGGTTTATACAAGTTTTCTTGAACAAACAACTTGCTGATGTACCGAAGCCTATAGATTTACTACCTGTTATTATACAACAAGCAAAGATTTTTACCTTTATGGCAAGAAGAAGTGATTTATTCAGAGGTCCAGAGACACCTTTAACTACTTCAATAATGGAAGTTGTTCAAGCTGTTAGAGCTGATGCTGAAGATAATGAAGAAAGTGAAGGTAAAAAGGTTCATAAACCATCTTCTGTCCAATTGGGGAGGAATTTAGAAGAAAAGAATTTGAAAGAAGATGTTGTTAAGGAGAAAGAACCTCGAGATATTGAAGAGCATGTTGTTATTGAAAGTACTGAAGAAGAAAGGTCTGAAGATCAAGGTACTGAACAACAAAATCTCGCTACTACTTGGTACTTACAGAGAAGAATTGGTTACACCAAGAGTATTAGACTTTGAAGAGGAAGTCGGTCCTTCAACCATCGTGTTAGAAGAAGAAGGCGGTCCTTCAACAACCGCCATACCGTAGAAGTCGATACACCCAAACCTATAAGAACGCAAGTGATGATAAACTTATTGCAACTATATTGCATGATTTATCAAAGCCAAGGGCTGTTACTATTTCTGAAGTTGCAGAGGAACAACCAAGAGTTTCTCAACCTGCTATTGATCCTAAGGATAAAGGAAAAGGTGTTTTGGTAGAAGTAAAGAAGAAGAAACCAACTTTAGCACAATTAAGAGTCAGCTCAAGATGCTTTGAATGAACAAGCGACTAGAAAGATTCAAGAGGAATTAAATGCTAAAGATAGAGAAGCTAAGGAAGTCAAGAAGCTCGAATAGAAGCGACTAAGAAGTTTCAAGATGAATTGAATGTCAAGCTAGTAAACAATTAGAGTCACTGTTCTGTTTCTTTTATGCCTAGAAAACCAAATCTTGCTAAAGAAAGGAATGCAATGATGGCTTATTTGAAAAGTCGAGGATATAAAGGATTGCGGAAGTCAAGCATGTTGATATGAAAATATTATATGATGCTGAGACAGAGGCTTATAAGAAGGATGTCTCAAGTATCAAAGATTATAAAGATGAAGCTACTTGGACTGAAGCAGAAAGAAAGAAAATTTTAAAAAGAAAAAGAAAAACTGAAGTTGAAGATAAACAGTTTTCAAAGAAAGAAAAAGTTGAGTTAAGATCTAAAACTAGGGATGAATTAAGAAATTGTCTCAGAATATAAGATTTTAAATATTCCAGAGAAGATGAATGATCTCGATTACTACTTTTGAAGTTGTGGAATCTAAAGATGGAAGCTATCGATGTTTCATAGAAGATGAAAGCTTCAGAGTGTTCAATGACTATGGGATTTATTGCATATCATAGATAGAGTGGATCTATTCTATTTATATCATGTGGTGAAAGATTATTTTGAACATCATCCATCGAAGGAATTGGTTTAGTTTCTTGGGAGATCTCACAACCGCATGGGAAACCAAGAGCAGTAGTGTTGATGAAATTTGGAAGAATCAAGAGAGCCGAAATTGTTTCTGGAGATTCTTTGAAGAATCTGGAGTTCATGTTCTAGAGCTGGAAAATGGTACAATGATTCACATGTTTTCGATAGAAGATATCCTCTTACAATCGATCTTATGAGGAGGATGCTAGAGCATGGAATGGAAGTTTAAGACAATGAAATTGCTTGTATGGTCATCAATTTGTTTATCAACTGGACTACTATTGCGATGATAATGAATAAGCGGTATGAAACTTACTTGAATAAATTATTTTTGATAAATCAAGACTTTATTCAAAGTCTTATCGCCGATCAAACAATGACTTTAATCAAAGTACTCATTGCGACTTTAACTTGATAAAGTGATTTTGAAGAAAACTTTGTTAAGTAACAAATATTTTGAAACAAAGGTTGAATAAATGGTTTTGAGATGATAATATCAATAGGTTATCAATCCACCATGGTTACAAAAGATTGACTAATCCATGAGCAAACGGCTCTAGTAAAGATATATCAAATCCGTTTTAGTTGACAACTTGTTAATAAGTTGGATGGTAATCAACTCACCATATCAAGAATGTGAAGAGTTGGCTAGCCCACAAGAAAATGGCTTGTGGTAAAGGCCGTGGAAGAACCATTATATGGTAATTAGTTCACCATGATGAAAGAACTAACTAGTCCGGAGGGTACGACTTTTGGTAAAGACAAAACAAATCTGTTGATAGTCGATGATTTGCTAAAAATCATATGGTTATCGATGTACCATGGTCTTACACACCAAAACATTTGGATACTCGAGTTAATGGCTTTGGTAAAGAGATCTAATTCCATTAAATTTTCAATGATTCACCTCTTACAGGAGTTAACACACGGAAGTGATGAGAATAGTTTGCAACTTAAACTAAATTAATGTACAAATTGTCATGTTCTTGAAAAGATGGAGCTTGTTGGATGATGTTGTAAAGAATATTTTTAAAGATACTTTGACTATGCACGTAAACTACAAAGATACAATCCAAAGACAAAGACACAACTGCGTTCTTAAATATGAAGTCGATAAAGACAAATTCACAAAGGAACTTAAAGTCAAACAAGTAGAATTCAAGTTAGGGAGGATTGTTGGGATATGAAAGTCTTGAATAGTTAAAGTGTCAAGATTAATCAAAGTCTCGCTAAATGATAAAGTCAAAGTAACGTGCATATGAAGTCAAAAATCGCAAGAACAAAGAACTGCTTTATTTGTTTATAGAAAGTCTTGTAATTCTAGAATATTCTATATTAGATTATTTGACGACAAGGATACAAATTGTAAACCGACTAGGTATCCTTGAGCCTATAAAGGACCCTAGATTGGCATAAGATGTACGTGATTTTATTAGAGTTTTAGAGAGAAGTTCGATATTATTAGAGTTGTTAAAGATGCATAATAAGCAGAGTTAGAGTTATTAATAAAATCGTTCTAAGTTAAGGTTATTCTTCTTAGCTTTGTTAAGTAAATTCCGCATACTTAATAGAGTTTGCTCAGTGTTTCTTTGTTAATAACTTAGGATTTATCCGAGGTTATTAAACCTTAACAAGCTATTTAAGTTAGTTTGGTTAGAGTACATCGATCCAACAAGGTGTCTCTCATCTTCACTAGTAATAGGAGAAGTGTTTTAGGAGGCTTTGACTCTTCTTTCCATCTTGAGGTCTTGGGGTGAAGCCAAATTAAGCTAAACTCCTGAAACCTAGATAGTCTTGAGCTTTGACCCTATGTGAAGTGATATAGATGTATGCTTCTCCCTTGGTTTTTTTGTCTTGTTGCACTTGTATCCATTCGAATGACAGTGAACGCCTCCAAGAGTTAGATTGGTGAGACAAAATGATTCATGATTTTGGTGAGGGAGAGTTGGAGATGATGAAAGGAGGGTGTTGGGTTTCTTCTTTGGGATATACGACCTACACGAGATGCATGCCTAGGGAAGAAGAAGACTAGTTTTCTCTTTTACTGCTTTTCTTCTCTTTCTTGGTGTTTTTTTCGTGAGGGGAGAAGACACAGAGATTGATATCTCTAATTTTTATAAAGGAAGATTTTATAATTATCTTAAATTTATTTATAATATACACCTTGTGATAATACTTTTAGAGGTTAAGATTTATAATTTAAGTGAAAGGTATATTAAGTATTTTGTGTCCAGCGATATTAACCGTGAATGAAGTATTATGATTTGTCACTTTTTATACGGAAACGTTTTAAGAGTACGTTTTTGTAATGGTATTATCTTGGTAATATTTTCTGTTCCGGAGATTTATCAGATGTTTTATTTGCCCTTATCATAGTGTCGGTACGCGTGCGGTGTTGGTCACAGTGGAAAACGAGATAACCTCTCGTCTTACAATTTTATCCTAAGACAAATTCAAGATTAAAATAACACAATATTCAAATTATGAAATGAATGCAAAAGTAATGCAATAGGCTACAGGGTGCGAGTTATCCACTCAAATGATCAGACAAGCTTACGCATGCTTAATGACTATGCTTAGTAATATAAATTACCATTTATTATTTAATAATAAGTGAAAAATTACCGTGTGTCACATCCTCCCCGCCTTAAAAGGAAAACCGTCCTCGGTTTTCAGTTAGAGTTACTTATTGAAGTTGAGAAAATATGTGAGTATTTACGCTTGAATTCATCTTCACGTTCCGATGTGTATTCTGGACCTCTTTGAGAGTTCCAACGGATCTTAACGATAGGAATGCGGCTTTGTTTAAGCTGTTTGATTTCTTGATCCATAATTTCAATGGGTTCTTCGACGAAATTTCAATCTTTCGTCGATTTTGGATTTCTTCCAATGGAATAGCGAGAGTTTCGTCGGAAAGGTAATTCTTCGAGTTGCATATGTGAAACACGTTATGCCTGGAGTTGAGTTCTTGTGGTAATTCGAGTCGGTAGGCTACCGGCTCGATTCTTGCGAGAATTTTGAAAGGTCCAATGTACCGAGGATTCAACTTTCCACGTTCTCCGAAACGGATTTTGCCTTTCCGTGGCAAAACTTTTATCATGACTCTATCTCCCACTTGAAACTCAAGTGGCTTTCGTCTTTTGTCCGCGTATCTCTTTTAACGATCACGTGTTATTTTCAGGCGGTTCTGGATTAGCACAATCTCCTCAGTAGTTTCTTGAGTTAGTTCCGGGCCAGTGAGTGGGCTTTCTCTGAGTTGTGCGTACTAGAATGTTTGTGTATAACGTATAGTCCTGATGGTAATCCGAGTTGGTAAACTACCAGCTCGATCTTGGGGAGGATCTGATTAATCCTACAAAATAAGGTCTTGCCCATTTACGTTCTGTTATAATGGTTTATGCTTTTCTGAGGCGAAACCTCAACCTAACTTTATTGTCGACTTGAACTTCAAGCGGCATTTAGTCCTATATTTATTTACTTTGACGATCAGATTTGTTTGCATTCGGCCTTTGGTCCGCACACTATCATCAATGGTTCTCGGTAAAAGCTTGGAGCCATTGGACTGGTTCCTTGTCGGTCTCTGTTCTGAACACGATTGATTTGCGCTTTTGACCATACAGTGCCTTATGAGATGGCATGTTGTTGTAACGGAATTCGGTTAATGCAATTTGCCCGCTTCATCCACTTTTCAAACAAGTTACTCATGCTCGAAGTATAATTTCTATAGCTTGAATGGTCCTTCCATTTAGTCCATCAGTCGGAAGACGGTAGATGGTACTCGTTTCAAGATGGATTCCCAAGAACTTTGGAGTGGTTCTCGAAATTTTGATGTGAATTGTTATCACTATTTGAAATGAGGAGAATTGAAACGCTATGACTTGTAGTGCCTTGCTTCAAGCAAACGGTGCGAGTTTGCCCATGTTGTCGTTCTCTTTGTTTGGTAGGGATGGGTGGATTTGATGAGATGATCAGTTTTTACCCAAGTAGTGTTATAATCGATAGGGGTCTTCGGTGACTCGGTACTAGAGTCCATTGTTATGCATTCCCATTTCTATCTGGAAATTTTCGGTTTGTATAGGTAGGTTTGATGGTTTCTGATTGTTTGAATTTTTCTTTCCGAACATGCTAAGTATTGTTTGACATAGGTCAAATACCAGCCTTCATGTTTGGTACTCAGAATAGCTTTCTGGATCAAGGTGCATCTTGTCGGACACTAGATGAGTATTACTCCTGGCCTTAATGAGGTTCACACATAGTGGGATTACAAATCCCTTCATGGCGTGGGTCTCAATGTTGGTCCTTGGGGATAAGATTCCCTTCGGTCTTTTACGAACTCCATCTTCAGGTATGTCGTAAGAGTTTTATTTAGTTGGTTCTTCCTTTGAGTGCTACTACTTGAGCCTCAAGACTTTAAATGGAAAGGGTGAACTAGATCTTTCGTTTCCCCAATGATCTGGCTTTAAAAGGTTTAGTTTGCTAGATGTTGCTTAGAGTATCTGCGGTTATGACCGTTTTGCCCTGGGTGAGTACGAATGTTGTAATTGAACCTAAGTTGCGACTCCAATTATTTGTGTCATCACATGGTCAAATTCCTTTTGATTCCATACATTCCGTAGGACCTTGTGGCCAGTGTACACTGTACTCCCTTGATGTAGTAAGGATAGCATTTCTAGGTTTTCCTAGTGTGATCATATTAGGTTCTAACTCTAATTTGTGCACTGCTTAGTGCTCCTCATGGATCTTTGGGTGTTGAGTATTCTGTACCATTACTTTCCTTTTTGGATCAGGATAGCTTTCAGCTCTGGTGTAAAGCGTCTCCTATAAATGGTAGAGTCTCTGTCATACTCAGGTATGTCTAAAACAGGTGCACCACATGATTTTTCCTTGTGTCGTGTGTGTGGGTGCTTGTTGGGTTGATCTATGGTGTATGATGATCTATCCCTTTCTTTGTTCAGTGTAGCTGATAGGATACTAAGTATGAATAGGCATATCCGAGGCGCCAGTCTCTGTGTCCACTATTCTACAGGGTGCTAAATCATTGTCGAGGGTCCAAACGTTTCACATTTGTTTCCTTGGTAGAAGACCTCTTCCCTCAGGTGGCACGGTTTATTCTATTCCCGTGTATGTGAAATGTCTGGCATTTTGAGAGGGAACGTCGACGTGAGATATCAATACAAATTTTTCCATCTTATGGTTGTGGGTTAAGCACTCCCTTTAACATGACCAGCAAGAATTTCAAGAATTTAACCATGCTCACAAGACGTATTCCCTCCCGAATTATACATAGGTGATCGGGCTATGTATAATTGGGGACCGTGACGTGTTGTTCGGTATAGTCTTAATCTTGGTGTATTTATTCTTTGGTCGTGAAATGTTGCAAAAGTTCATGTGCGAAGTTTTGGTGCGATGGTTTATAAGATTTGCTAGGCCGACCAATTCTGTCAACATGACCTATGGCTCGTTTGACCAAGATGTGTGAAACAATGGCAACTTGGTTAGGGATGGAATGTTGAATTTGTGATTCTTGGCGAGGTAACAATTTGAGTTGGTCTTATCGGTAATGATAATAATACCTTCGCAATTTTTGAAATGTGGATTTTTCTAAGACATCTCGTTGGGTGATACTAATTTGTCAGAGAGATTAGTCGAATACCCAAGATGACTTTCTCTTATCTTCAGAGAAATCCTTTCATCGTGACAAGATAGTTGAAATCCTTAATGATATGATGAAAACGGTCATGGAGAAGACATATATTAAGATAACACGATAAGAACAACAGATACATTACTAGGGAAAGGTGCAGTACATTAAGGTTTCATAAAGAGGTACTTTAAAGTAGACTACGACTTGGAAGTTTAAACTAAGCTTTATTACAAACAACATCTCTAGCTAACTTAGTTTCTTCCTTGGTGTCCGTTGGGAGCCTGAACAATTCTTCACACTTTCTTCAGGAAGTTGTTTTGACAGTTGTTGCCTTCATGCTGATCCTTCCTATCCGGGCACATGCTTTTGATGTGGCCTTTCATTCCACACCCATGACATGCCACTATCTTATGCCCAATTCCTTTACAAATTCCACAAGGTGTAGGGCATTTTCCATAGTGGTAATATGGGCATATATTGCACTTGGGTTTTGTCCCAGCATACCCTACTTCCCGCTTGGTTTTAGTAGTCCCAACTTCAGCCGTCCATTGACGCTTGCTTGATTGTTTCATTTGATCTTCCTCACTATCATCTTCCCAGTTCCTCTTGCTACCACAATACCCCACTGCTTTGCCTTGGGGCAGTAACCCTGTCAATCCAGAAGTCGCACCAGTAGCTTCTTGAGTATTAGTAGGTGCGAAAGCAACAACATTCCTCCGAATTTTAGGTGAAAATCCCCAAAAGTATGCTTCGCGTTTCCTTTCCTCGGGTCCTATCATGTCAGGACATAGTTGGGCCGATTCACAAAAGCGGTTGGTGTATCCTTCAATGTCGTCCCTATCATAGTTAGTCCACGAGCTCTTGTTCCATCATTCGCAGTTCATTTATTGAGCAAGATTCGCAATCATCATTCTCTTCGTGGTCCCCACTGAGTGAGTAAGCAACGTCTATTCCCACTAAATGGACATAAGTGTCCCACCATGTGAGGGTTTGATGCCGGAAGGTGCAAGTAGCATACTTGACCTTACAATTGTCCGCGCAACGCTGTTCGCGGAAAATTGTCTCTAACCTTTCTAGCCATTTTGCCAAACCTGTGGCTCCTTCAGTCCCCTCAAATGCTAGTGGTTTACAGTTCCTAAATTCTTGGTAAGAGAAATTTCGTGTTGTAGGTGTCTTACAAACAACTTCTTCCCTATTCCCCTGGATGATGTTGTTGATGTTGTGTTGACTTGATAGTTAGCAATCCTTGCAGCAACTCGTTCGGTAACAGATTTCTCAATGGTGGTTGTGTCCATGTTCAGCTTTACTGGAAAATTTTTCCTTCAACCACAAGAAATGACAACAATGAGTTTTCTACGGGTATGGGGACCATGGTAGAAATCCAATAAGTTACAACATGCACTACTTCTCAATCAAGTATTTCCTAGGTTGTATTGACTGGATATCACGTGGACTTAGTCTATTATGATGATGTTAAGAAAACGGAGATTGGTTGGAGTGAGTTTAACATAAGGATATAATTCACAAGACGTTGTTTATTATGCATAGCTGTTCATCACCATAAACTCGATTACACTCTAAGAAGATTCCTGGCTCATAGGGCCGATACATAGCATGCGTTCATTGACTCGCTCTAGTTTGTAATACAACAAAACTACTACTATCGTTTTTATTTATTGAAACGACTCATCACAACGTCTAATCACAATGCAAAGTGAAATTTAAGCACTCCCCGTTGCTGCCCCGGGTTGACTTTTTTTAGTTGCCTTCCATTCCTCTAACTCTCTGAGCTGGGCCTCCATCCTGGCAAATTTGTTGTTGGCCTCATTTGCCCTACTCTACATAGTACGTCTTTGAAATTCTACGACACCCTCCAGATACCCCGACTCAGTTAATGCTATTGTAGTAACGGTCTCCAACCGTGTCAACCGACTCTCAATCTCTGTGAGACATCCCTGGGTGTCTCCCGGAGTTTGCAGAGCACACCTTTCAATGTGGTCTTCAAGGCGGGCAGTTATTTCGTTCAACTTCTCACGAGTTTCCATTAACGCTGTTCCAATATTGTCGTTGCATTCCTTGAGTCTTTCGCCAAGTGCTTGTATTTCTTCCACCACTTCTACAATTCCTTCAATCCTTTCTACTGGTAATACTCCCAAATGGTCCGACATCTCATCTATTTGTTCCTCATGACGTGTTATGCGTGCCATAATTGTGTCGAGAGTTGGTGGTCTAGCAGTGGCTGCTTCCGGAGTTTCTCCAACTTCGAACCCACTAAGAGATGGTGTACCAGAAGACGATGGTGATGATGCAGAGAGACAGATTCTCTTGCTAGCAGGTATCTCCCAACTGAGAAGTGGATCTCTTTGGTGCCTTGGTGAGAGTGTAGGAGAAGTAGAACTGGTAGGTATAGTATTGATAGTAGTGATGATCTGGAAGTGAGCAGGTGGAGTGTGGGTATTACCCTCCTGGTGAACTTGATACACTACCCTGTACGGGTTTCCAGTGTTAGGAGTGAGTTGGGAAGGGGCTGGGATGCGTTCAGCAGGTGACAAACCTTCGTAGTGTCATCGCATCCGACTCCGGAGTGAGGGAAGACATGGTGCTGTGACAAGGCGGTGCATATGTGTAAGTATATCTAAAAATATACTTATAATAGATATGGGGTAGTGAATTAATAAATAGGCAATATAACATGCAGTCATATCTAAATGGAATCTAAGTAAAATGTCAAGTAAGGCAAGTGGCAAGTGGCGGTCGTAGAGTGATGTTTTATTTTATTTTTTATTTATTTATTTTTTTTTGTTAAAATAGTTATAGTTTAGGGTTTATATGTACCTAGTTCTCTATAACTTAGGCTCTGATGCCAATATGTAACACCCCCAGATCTGGTTTAGCGGAAGCATACGTGTCATGGGGATGCTACGAAATCGGAGATCACAACACAAGTAATAAAGAACGGAATACATACTCCGTTTTAATTTCATAAAATAGTTTTAAAATCATTATCTTACAAACATTGTTTAAATAAAATGGGCACATCTCATAAGTTTAGTGGTCCCAAGTAAAACATCATTATGTGTAAAACACTTCTTTTAGCATTACTACGATCCTTTGCCACTTCTTGCCGTGCCAACATCATAAATCAAGCACCTGAGAAAATATGCTAAAAAGGTCAGCTAAAAGCTGGTGAGTTCATAGGTTTATAATAAAACATTAAGCATGGACCATAATCAAAGAAATATAATCATTACAAAGAATATAATGATATATGGATGAAAGTCTATTACGTTAGCACTAAGTTCATGCAACCGATACTAAGATAGTTTCTGTATGCTAAATGAAGTCATACAATATATAGGCCCAATGCGAGTGTTTTGTCCCTCTAAACTTGATCCCGACATGGTATACGTTTCGCCTTGGCCTAAGCATGGCCAACCGAATGGAGGAGTCACCCTCAATAGATCTATTTATAATATTCGCGCTTCCCAACAGGGAACTGATGGTTCATGAAAGGGGGCATTTCTAGGGACACCAGGGCTTAGGCTAAATCGCGTAATAGTAATCATGCAATAGTTTAGGTCCATAAAAAGGTTTTGCATATTTTCTCACCCCAAAATGTATAAAACAATTTATCAAGTAAAAAGAGGGGCTATAAACTCACCTTAGCAAATAAGCAATCCAAAAGTGGGATTCAGTGAATATTGTGAAGTTACACCGACACGCGACCTAGATAAGGAGGGCAATGTTTTAGTTTATTGTTTTAAGTATCACTTACTTAAAGTGGTTCAATTTATATTATTTTTGTATAATGGTATTAAAACCAACCTTTAGTTTGTAAAAATGATTAAGAGGTTTACTAGTAAGTATATGAATGTATATATACTCTTTCATGTTGACACTATAATGGTATTAAAATCCGAAATTTGGTTTGTAAATTAATTACAATATTCTACTAGTAAGTATATAAATGTATATATACTTATTTAAGTTGACACATAATAGTATTGTCAAAAATCAAATATTATTTTCTAATTGCTTTTAGAAAATACTTATGTTAAATTTAAAGACCCTCAAATTTATTAAATGACAAAATGATATAGTGGTCTTTATTTGTTTATCAAAAATTTGTTCTTAACATATACCATTTTCGACTAGTAATTACTTGACATAGATATGTCTATCGAACACATTTGACGATAATCTTGACGTAAAATTTATTATGTAGACTATGTTGGTAAACATTTGTTCTTTGTATTATCACATTTACTCTCGATTATTTGACGATACATATATGTATATATCTAAGTTAGAAGACTTGAATACGTGGTAAATGAGTTTATTTTTATGAATAGATTTCCGGTTTACTTAAGTTTTATTTTTATTTTTTGCGGTTTCGATTAAATTATCCAAACGACACCACGAACCACCATGGGTGTGGGCCCTTGTCGATAAGAACAGGTATATAATTGGGCCTAAGCCCGAAGTGAGCTGTGAAGAAGGCTTTGGCCCATTGTTGATTTAGTATTCTTTTCGGGCAAGGCCCAAGCAATTGTATAGACACAGTTAGAGAAAATTTAGATGAAAATTTACATGTACCAATATTAGCACAATGCAACCACTACCTTTACTTTTGACAACCCGATTTCAACATACATAGCTCTGACTCGAGGTTTATTTGAATATAACCCGACTCGGACTGTGAAGTCGAGACTTCTTGACAAGGGCTTAGACGCACTAGACCCACCTTATCTCATCAAAACCATTTAAGAAATGAATCCTACCATCGTGGTGATAACCACAGTGGAGGTTCTCTTCTTTTCGACTTGAAACATTTTTATCACATTGCTAAAGAGACATTAGACTCATGTTATCACAAAATTTATAATGTGAACTCCCTGTCACATTAGTCAAAACTTGACTCCTACATTGTGGTACTACCACAACATCGTCACTAGTCCGAACTACTAGAAATGAAGAAGGATTCGACGGGTAGCACAAGGTTCATATACTACTATGTACCGGGTTGACATGACCCGTTTTACTTGATTAACTTATCAACACAAGGTGAACAACATATACGTCGAACGATGGGTACTATTGGTCTCGAAGTGGGTTCACATTCGAATCAAATAACAACTCAAAACTAAAGGATGATGATGATTTCAATAACGAGGAATTTACAAAATGAATTAACACAAGATTTCAAAACTTAACATTACTTACACAAGTTTTTTTGAAAATTTGACCAAGTGTTGCGACCAACATTAAATTTTTGATTCAATACCAAATATTATTAGCAGGATTTATAAAACTCATCTTTTCCAAATTCTTGGTTTCGTACACTCGACATAAACCAGACCAACAAAAGCTAATGACAAACTTAAGTTCCAAACATAGTAACAAAGAATGATGTGATTAACATGACTAATGTATAATAAATTTTTGACACAAAGTACCAAACTCAACATTACATTAACGACACACAAACATTACAACAAGGGAAAATTTATAACCTTAACTCGAGAGACGAAGGTGTGGAGGACGGCGACCTCGAGAGTTTCAACCAATGAAGCTTGAATTAACCCAAATGCACTCCATATTGCAAAACCCCAAATCAATTGTTGAAACCCTAAGTCTCACAAACCCTAATTTTTTTTGTGAGAGTGGTGATGGGAAACTGATTTGAGGCATCTCTCATCTTCACTAGTAATATGAGAAGTGTTTTAGGAGGCTTTGACTCTTCTTTTCATCTTGAGGTCTTGGGGTGAAGCCAAATTAAGCTAAACTCCTGCAACCTAGATAGTCTTGAGCTTTGACCCTATGTGAAGTGATATAGATGTGTGCTTCTCCCTTGGTTTTTTTCTCTTGTTGCACTTGTATCCATTCGAATGACAGTGAACGCCTCCAAGAGAAAGATTGGTGAGACAAAATGATTCATGATTTTGGTGAGGGAGATTTGGAGATGATGAAAGGAGGGTGTTGGGTTTCTTCTTTGGGATATACGACCTACACGAGATGCATGCCTAGGGAAGAAGAAGACTAGTTTTCTCTTTTACTGCTTTTCTTCTCTTTCTTGGTGTTTTTGTCATGAGGGGAGAAGACACAGAGATTGATATCTCTAATTTTTATAAAGGAAGATTTTATAATTATCTTAAATTTATTTATAATATACACTTTGTGATAATACTTTTAGAGGTTAAGAGTTATAATTTAAGTGAAAGGTATATTAAGTAATTTGTGTCCCGCGATATTAACCGTGAATGAAGTATTATGATTTGTCACTTTTTATACCGAAACGTTTTAAGAGTACGTTTTTGTAATGGTATTATCTTGGTAATATTTTTTGTTCCGGAGATTTACCAGATGTTTTATTTTCCCTTATCATAGTGTCGGTACGCGTGCGGTGTCGGTCACAGTGGAAAATGAGATAACCTCTCGTCTTACAATTTTCTCATAAGACAAATTCAAGATTAAAATAACACAATATTCAAATTATGAAATGAATGCAAAAGTAATGCAATAGGCTACAGGGTGCGAGTTATCCACTCAAATGATCAGACAAGCTTATGCATGCTTAATGACTATGCTTAGTAATTATAAATTACCATTTATTATTTAATAATAAGTGAAAAATTACCGTGTGTCACACATAAAGGGGAGTAGTTAATAATAAAGGAGAAGAAGAAGAATGAGTGGGCAAAGAATTTAAACAATATTCAAGAGTTTGCGAACTCTGAGCTAGCAATTTCTTAATGGACTCTGAAGACTTACCACCAGTAGAGGCCCTACTAGAATCGTTAAGGTCACTCCTTGCCTTCTTAGGGGGATGGACAAGGCTGATGCCAACTTTCCTCCTCTTCCTACCAGAACTAGAAGCCACTCCAATCAAGAAACCAATATCGAACCCGATTTCCAAACAAATAATGACGCCAACTTCACCGAGGAGGAAGGAGGGGCAATAGAAGCAAAGACGACCTTCGGTCAATTTTAGCAAAGGAACTTCATCCTCCTTTCGTGGCCGAGTAACAACAAGCAACTCCATAGGGTTTTTATTCTTAACCAAAGACAACAAATCCATAGTTGCAGCAAATAGACAAAGAAGAAACACAAATCAGAAGAAAACAAGAATAAATTAGTAAAAGGAAAAAATATAGATACGGTATACCCACCCCGATTGTAAAACCTGAAAATCTAAAACATATATAAAGACTAAAATGCCCTTGGAATCAAAAACTATAAAATACGTAATACACGTTTATAAGCATTTAACGAAAATTAATACCTAACATACGAATAATAAAACTTAGCGAATATGTTACGTGATCGATTTTGGTACGACGAAAGAGTTAAACGTTTCTCAAATATGTTTGGGCCGTTCGTTTGCTAAATGGGCTCGTTTCCTTTTTGTGCCAAGCCGAGAGTCCAAGAGCCGAAAGGGGCGTTTGTTTTGTGTCGAGTGGATCAAAGGCCGAAGTCCACTTGGGCGTGAGCTTGTGTGCTCGGTTGGACCAAGCCGAACCCAAAACCCCCCTCTTAAAGCCCTAAACTAAATGTTAGTAGCTATAAATACAATACATAAACTCAAAAGTGAAACCCTAGTTTTGGTTGCCTCTCTTTCTTTCTTTGCTCTATTCACGAACACTAGCACCATTGGTGTCGAGTTTTGCTTCAACCAAGTTAAGGTATAACATGTTCTCGTCTTCCTTTGATGTACCATGCGTAATATGTTTGTGTTATGTTTCGTTTAGTCGAGTTTCTTGTTTCTCTTTTGTGGCGAGCAGTGTGAACCAAACCAAGGCAAACCCTAATGAATTAAACTTGATAAATATTAAAGAACATGTAACTTAATAAGTAGTATTGAATCGGATCATGAATATGTGAGATATATTAGAACCGAACCATGTATATGTTCGGCCAAGGTGTAAGAACTTAATAACTTGAATATGTGAAGTGTTTAGACGAGCTAGGACTTGCGAAAGTATGGTGGCGAAACCCCAGGTGAACCGAACCACATAAAGAGTTTTGAACATGTATTAAATAAGTAAGAGATCATGAAAACATAAACCCTAGTTTAATATGTGAACCGAATAAGGTATGACCGAAACCCTAATGAGTTGTGAATCATGTATCATGTGTGCGTTATTATAACTCAAGTGAACTTGTAGATATGTAAACGTGTAATTAATACGAGTAATAAGTAACTTGTATGTCACATAAAATCATAAACGTGCATGATGAAACATAAAAGGAAAGGTTGTTTTCATTACGCGTTAGGTTAAGTAGCGAGTCATTAAAAGACGTAACATGTAAAATAAATGCATATTAATGAGATATTAAAGAAGGAGAAAACCCTAGAACGTAAATGAGAGTCGATTAGGGTTTGAGCTAAGTATAGTAATTAGTTATTTCATGTGAGTTATGACATATAAACTATTTTCACTTTTAACCCTAAACTTTAATAAATGACATAATGAACCTAATCTACAATATTAATTATAAAACACTTAAGTCTCATTTAATCATAAAACCCTAAAAGTATGAAGATCATGAATACACTAAGTATAAACACCAAATATTAAAAGATCATTTCGACGATTATGGAATCATAAATAACATGGACGATCGTTAATGTGTATAGGTTACGTGAAGAAGGAGTAATCCTTTGTCTTCCGTGATTACGCTTTTCGATCATTTGCTTTGGAATAAGGTGCGGATATTCGACCTTTTCAAGATAAGGTTCCTTTTAAAGTTTTCTTTTGTTAGTTTTTCTATTAGGGTTTCCTAAGCCTTTGCTATGAACCCCATTCGATTTGTTTGATTTGTTGCTTATCCGAACTCGATTTACGAATTATGAAACATCGATTTTGAACTATATGATATGAAAACTCGATTTTGGAAATATAAATAACCTTACGATAAAATATGATGCGTATGGGTTATGACATTACGATTTGACCTAAGATAGTTTGACACCCGAGCTAAATATTTCACCGGTCATGGGGTTCCATGTCCGTATCGTTGATGCACCTCGATATGACTCCCAGGCGTAGAGTGATGTTACCACGTCTCTGCGGATGGTGAAGCATATTTTGTATATGTAGGAAAGGCGTATGGATGCATCTAGATCATTATCTCGTTATCTCATTATTTGTTATATGTTATCGATGATTGATCTCGTGCATGCACGCGTCCTTCATAACTCTGTAGGTCTCCCACAAATGTTGCCTTTACGAAATGTTGCCTTATGGAATATGATTATGATCGATATTTGTTTACGGGCTCGTGGTAGTTAACTATAAACTTTATTTGAACATTACGATTTATACTTTGAAAATGATTATGATTTTGCTATATTTCATTCACTTTATTTCATATTCGATATCGTTTAGTATTCGCTTTTGCTTTCATATCATTCCTTTGGGCTTTTGAAGCTCGACCGCATTTTTTTTTCATGGTATCTAAGCATTAAGTTGGGTTTTGCTTTGGGATGAGTACATGAGTGGACTTACCTTAGAGATATTTAGCTTTGATTCTTATGATGCCATTTAAGACTATTTATTTCGGATATTTTGTTGAAGTTTATCTTCACTGGGACCTATGTATTGAAGTCATTTTGACTTGAATTATTTCCGCATTTATGTTAAGATTTTGTTTGGTTATTTATGTTTTGCTTTGATATGACACCATTACTTGTGATTCCTTTACCTTGTCGGGTTGGGCGTTACAATTTATGGCATCGAGCCTGTGTTTACGACTTGTAGTAAGGACACGTGAACATAAGAACCCTAGGTTTTCCTTAGAGCTTAGGCTTTGACACATTGAGGATTGGGTAGACTTTAGGTTTCCTTCTGCGAACTTCCATTTAGTATCTCACCTTTGTTCATTTTGTTAATCGTTTGAATATCGTTCGGATGGTTCGAACTCGTACTACTGAGTAGCCTTGAATGGAGGCGATGATGCTACTAACATTGATCTGCGATTGCTAATGCTCTCAACACTCTTTTCCTGGTCTTACTACACGAGATGATGGGCAGGTGATCAACAACATTCGTGTCGAATGGTGCTTGGGTAGTGGTGGAGGAAATCAACCCGGCATTCACACTTGGATCGAGCGCTTTGGTGGCTCAAGCCTCTTTCTTTTGCACTTCGCTACTCCCACTAAGGCCGAGGACCGGATCACTCATATTGAGAAGTTGTTTGAAGTATTGGGTTGTGGAGACGAGTTTAAGACTCGTTTGGGTGCATTTAAGTTGGAAGGTGATGCTTTGAATTGGTGGAAAACCTTTGAAACAAGCACGAGGAGGAGATGCTTTTCTTTGTTACTTGTACTTGGTGAGTTTCGGACTATCTTCTATAGCGATTACTTCCCGATCTTGCGACAAAAGTATGAGAGGATTATCGGGAATCTACCGGTTTGATCATGAGAACTCTAATGAGTACATGAGTAGGTTTATGAGATGGTAAGTTTGTGGGAGCGATTCTTTGGAGATGGTAGGCGCCAAGCTAAGCACTTCAAGTGGGGATTGAAGAAGTGGGTGTTGGACCCACTACTTAACACCGAGTATGAGGATGTGTCGGCTGCAATGGCCGCACTCGTAACATTGAGATCTTTCATGAGGTTCGGGTTACAACAAGCGTGTCGCGATGGTGATCGGATTCAAGTAGGACTCAAAGTAATGATTATAAGGAAATTCGGCGGGAGTTATGATTCGAGGGACAAGTGGATAGGAGTTATGATCGTGAGATTCGATCGAGGAAGGAATGTGGACTCTAGCGCCCGAGGGAGGAATCGAGGATAGCGAGCTGCTTTGGTAAGAATGGGAATGATCGTCGAATCAAGGTAACAATAACAGTGCTACAACAAGGATCGATCGGCTCGAGGATCAAATCGTGGTCGTATTGAGGATCTTACAGTCGTGAAGGACGGTGAAGTTTTGCCTCCCCACCTATTTGTACTACTTGTGGAAAGGCTCATCCGGGACCGTGTTTCAAGGCCATTGGTGGATGTTTCTCTGTGGTTCCACTACTCACAAGATCAAGGATTGCCCTAAGAGGAACTGGTGATTCACGGAAACTACATCAAGCCGCCACCTACTCTTGGGCGTGTTTATGCTACTACTCGGAATCAGTGGGCGCACTTGAGTACCATTACGGGAACTCTTTTCATTGATGATTATTCTATCTTCGCTTTATTTGACACGGTGCCACACACTCCATTATATACATATAAAAAGCATTTAGGAAAGGAAAAAAACGAACGATGAAACCCATAGTCAAATCAAGTCTAGTGACATCCACATGCGACAATATCCGCACGCGGTGAACATACTAGGCGGGGACTTGATGACATATAGTATGTACAATAGGGTCTACTAGGCCCAATACATACTATCTGGCGCACTCTGGGCTCGGGCCCAATGATTGCAAACCACGGACTCGGGTCCAACAATCACAAACCACAGGCCTCTGATGGCCAATGACTAAATTGGCTATGGCCCGGACCTTGAGATACCGCGCAAGGTACATAGCGAGGCGAACCTTCAACCGTTAGACCTCTTACGTCCGCATCCGCGATTAACACGAGAACCCTTGTCCGCCAAGGGTCCGACTCCGGCGACTAACCACTATATGCGATAATCCAAGAAGCCCGAGCGGCAATCCTCGCCTATAAAAGGGGCTCTAATCCCTATACAAGTGCGACAACTTTCTCTCTCATAATTACACACACATACTTTTTACTTTCCTCTCAAGAATGTGTACTTACTCTAGCGAGTTCAATCGTGGGGTCCGTCCTCACGTAAGACTAACGGTTTACCTTTCTTGTCAGAGGCGTCTTGTTATTACATAGATTAGTACAAGACCAGCCCATCAAAGGCTTGCTGGCCCAGTCCGGTAAGCTACGTCCAGACCCACTATAACCCGTCGCATAAATTGTACTAACAGATGTATATAAGTCGAAAAGATGGATGAGACGTGGAAAGACACCCGATTAATTAATGTGACTAATAATCGAAATAGATGAAAGGGCCATTATGCCCTTAGAGTAAAAACACACGTGATGATAAATAACGAAGATTGACTGAGTGATAACGGTCAAAAGGAACTTGGGTGATGGAAAACATGGAATAAGGACCCCGCGTGACGAGAAAAACTTTGCCAGACTTAACGTGATGTTTTGGTACAAGTTCATAAACGAACTGTGTATTTAACTCTTACACTCTGTTCCCAAGTTTTTGAGATGAAAGAAAATAATATAAGAGTTAAGAATGGGTAGAAAGGAAGAGGAGATGAATGAAATTTAATTTTTTATGTCATCTTCCTGAGTTAGGAGAGAAAAAAAAAAGAAAACTGATAATTTTACAATTATACCCTTTGTTATATCTAAAATTTATGTTTTATATTAGGTTATTTAAGTAATTATATATATTAAAAGCTTTCTAAGTTTTTAATATAACTTCTTTTCAAATCATCTCATTTCTAAGAATAAAGTTTTTGAGAAAAATTTAGCTAAATTTTCTCTCATCTTCTTTTCTCTTCTCTTCTGAAAAAACTCAAAAATATAAATTTATTTTATTTTTGTTAGTAAAATTTGTGCGATGGGTTATAGAAGGTCTGGACGTAGCTTACTGGAGTGGGCCGGCAAGCCTTTGGTAGGTTGATCTTGTACTAATTCAAATAGTTTGGATGAGATCACTGCACAAAAAGTGAAACCGTTAGTCTTACCATGAGACGGACCCCACGATTAGACTCCGTGAGAGAGTATATACATTCTTAAGAGGGAAATTATAAGTATGTGTGTTTAATTATGAGAGAAAAGTTGTTGTACCTTGTATGGGGATTAGGGCCCTTTTATAGGCGAAGTTTGCACCGGGATTCTGGATTATCGCATATAGTTTTAGTTGTCGGAGCCGGACCATGATGGGCAAGGGTTTCGTGTTATTCGCGCGATCGACGCGAGAGTCCTAGCGGTTGAAGGTTCGACCGTTATGCACCTTCTTGGCGCGATTCCGAGGCTTCGCCATAGCCAACTTAGTCATTGGGATTCTTGCTGGTCCAGGTCCGTGGTTATCGACCCGAGTCCGAGGATTTGCGCTATCGGGCCCGAGCTCAGAGTGGGTGTAGTACGTTTTGGGTTTAGTAGCCTCGTTATACATACTATACGCCATCAAGTCCCCCAGCCTAGTATATTCATCATATGGATATTGTCGCATCACGGTGGATTTCACTAGACTTGGGTCGACTAAGGATTTCGTCATGTGTGTTTTTCCTTCCGAAATACTTTTTTCTACCCTTAGGGTCGCTATACCATCCATCCCCAGGTCTAGTATGTGTATCGTATGAAAATATTGTCACAGCGGTAGATTTACTTAGACTATATTGTGAATTGATTTTTCTTCCGCATTCCTGAGCGTGCCTTTGATGCTCTTTCCTTGGGAAGTTTTTTTTACAACGTGAAGTTTACGCTTTTTCTGCTCGCTGATTCGACCTCGGGTCCTTGGTCTTCTACCATCCTTATCCATGCTGCTTTGATTTTGACCGTTGATTAGATTGTTTTGACGCGTGTCCTCTTAGGGTTTTCTTAGTTAATCGTCATCTGCTTGTATAAATACCCCATATGTTGGTTTTAGCCATTTTTTCTTTTATCGCTTCTTCGCACGTAACGCTATTCTTCGATATGGTTTTACTTTATACATGATCCGCTTCCATGCTCGCAATGTTAGGGTTCTTGATTCCCTTTTCTTTTTCCGTTATGGGTACTTTTTCATCTACCAAGTCTAAATTATCCCCAAGGCGCTTGATCGCTTTCTCAGATTGATTATTCGATTCCCAGCTTTGTTCATCCAAAATTGCTCGATCTCGACAAAAGTATTAGTGAAGTTTAATGGAAAGATTGGTGTCTACACCCGCTTTTGAGTTTGCTAATTTCTCGCCTTCCCTTGTCTTCTTTCCTTGTTTCGATTCTTGACTACTATCACATTCATATCTCACAACTTCCGCTATTGGTCTTTATTAAGGTTTCTCAATTTGAAATTTTTGTTTTGCACTTGGTATTGAACGCCAATTGGTTTGTTTAGGTGTTTTATGTCTTGTCTCACGCCCATGGTCGGGCTTTCTTTTAGTAAGCGTGTTGATAGCTTTGGTGTTTGCTATACTAAACCCCTTGATTGCCTTAAAAATTGGAACGATCACTTTTTCTCGATTGACGATTCAGGTGTCCTTCTATTCATCCTTTTCATCAGGCGCTTCCAAAGGACGCCACCCCTGTGGATACTAAATTTGATGCCGAACATGTTGCCTCCTTGTTACCAATGCTCTTCCTTTAAGTTTCCTAACCTTTCTTGTTTGTTTGGTTGGGTTGAGCCGTAACTACACTTTGGGCAATGACTTTATCCCGTGTTTTATGATGAAGAGAATCGGGGTGGGTATGCCGTACCTATATTTTTCTTCCCGTTGTTGTACTTTTGTTTCGCTCTTACCGTTGTTTCTTTCCTATTTGTTTGCTGCAGCTATGGATTTGTTATCTTTGGTTAAGCAGAAGAACCCTTTGGAGTTACTTGTTGACACTCGGCCAAGGGAGGAGGATGAAGTTCCCTTGCTGCAATTGACCGAAGGTCATACTGTCTCTCTTGCCTTTCCTTCCTCTGGTGAGGCTAGTCGTACATCTATTTGCTCGGAAGTTGGAGTTTCTCGTTCATCTGATGACGTTATCCTGCGTCCTGACCATTAAGCCTCTAACGCTAGTTTTGACAAGAGGTGGCTTCGTTCTGTAGAAAAGGAGGAGTGCCAAGATTAGCCTCTTGTCCATCCCCCAAGAAGGCAAGGAGTGATCTTAATGATTCGGTAGGGTTTCTACTGCGGTAAGTCTTCGAGTCCATTAAGAAATTGCTAGCTCAAAGTTCACAAACCTTGAATATTGCTTGAATGCTATGCCCACTCATTCTTCTTCTTCTCCTTTATTTTCAACTACCTTTTTGTGAAGTCGGACATCCACCGAATCAAGCGGTGTTTTCCACTCGATGGTTCTCCTTCCGCTTTGTTGTTTCATACTTTGTTTTTGTAATAATTTTGTCCTTCTTCCTTTATTTACTTGCTCTTTATTTGTTTATTCGCAGCTCTTCCATGTCTTTATGACGGATGTCGTTGTTACTATCTGTCATTCTATGGAGCGGGAAGTGTTCAGTCGGATGTTCCTTCCACCTTCCTGATAGCCTTTCTCCGCCGGTGATATTTATCCAAGTCTTGATGATCTTTCGGATCTTGATGTTTCAACGGGATATCCATGTTGTTGATGGTCCTGATTCGATTCTCCTCTAGTGTTCATGTTCGAATGGAATGTTGCTAAAGGTTATCTCCTCGATGATGTTGATGAGTGTCGTGCTATGGTTGACGAGTTCACTCCTCCTACCTTTTTCCGATTCGTGATATGGGGTATGAACGCCTCATGGTGAGTTCAATGTTGCCGTGGTAGCCGACAATTGTGCTTTAGTTCAAGTTCGTCGACGTTTAGAATATAATGCTATGGAGCGGAAACGCTTATTGTCTTGTCACAGTAAGGATAAGGAAATTTCGACTTTGAAGTCTCGAGGTTGGCAATGCTATTTCTTCCGTGCATCGCTGCCATCGATCCATAGTAGCCTTCGATCGCCGAGCCATTCCTAAAGGACCAAAATTATGTGCTTGAGGAGAACGAAATTCTCTTCAGCCGAGGTAGCATCACTTCACTCATCCTCGATGCCAAGGATTCCGAGTCATCCTTGAAAGCCGAGATTGTTGTACTTAAGTCTCGGAATTCCGCCTTCCCGAGCAATTATACTGGTACGTGCTCTTGTCCATGTATATATATTATATATATATATATATATATATATATATATATATATATATATATATATATATATATATATATATATATATATATATATATATATATATATATATATATATATATATATATATATATATATATATATATATATATATATATATATATATATATATATACGGCCTTGAAGAGTCATGCTCGAGCTCCGTAGTCGAGCTCCATCCTTTGTCGCTTTGGAGGAGGAGTTTTGTAAGATTCTGTGGTGCTAAGATGGGTGGACTTTCACGGAAGGTTGATTCATTGTTCTTGCTGATTTGCATGCCCGACTATTCATCTTGATGAGTTTTATCCTTGTTAGCCTTAATAGTTTTATTAAAAGTGATGGTCATTCACGATTAGGAACTATGTAACGTGTGTTAGATATCGTGATAGAATAGTCAAAGGGCTCGTGGATTGGGCTAAGCTAAATGGCTAATAGGTATGTTAAGCTAGCCTTTATTAAGTGTAATCCAATCCAAGTCCATTTAAAGCCCAAAGAAAGCCCAAGCTAAAGCCTTTAGGGTTTTATGCCTCTTGTACTATAAATACCTCGAAATGGTCATTCTGAGGTGGCTTGAAAGTGTGCTGTGTGTGTGTATTTTCTCTCAAGGAATATACAACTTTATTGTTTGTATATCTTATCTCACAACATACACGGATTCTATATTCAAGTCACCATCATTCTTATCTTTCCTTCTTTGTTTTACGACATGTTCGTGTTTGGTTTGTTCATGTTCTACGCCAGAACTCGGGTTACGCAGTGTTGGTTTGCTTGGTAAATTGATAAGGTTGATATTCGTAGTGGTCCTACAATTGGTATCAATCGCCTAACAATGGTTTAGGAGTGTTTGTGTTTGTTTTGAAGGGTTACGCGTAGTGGCTCTCGTTATAATGCTTTTGTCACGCTTAAAACTTTAATTTTGCACTCAAAATTCAAGATTCTTGTGGTTTAAGGTTTATTTGGTTCTAAAGTTTCAGTTTTTTGCAAAAGTTCAAGCTTTACGTGTTTTTCTTCATTTTAAGCTCAGATTCGTTTATTGGTCATTTTACTCGTGAACTTTTCTATGCACTTTAGGTGAAAAAGGTCAACATTTTGGGTTATTCAGTGTTTTTAAGGCTATCTCGGTAAAAGAAATCATTTGAATCGTTGGAAATTTTCACGAGTAGAAGTCAAAAAGTCAAAACCCTAGTTTTCACTCGTAACTTTTTGGTGAAGAATCTCCGTTGTTATAATCAAGTACTTAGTGCTTCCTCACTTAGATAAGTGTGTGGAACACTTCGATTTGTGGATATCTCTTACTGTTGCGGATGTTGGTAAAGGATTTTTGGTTCTTAACCATAGTTTACGATAAGCTAAAAGCTATTTAGTAACTCTATGCATAACTTCAAAATTACGCTGTAAGGTTTACTTAGGCTTTTTGTTCACGATAAGCTCAAGGTTACGCGTAAGATACTTTCTACGATAAGGTTTCTACGCGATAAGGTTTCTACGCCTAAGGTTCCTACGCTTAAGGTTTCTACGTATAAGGTTTCTACGCATAAGCTTCCCACGCATAAGATCCTACGATAAGCACCGTGATCCACGCCTAAGTTTCATCAGAATTTGTGTTTCTACGCAGAAGCTCTTTCTACGCATAAAGGTTTAAAAAACTTGAGTAAAAATTAAATTTTGAGGAGACTAAACGCTCAATTTTACGAGATTCAAATTTTGTTTTAAGCTGTGAAAATTTTGGTCAAAATTCAAATTTTGGACCTAAATTAAATTTTTCGGTCAAATTTGACGTCAAAATTGTCATAACTCAAATTTTTCATACGACCTTAGAATTGATTTTATAGTGAATTTCAAATTTGGGCGAAAAATTTTTAAGAACCGAAGTTTATTAGCACGACCTTCTAAAACACCTCAACCGAGCTTAATCTTCATCAACCACAACTCCTTTATCGTTGAATCGATCCTACATCAACTTTATCATATCACACCTTCATCAATGGCAACTCAACAAGACATTCATGCACCGGTGCCGAAAACCGACCTCCTATGTTGGCAAAGGTGGTTATCTTCAATGGACAAGTCGAATGTCTGCTACATCAAGACCAAACCTAATGGCAAACTCATGATTAAATCCATTCGTGATGGACCTTCAAGCCTCGACAAGTTAATGTACCGAAATCGATGCAACACCTCCCACCACACCATCTTCTCGCCTTCAATACGAATCAATACACCGCAGGATCGAAATAAGTCGCAGCGTATGACATGGCAATTCATATTATCCAACTGGGTTTACCAATAGACATCTTTAATGCGCTGAGCGGTTGTGAAACGCGCTGATATATTAGGAACGTGTTAGACGACTTTGTCATAGTAACGTAAATTGGTCATCAAGACATGGAGAACAAGTTGCTAAGCTAATGGGAAAAGTTCACATCTACACTGTGAGAATCCATTGAATCCTACTATGGAAGGTTTTGCACTTTGATGAATGAGCTAATCGTAAACAAGTCGACACCGTAACTATCGCTCAAAACATCAAGTTCGAATAATCTACCGTAAGAATGGGGACGATATGTCACTATTGTCAACCAAACAAAAGACCTTCATCAAAGTGAACTTTGATCAACTCGAATGATTTTCCAAACAAAACCAAGTCAAGCGAATGAAGTCGAAAGAAAGATTGGCAAAGAATCATGATCCATTGGCACTCATTGCAAAGACTCAACCCGGTGAATACACAACAACAAGCTTCATCATCTTCCAACAACAACAACTTGCAAGAATACATTCCACAACCACAACAACAATTCTATCCGGATCCACAATACCAGAACAAGGAATCACCGATCTAGAATCGATCAAGAAGACCCTATGTCCCAAATAATTTCTTGGGTCAAGTAATCAAAGGTCGCTATTCCACACCTACTAACAACAACCAAAGGATATCATCAAACACTACGCGAACAGCAAATTGCAGACAAAAGTTAATACGGGTAATCAAGGACAAATGGTTGAGTTATTGGGAATCGCAGGATATGCTAATTGATTTCGCATGGGTAATCAAAGGTTCTCAATCGTGGTAATCGGATGAGATGTAATGTTGGGAATAGAAAGCGTTGGGTAATCGTAATTGGAATGTTGCGCCCATCGTTGGGAATCATGGAAATGTGAATCGTGGTAATCGATTAAGTGTTATAATCACAAGGAATGGGTCACATGGCAAGGAATTGTCCTACTAAGCCGCACAAGAACGATCTTGAGTATCTTTAAAACCGCCTGTTGGTACAAAAGGAACGCTACCGATTTCGGTTGAGTGTCGAGGAACATGACTTTATGGCTATTATGGATGATTTGAAGACCTCGAGGAAATTAATGCGAACCGCATCTTCATGGCAAATCTTCGTGAAGCTGGCACGACAGCGAGTCGACTCACCTCCTGCCTATGACGCCAATACCGTATCTCGAGGTACCAATCATTGATCCATGCTATAACAATGTCATATTTGATGTGTTTACTCATGACAAATGTAATTCGCGACGCCAAGACCTACTTATGATACATATATGGACAATCCGGTTGTAGCAACACGAACTCAAACTCCATATGCGGATCCTAAAGGAGCGTGGCACAAAATACCGAGACCGATGAGGAAACACGTTATATGTTGAATCATTAATCAATCAATGTGGCATTGAAGTTGAGAAAGTTAGAACGGTCAATCGCGGGTTAAGGCCGCGAATGCTAAATTGACCGGCGAGCTTGAGAGTTATAAGGAGCATGCCAAAGCCTATGAATTTCATACAAACAAAATGTCGAATTAGAAATTGGTTATCGAGATTCTGCTTTAAGAGAAAGATTTGCAACTCAAGTATGACACACTTGATGTGAATCAATTTGAAAATCAAATCTTTAAACAAGGAAATTTCAACTAAATGACCAACTTTCAAAACAAAAGCAACATATTCGATCTTAAAAAGAGAAGAAGTTGATAACCGATTTGTAAAACGAGAAGATTCTCTTCTTGATGAGATTCTCGATAAAAGCGAAACGATCAAAAATTGGACAATTTACTTTACAACGGGTCATTCGCTAAGACAATCAAGATGCTTTAATCAAGTAAATCCGATTTTTCATACTGCAAAAATGGCTCTTGGTAACTCACCTCCTTGTTTCCTCAAGAAAGCTCGAGAAAGAACTAATGTGTTGAACAATGGAAAACCTTGCATGAACCTATAATTGTGCATAATTTTCTTGAAACATTGGAACTATCTCGAGGAGAGTAGATCTAAAATGAAACAAAAACATTGGAAATCAAACCGATTGATTATAATAAATGGAACCAAATTAATGTTCTTCCTTTTTTTTCTCAAATAGACAATCAAAGTTTTCCACCACATAAAGTGTTTCAAACAGTGTCAACACCGGCTTCAAAATCGGCTTCAAAACCATTGTTGTCTCCAAATCTCTTCGAACATTGAACAAATGTCTTCAAACAACTTTTAACACAAGTGATGCGAGAAGTATTTTGGAAAATGAAACTAGAATTATGGATCTTCAAGAGATCATAAAACTAAAACCAACATTACAACAAATATCCGGTTTAATAGTTTTGATAATGAATGTAAGAAGTTTTTGAAACTCAAATTGCCCCTCACCGAATAACATCAACCTGTGGTAATTCATTTTGAACAAGCTTTTGAAAGAAACAAGTGACTTTGTCAAGGACCATAAATCCACAGTAAAGCAAGCTAATGACGTTGTTGAACACATTAACATTTTGAAAAGTTAAATGATTCTCTCTTCAAGATGTTCCGACCATCGATATTATGTCCATTATTTTGCAAACATATTCTGTTGAAGATCATGAAAGACCCTGTGATGAGACCTCCGACATTGTTTCAAAATATGAAAAGCTCTTATGAAACTTGAAAAGAAAATATCTCATATTTTAAACAACTTGATCGAAAAACCGAGGAATGCAAGCATGACAAATTGTCGATGAGCGTGCTTACAATGACATGAAAGCAAAAATGATCTTTGAGGGCTCACCGAAAGTCAAAAGGAAAGGCAAGTGGAAATCTGATTACAAAACCATTGATTCATGGAGAAAGCAAATGTTCTCAAACCGTTTCAAAACCAAAATGTCTGCTTTTGCCTCCTCCAAAAGTCAATGAGAAAATGTTTCATCAAACCGCCACTCCACCGTCGTGCCTAAACAAAATGTTGATAAAGGGAAAGCTGTTATTGAGAATCCTAAAGTTTTAGCACTGGCCTTTTAAGACGAGTACCACTAATGTGTCCGCCACATCTAAAGAGACTAGGATAGCCAAACCACCTCCTCATAAAAATGTGAATCCTAATGCGTGTGCCTCACCTTCTGCAGACTAGAAAGCACCTCTAGAGCAAAGCAGACTAAAGCCTAAGAGCAATACAAGGAACAATAGAGTCTCGATCGCCTAGAGTAGTAGCTTGAATAAAGAGAAGAAAGAAGAGAAGAACACTCTAGGAATTTACAACATTTGAATAAGAAAGACATTTCATCCGAATGTACTTGAACCTATGAAACTTGCTAAGTCTAATGAATATGTTGAATCTCTTTGTTTAACTTGCAAGAAATCTTTAAATGTTCAAGATGATCAGTATTTCTAAGAATGTGAATGATAAGTCTCATAAGAAGAATGTCCCAAAAGTAATTATGCTAAACGAGTAGGAAGACTAGTTGCAAAACTTAGGCTTTACATCACCGACAAGAACCAACGCGTATACTTTAGGGATGATATTTGAAACCCATGTGTAGAACTTTCACATCCAAAATGGTACAATGAGTGAAAAACGTACTTCCTCAGAAAACCTCGCTGAGTGTGCTCGGATTTTACCTAACCCAAAGGAACCTAAATCCAAACGGTTTCCACAATATTCTTTCCCAGAATCGCGTGTTATTGAAATTTGTCTTTGATCGTCGACTGGTCGCTCCAAGCACATGATCCGAATCAAGCCGATCAATTTCGTCTCGAAATTCATGGAACCGTACGTTTCGG